>JAGFBZ010001926.1:1800000-2213752 GCA_018398805.1 Hirundichthys speculiger
TTTTGTGACCGGGGGCATGGTACAGTGTGTGTGTGTGTGTGAGACTGTGTGTGTCTCTGGTGGGCTTTTGTTTGAGGCTCTGCGTGTTCACACACGTTCCTGGTGTTCCTTGCCAAAGTTCAGAAACAAAGAGAGACATCATTGGGGTGTTTGGCTGTTACTTTTCCCCTTAGCAGGAGGTTAGTTGTTAGACATCTGTTTGCTCTTGTCAGGCCCCAGGCAGAGAAGGCCAGTCTCCCTTAAATGCGTGCATATTTAAGATGCCGTTGAGCCTGGAGAAGGAGTGTTAGTGAAATACTGACCTTCATAGACACATCTGCAGGGCCTGGTGACTTCAAAGACCCCCCCCCTCACCCAAGTAAACTCTCTCATGCTGGGCTGCCTTGGTTAACTGACACCCTTGCCTGGGGCCGGAAACATCTCCTGCGCCTACACTGCATCTGCACAGACAGCTAGATGTCATCCACACTGGTGCTGGAATGAACCGAAATGGGGAAACTTGTCTTGACTTCTTCCTTCCTCCTCCTCTTCTGATCGTTCTCTGTCTTTCCTTGATGTTTTATTCCCTCCACAGATCTAAGGCCATCTGATTAAAGGCAGCCACTCCTGTCAGGCACCAACCCTGTTGCACAAGCCGTTAGGAATGCCTGATCTATCCCTCATGTCATAACTCAAGCGGGGCTCTGCAGTACCCACTTGGAGATAAGGACTCGCGGCACTTAAGAGTACAAACTGAGGCAGATAGAAAGATTAGAGAAAAAAGGGCCCGCCTCTTTCTCTGTTTCTTTCCTTGGCCATTGTTAGGACGTGTGGGATTTTCTTTAACACAAGTTGTGTATGCCAGAAAACCCCCCGAACAAAGATAAACTTCCTTTCATGTTTTTTCTTCTTTTTTTTTCTTTCTTTTTCAAATTTTTAGAGATTTTTTTTTTTTTTTGGAACAACTGCTTGAAGCATCACACGCAAATATTGCAACTGCCGTGTCAAAGAAAAAGTTGAACAAAAGTGGCTTTAAACGTGAAATATTTGTATAGTTCCTTCCTAAAAAGCACAGTGGTGGTATTTTGTCTTACTGTGTAATCTGTTTACTCTAGGTTACTCCTGGAGACGCCTGTGCCAGTGGTCAGTTCACTGAATCAGGACAGTGTTGCAGTTTGTGTCCTGCCGGCTACGGAGTGGAGGTAAAGTGTGGGAAGGAGGATACCAAATGTGAGCCATGCCCACGGGGTAAGCACTTATAATCTAATGGTACTGTCTTGCACATGGCAGTGGAGTTCATAATTGCCACCCATGTGTTTTTGAGGCAAACACAGTTCAGCCATACTGACGCTGATTTGCTAATCTGTCCCCCAGGAAGATTTTCCCAAACGGAAGGCCTTGGCCCTTGCCTTTTATGCAGCAAGTGCCCGCTTGGTGTCCCCACAGTGGCCCTTTGCTCAGCCACTCAGGACACGCAGTGCGAATGTGACAGTGGCTTCTTCTTCTGGAGCACCTACAGCCAGTGTGCGCCGTGCTCCAAGTGCAATCACGGCGAGGGGGCTGTCCGGAAGTGCGGCCCCCAGGGGATACAGTGTGCCAGGCCTGCGGCCCAGGAACCTTT
This sequence comes from Hirundichthys speculiger, assembly GCA_018398805.1. Taxonomy (NCBI): domain Eukaryota; kingdom Metazoa; phylum Chordata; class Actinopteri; order Beloniformes; family Exocoetidae; genus Hirundichthys; species Hirundichthys speculiger. Next base: position 1,801,601 of record JAGFBZ010001926.1, read on the forward strand.
TCAGAGGAGCACCTGAACACCAAACCTTGCCAGAACTGCACCCAGTGCTCTGACAGCGAGGTGGAGATCCGACCTTGCATGCCCAACTCTGACACGCTCTGCATGGGTGAGTGTCGTGGGAAATTTTCAGACAATGTTTTATTAAAGTACAGATCACATAACTTACTTTGCTGCTCTTGCTGTGAACAAATCCAAAAGTAAATGACAATGAATTGATTCGAGTTTTCTGAATCAGTTTGTAACTACTTGCCTTGTCTGTTTACAATGTGGTCAAAAACAAAACTTAAAGAAAACGACCTATGCAGTTGTTCTTGGTGACACTTACATGCCTAAATGTGCTGATTGCTTCAGTTTGAGTAACACGTGCTATTTTGTGATCTCTCAAAGATTTTCAGTGTCAGAATGGGGTTAGGGATGCTGGAAAGTATTGAAAGACAGACTCTTGGTCTTTTTCCTGTGATGGATTTGCTGACAATGGGAAAAGGCCGTAGAGTGCCAGCTTTCTCCTTTAAAGATCTGATACAAGGGATGACAGCAATGGTAGTTCAAAAGATAAAAGACTGAGTGAAATGGAGAGAAGATGAAGAGCAGGAGGGTCCGGACATGTGGTCAACACCTGCATCCACACCTCACCTCTGAACACTGAGCTGAGAAACATGAGTAGCTAAGAAAAAAAAAAAGAAGAAAAATCCAATTTAAGTGCTGTAGTCCAGCTGATATGAGCTTGACAGGTCTTTAGGTTAACTGCCCCTGAAGGCCAAGGGAGGCATCTGACCCCGACAACTACTGTGCTTGCCCCCAAATGGCTACACTTGCTCCCCAGGAGTGAGGTCACCTGTGTACACTGTGTCCATATGTCATGGCCCTTTGACCCGACTCGGGTCAGCACAGTACCTTGTGGTGTTTGATCCTGAAATAGGCAGACCGCGGGAGGGAGAATGAGGCTACAAACCAGGGCAATGAAAGGTTTGAAAACCCCAGGGGACAGGGATGACTGAGGCTAGCACTAATTTATGGTGTCCAAATGTTTTCTGATGCGCACATGTGCAAATGCAATGATGCTAGCCCTTGACACGACCCGTTTTCTTTATCCTAACAGATAGGAAGCTGCACATTCTCTCTCGCCCTGCCGAAAGCGACGGGTCCCATGATCCTCGTTGGCCGGGTCTGGAGGGTGTAACGGTGGTGGAGGAGGCCAGCCCTGCAACAGGAATACCCAAGTTCAGCGCAGAGGATGAGGGCAGCAGCAGCAACATTCTCATCTATGTGTCTGTTCTGGCAGCTGTGGTGCTGGGCCTGCTTCTTTACGTCGCTTATAAATGGTGAGTTTTCCCCCCGGTTTTAGTCTTGTAATAGCGACTGGTCCATGGATGGCCCACTATGAGTATTCAATCTGCTTTGTGCTGCTCTCCTCAGCTGGAGATCGTGCAAACAGAAAAAGGCTCTCTCTAAAGCCCGTGCAGCGGAGCTGGGAACATCTCCAGAAGGAGAAAAGCTCCAGAGCGACAGTGGTGTTTTTCTGGACTCCTACAGCCTACAGGACAACCAGCCCAGCAAAGGTGAGGTAGATGCTGGCCTCGTGAAACTACAGATTTATGAGGTTTCAGGAGATATTTTGATAAGCTTCCTAAGATATCCATTCCTTTAATACACTCCGTTAAGAAAAGTGAAGACAAAAAGAAATAATAAGAAACCAGAAACTGCAGCAACTTTTCTTTTTTTGTGTGTGTGTGCTTAAATTAACACTGTTAACAGGAAAGTTTTATCATACATTTTTAAAGTAATATTCTCTCAATAAGTTTCCTTCAAGTTTATGAGATGTTTGTTTTGCAATTTTCATTTGTTTTAGTTAGTTTGATGTGCATATAATTACAAAGCCCCGAACAGATTTTCAGTTGTCCTGACTGAGGTGGACAGTTGAGGGACATTTCTGTAATGACGACTGAGCCCAGTCTGTGACTGACTTAGAAATATGTTTGGGATTATTTACTGTGGGAAAGTCCAATGATTACCAGACTTCTGTACGCACACTGAGGTCATCACATTCTTTGACAAAGTGGCCCGTTGTCTCAAAGAATATAAGTCATGTCATTTTATCTGCTGTTGTCAACTGTCTGACTCCCTCGGAAGAATGCGGCTCTGTCCTCTGTGCTTAGGAAGGTCTGCAGTTTTAATATGATGCACGCTGTCAGCAGTATCCCTTGGAACTTTTCTAAACCGTGAGATAATTTATTCTCTGAGAACTGGAAGAGGAAGTGTTATCTTTGCTACTTATAGCACAGACAGGATTCACATCATGACTAAAGCAGGTTGAGTGTTGAGTGAAAAGTCTTACTTGTTTTGGTTAAAATGCCACAGAGATGCAACACAACAGCTTCTTTTACAACACGTATTTACAGCTCGTTTCAGAGCAGCTTCATTTAGGGGGTGGAGTCAGCCTCTCGACTTGACTCCGCCTTTCTCCTCTATGGTGTGAGTGCTTTTTTGAAAGCAGTTTGACAGCTGTGTGTAACGCACTTCAGAGAAACAGAAAATATTGCACGATGTGGAGTTGGGTGGAGGAAAAGATGGGGAGGCTGGATAATTCTACTCTCATCAGAGTCTGTGATGTCAGAAACCTTCAGATATGAACGGCTCACTGAGAGACACATTTTCAGTCTCAGGCCGCCCAAAACTAAGTGACAGTGTTGTGTTATGTCAGAGTCACTGATTTAATAGCCGCTTCAGATACCTGAATACATTCTTTCAAGTGCAGAAAAACTTGTTTTGTTTTTTCCTGATATGTCCCCTTTAAAAAGCAACTATATTTTCCAACAATTAATTTTGTTCAAGTCAAAGTCAACTTTATTGTCAATTTTTCCAAATCTACTAGACATACAGAAGAATCCCACTGTGACAAGTATCAAAACAAACTTAAAATGTACAACAGTTAAGAAAAGAAAAACAGTAAAAAAAAAAAAAAAGAATATTTCTGAAACCAGTGTAACTAGTTAAGTGCAAAAAGGATTCATTTCAAGTATGTCGGATAGTAGTGTATATATATATATATATATATATATATATATATATATATATATATATATATATATATATATATATATATATATATATAATGAAATGGTATAATATGTGTCACATATCAGTTCACAGTTTAAAATACTCACATACTAAACAAATAATATGCAGAGACAAAAGCAGAATATCTTAAGATATTTCTCTGAACTAAAACCAAAAAAGAATGCAGGTCCACAACAGGGTTGACCAGATGCAGTAAGACAGACTGACAAAGGGATTGTGGAAAGACTAGACCTGTAACCTTAACCCTATTGTACCTAAGACGAGACAATAGTGAGCATAGTGAAGCAAGAGGACAGTGAAAAAACAGAGCAGTCAGACGAAGCTAAGCAAGGCAAAACATAAAGGAGAGAACTGCAAAACAAAAGAGGAAGCATATACACAAATCATTAGCAATACCACAGTAAACACCGGTATTATTTAAGATACAGTGTTGGTTTGTTTTTTGGGTTGACACAGCCAAAGTGTGAGCCAGTTTTATTTGTATTTCTAAAGGTACCAAGACAGACGGCAAGCAGGAGAGTCGTCTGTTCATCAACCTACCCCCACACAGACAGGAAGAGGTGGAGCACCTCCTGCAAGAGGGAAGCGGTCGGGGATGGAGGCACCTGGGCGTGGCGTTGGGTTACGAGCCTGAACAGCTGGACCTGTTTGGGCGCGGAGAGGCCCCAGCACACACGCTCCTCTCCAACTGGGGCCAGAAAGAAGGCTCCACTCTGGCACTGCTGAGCTCTGCACTGGCTCGCATTGAGAGGCCTGACGTGGTAACAGCTCTTAACTGCCCCTCGCAGGGTGTTTCTGTGGTCTGACGTCTCTTCAGGCCGACACTCACAGACTCGAGTAAAGAACTCTGACTGAGATGAAAAGGGGGGCACTCTGATTACAACTCTTTTGTCACCATTGGAAAAGCTTTTTTTTTTAAAACTCTATTTTTACTAAGACAACAACAATACTCTTAACTTCGCTGCATTTTATTGTATACAACCGTTTGATTTTAAATGGATCTAACTGTATGGAAGAATCTTCTGCAGGAAATCTGCTGCAGCACATTAAATCATTTTTTTATTGCAGGAAATGAATAGACGGTGTGTCATACAACTCACCATTGTCATTGAGGGAACAGCCCAGTCATCTGGAATGAGGAGGGATGACCCTCACATACACCACAATACAAACATTTACATTTTCATATTGATTATATGCGCACAAATGCTGGAAACATTTAGTTAGTAGCTGGAAGCAAAATAATGTGTTTTCTTATATTGCATAAGTCACAAACAGCTGTTTCCACGTTATTTGGACAGATATCAGAGATATCTTCCTTCTGATTTGGGAAAAAAAAAATCCATTAACATGCTTATGTAAACAAATATGGATGGCTTAGATCATCATGTCATCAAGTCTTTTTCTTATGAATCACATCTGAGAAAAAAACAAGACCAACAACGAACACATTTTAGTCGCGGAGCTGAAACTGATTCCTTTGCCAAAAGGACATAGTTTCTCCCGCCATCAGTGCAGTCCGTGATGGTGTTACTTTCTCTTTTGGGATCTTGTCTGTGCACACGTGCATGCTTGGAAAAGGAAGAAAACTTCAGCAAGCGAAGGGTTTCGATGCTTTTTCTAAAAAATTGCTTCACTGGCAATTTAGGTTTTAATGCTATTAACCGTCCCATTCATGCTTGTAGTTGCTGTATTTTATAACACTTTATCTAACGTGTAGATAGGAACTGCTCACTAGATTTTCTTTTGTTTTTGCCAAAGCCACATAGTAGCTGTGATTTTGATTTACATTGAGGATATAATATTCACCATCTTTGTATCATAGCTCACACAGAAACAAAAAACATTTTTTTTTTTAGCTCTTTCTCATAATCATCATTTGATTGTAAATATCTTAAATTTGTTTTGATGAGTTATGACTTAAAATGAAAAATACAAAAACACTGTTTACATTAATGCTTGTATCCAACTTGACTGTCTTGCTTTTATATTTATTTTGTTACCATTTTAAGCCTAAAAGTAAATAAAATTGCTGAGAATCATTGACATTTTTTTGTGTGGTGGTACCAGGCTTGAGTTTATTATGTACAAAAGTTTAACTATGCTGCTTTTAGTGTATTTGAGCATTTATTACATATTATGACATATTAAAAGTAAATATTGTATTTTTATACTTCACTACATTTATTTAACCGTTTAGTTTCTGGTTACTTTACAAATTGGATCCCAAAAACCACTTGCATGGCTCATAAAAGCTGATGTTTTGCTATGATTTAAATCCCCCAGCAGTTTATCCAGTGTAGAAATCAATCAGTCAGCCTGCTGTCAGGCGGCGCGGTGGTTAGCACTGCTTCCTCACTGCAAGAACGTTCAGTTTGATTGCCAGCAGGGGCCTTTTGATGTGGACTTGGCATGTTCCCTTCATGCCTGCGTAGGTTTTCTCCAGGTTCCCTCCCGCAGTCCAAGGTTAGATACAGATTTTAAAGTCACTGTAGAGGTGATAATGGGCCTGTGTGAGTCTCTTTGCCTCCTCCCACACACCTGAAGAGGGTATAAGAAACAGACTGACTGAAGAACTAACTCATGGATAACTTTTTTCTTTATAATCTGGTATTAATCCAAAGGGATAACTTCTTCCAACTCTGGCTGGAGGCGACGCCTTAGATGATTTGATTCCATATTTATTTATACTTTACTCTTTATGCTATAGATTAGTGACCATCAGCTGTGGTGATGCTAATTTCTTGAAGGTAAATGAGTGTAGAAGGTGATATTAAAACTATTTAGAAAACCAAAAAGCAAGCAAGAAAAAGCCTAAACTAATTCATATTTGTCCACTTTAAACAAAAACTTTCATCAAATTACATCTTAAAAGCTAAAGTGAACTTTTGTACAGCTGATTCTTGGTAATAGTAGTATTCAGTGACAGTAACAGATACATGAGACCTCAGTTATTGTGTGTACATAGTTTTAATTACATTATACCTCCTTCAAAGTTTTTAAGGTTTACATGAAGTTTGGATGGATTTATTATATTTTGTGATTGCAGAAAACAGTTGTTTTTTTTTTTAATCCAGTAGCAAGTAACTTTCCCAATAAGATTTATTACCAAAAACAAATGTCCTATTCCCCTGCTACCATATTTGTCATTTTTTAGCATAAAACACTATTAATAGAAGTAAATATTCAAGGACATTTCTGGAATGTACTGCCTCTTATCAAGGGATTCAGTGTATAAAATCATTTCCTGTCCAAATGCCAGAGGGAAATAATTTCAGAGGCATTTAATAATTTGAGGGTAAAATTAAAATAACAGCTTCATCCAAAATGATCTGGAGGAAAGTTTTCTCTTTCTCGCTGAGCCACAGTCTGCTTCCCCCTTCTGCTCTGAACTCAGATCTGTTAATGATCTCTTTGCCTTCAGTTATAAGTGGGAGCAGGCATCGCGTATGGCCTGGGGCAGCTTTACATGCCGTCACACACTCCAGAAGGGACTGCTTAACTGCGGTCTGGAGCACACAGGCATGAGTCCTGCGGAATGTGCACACATTGGAAAGGGGGTTGGGACTGAGACGAGAGGGGAAGCACAGCAGTGGCTCTCTCTACTCATCACAGGTCTCCATATTTAGAGCATGTTGAATGTCTCTAATGAAGGAAGTCGATCACTTTGTTTCGCTTTGCTGGGGCCGAACATCTGGTTCGGGACTTCACAAATGTGCTGCAGTGACATTCATACCGCGTACACCACTTATTAAAGGCAGGAGCCAATCTAAAACAGGCTTGGATATGCAGCAAGCTGTTAATCAAGTTGCGCATGCCACTTCTGCTGAAATAAGTGTTAGCCAAATTGATGCTTAAGTAAAACCTCAAAACTCAACTGTGCAGAAAGGAAATGGATATAATTTTACAAAAAAAGTTTATTAGCTTTTAAAATGTTTGTACACTCGGTATGACAATGTGCTTACACAATACTTACAGAAGAGGAGGGTGGTACTTTGTACATAGAAAAATAATAATAATAATATTAAAAAAAAACATCACTGACAATAACAACAAAAAACATGAACATTTCCCCAGCCAATGAAATAAAATAGGAAAGCTGTGAGTTTGTGGGGACTGCATCAGGAGGTGAGCTGGTGAGGATGGGTGGGCTCACTGTGCTTGTGACCCTTCTCTCCTGCATACAGTGTGGGCAATTTTACATATTATTTACACTTTCAGTGATGAAATGACAGTCCTTGTACAAAGTGTCTGCTTATTTAAACATCCCTAAAACTATTATTCAATATATTCACATATAAAGCAATATACATATGTTGGAACCTGTTTAATGCAATTGAATTGAAACTCAGTGCTCCGAGAAACTCAAGCCCTGATGCTGGAGACACAACCCTTACAGCAAAAATCCTGTAAATAACTGAGTGACAGTTCATGGAGCACGGCTGACTGACCCAAGTGTCTCTAATGTCTAACTAGTACTAATTGTGGTAAAAAGACCCAGAGCACACAAGATTTTAAGTATCTGTTAAAATGACACAACCTTCATTTTGAGTGTTGTTCCTTTTCTGAGGTGAGCTGAGGCAAAACAAGTTGAGAGAGGGGCTGGACAACCTGGGGGGGCGAGGCTCACACAGATACAACTGTACATCACACAATGGATTCAAACCCTGCTCCAGTTATCAAATCGATAAAAACAAGAAAATATTTCCTCACAAACCCCTTTTCCAAACTGCAATGTCATTTGCTGATCCCTCAGAGTTATTCTTTGTAAAAGCTCATCCCAGTGAGGCCACATTACTCGGAACGGGAGACAAGAAAAATGAAGGAATTTCCATAAGGATACCATTCAGACCTCACCCTACAGCACGCATTCATAAAACAAAAGAGGTTCCATAGTTTGTGGTTAAGAAGGCTGGGTTTTGAGGACTGAAGTTTGGACTTCCACGGTCCAGTTAAAAGCAGCACCAGTTATTGAGTCATTGGAAGGGGACTGAAGCGCGCACAAGTAAAAGGAGACTGGAAAGGGGGACTGGTCTGGTCTGTAATTGATCCATTTTTAACAGTGGAAAGAAACATTGAAAAATTGATAAATTTTGATATGAAAAATTATTCCTTTTAATAATCCTCATTCAGGGCGGTAGAGTTTAAAAAATGGAATAGAGGTGATCATCTCAGGAACATTTAAGAGCCACGATGGAGAAGAAAGAAAAAAATGTTAAAAATGAAAGGATCAGTGAAAACATTAGTCTGTAGCACCCCTCAGTGTCATCCGTCTGAAACACTGCACCTGGAGTCTTGGGTTGTTCAGCAACACTCGGGTTGCTGGGCCTCCTGTGAAATCCATGAGGCCTGGAGAGAGTCTTGGGCAGCAGTGCAATTCTTAGACATAAATACAAATAAGAAACTACTTTACTGTCCAGGCTGTTCAGATCATAAATGCAGGAGTGAATGGAAAGGCAAATCTGTGCTTCTCCAAAGCGAGTCCAGAGGCAAACGTAACATCTGTGGCTTCAACAGGTCAGTACACCTCTGTGTCCTCCTTGGGCCTGTATACAGAGCCAAATCTCTGCATGTACTTTTTAATGTACTCCTTGGTCTTGTGCTTTACATTCTCGTTGCACTCAAGGTCCTCTGGGTTCTTGCAAGCTTTTAATTCTTTATTCATCACACCGTGAGTAAGCTGCAACATAGTGTAGAGAAAGAAAAGAGTCAACAATGTTTATGGTTAGCAGACTACAGTAAATGACACAATTATAGTATATATATCTTAGTTGTGGTAAAGTGGTTAGATCACTAATCTCTTTAAGTGACTTTGCCCTTTATAATTTGCAACATGAAAAATGCCTTCTCTAAACAAGTGAAGCCAAACTTGTCCTTCTGTCTTGCACCCATCCTCACAGTCCTGGTATGTCTAAGCAGCAAACCGCTTTCACATATACACAATGCGCCCACCAGCAATCGTGGAGGAAAAAAATGCTGACGTCTGAAGAAATGCTGGTTGAGAAGAGTTTGGCTTTTTGTTTTAAGAAAAGGGTCAAGCTGGAGAGAACGAGCTGACAGTTTACATGTAGAACTACCCTTCTGCTGGCAGAATGAGAAGTTCACTTGAGGCAGAAAATCAAGAGAGAACAGCTATTTAGTTCTGGTCTAAGGGAAACTTGGAAAGCATTCCTTCTTAAGTTAAAAGGCTTAACTATTGTGACCACACAGACACCAAAGAAAAGATGAAAGCCTCTCAGGAATTTATGGAAATAGTACAAACATTGCTTAATTTGAGTTTACCTTTCTGGCGAGGTGTTTAAAATCTTCAGTGTTGCTGATGCGTCCAGATTTGCAGTCTGGCTTCCGATAAGGATTTAGACATTGCACTATGAACTGGGACATCTGATTAACAAAGACGATTTGAGAGGATAAAATAAAACTGTCTGAGCAGTAAAAAGTGAAGTCACTTAGAAAACCAAAACATCCAGAGTTATTGTGGAGAATGTTTTGACTTACCTCTTTACGAAATGACTCTTTACTTTTTTTAGCTAGTTCACTGGAAGTGTCTGCTTCGGCTGTTTTTGTGGAAAACTGTAAAAGCAAAATTAAACAAGTGAATAATGAGACTTCAAAAGCTGGAATAAATGGCACATAAAACCGCTAGCTTCTCAAGTGTAGCTTTTCACAAGATAGCTGCCATACAGTTCAACACTTTTGTCACAGTATTTTATTGTGTCATGCTACAGTTATTTTCTATTGTGTACCAGCCCACCCCAATCATATTTGGCAACTAGCCGGAGAACTGTAGTCGCCAAGGTCAGTGGGCCATAACAGCACCTGCTCAGAAGTTACTTGACACAAAGCAGGGATATCCTGCCAGGACTCAGTCTCTACGACTCCAGCCCTCAATAAGAAAGTCAAGTGGACAACAGCTGACAACCAACACCCTAAACAAAGTGGTGAGCATCAAACAGCAGGAAAAATGATTCACACATATGTTGTGCTTCAGGCAGGAATCCAGAAACAGCTGAATAGTTTTCATAGTAGTGAGCATGTGTCCTAGACGTGCACAGCAGCAGCACTGTCTTAAACCTGTGATGTGAAGTGATTCATGAACTTGTGACAGCTCTTGGGAGGAAATATTTAATGATATACAGGATTGCTCATCTCATTAATATTATTTTTTTTTAAGTCTGTTTCATTTTTGGAAATGATACAAAAAGACATACAATCAAAATGGGTAGCTGAAACTATAAAACAAGAGACCACAAATAAATGAATTCTCCCCCTTCCAGATGGCTTCCATACTCTCAAGAGTCAGAAAAAAAAAAAAAAAAAAACAAAGGCGGAAAACAAAGGAGGTAGAAGAGGAGGAGATGAGCAGTCCCCTCCTCTAGCAGCCTTGAGCTAAGGGACAGGGAGCTGAGCAGAGGGTGGAGTGAGTGGGCACACTTTAATCTTCTGTCTCCATGTAGATTCAGATGAAACCATTTTGTGAGGAGTATTTATCCACAAGTTCATAACGTTCAACTTAGCATGTAGTGCAGAGGGCTTTTCTTTTCTTTTCCATCCTTGCAAAACAGCTAAAAGTAATAACTGCTGCTGCATCTTAGATTTCCTCAAAGAGCAAACGCTAATCACATTCTGAATCAGAGCATGAACTTTCCGGGAACCAAAGTGGAAAGGTGAAGTAGATTTGATATTGATATCACATGAGGGAATGCAAATTTGTATTTTTACTCTGAGGTCGCTATTATGTAAACCCACACGAGGCAAGTGTTTTACATTAGTTTTTTTTTTTTTTTTTTTTTTTAAATGGTTCACAAGACAGAAAAGAACAATGACTGCCAAAATGCTACCTTGGAAGGATTCTCATCATAGGTAGGTGTTCCCAGGTCCATCTCAGATTCATGGTCCACACTAGTGTTGTCGTTATTTCCTTCCCAGGTGGGTGGATCCCACTGTGTTTGCCTAAAGAAAAGTTATTTCAGGATCATTATATGCACTGGGACTTTCTCAAGGCACAAACATTCCACACATTAAATGTTGCAACACTAACCTTGTGACAACATGGTAGTAGTAGATCTTGCCTTCAGGGTCCCGGGCCACTTTCCAGTTAGGAGGTAGGACAATGGTTTTAGGTTTAGGGGGAGAAGGAGGAGGCAGGTCTATCACATTGTTGGGTACAATCATTTCCTGGTGAAGACAAGTAGTATTAGCAGAATATAAGCATTCTCAACTAATCATAATCAATCACTCAAAACTGTATTTATATATCACTTTTCATACATATAAAATGCAACACAAAGTGCTCCACAAAATAAAAAAACATAAAACAGGAACATAACCACAAAGCGTATATACATATATACATATATATATATATATACACATACATACATACATACATACATACATATATATATGTATATGTATCCAGTATTACGGTAAAGTACAGTGAAATTTTACAGAATAACAATTGCCGTTTATGTTTGACTTAATCTCATTATCGCGGTTGATTACCAGGATATGGAATATCAGCCTCATTCAAGTCTTGCGAGCAACTCGGGACTGTGTCTCATATGAATATGTAGCTTGTAACACAGGCATTGTAATGTAATCACGGGGGAAAGTGGTGATAGCACACAGGACATTTACCAACCCACTTAAAAGGCAAGAACATGTTTATATCAGGGTTTCCGTTGTCCGGTAGTTGCCGGACTTTGTCCGGTAAAATATGGCAAAGTCCGGTATTTTATAATCTCTCCGGTCAAAATGTCAGGTGAAAATACTCCTCCCAAGCACAGTTTCAGTTGTAATAAAATGGGTAATTTCCACATCATTTTATGAAAAAACATACACTTTTTTTAACGAATGAGTAGTGTGTGTGTGTGTGTGGGTGTGTGTGTGTGTGAATAGATGAATGTAGCCTATATGTGGAACGAAACTTTTTTTCTGCACAGAACAAAACTTGTTGCATTTGTTTCATTAAATCTGACAAACTGCGCACCACAACAGAGAGGTCTTTGACATGGCGGAACAGGCGAATCTCAAAAGCTATTTTCTAAAACAAAAAAGCTCTAATGGCGAGGGTGATGATGAGTCTAACTCTAAAAGGCTATCTGAAGAGATGGAGACTACCAAAGATGATGCTGTGGCTCCCGCCGAAAAGAAACCGAAATGCCGGGGGTTCAGAAAAATATCCCTGGCTGAGGTGTGACATTATCGATGGATCAGAAAAAATGTTTTGCTCACACTGTGAGAAGTCGGGGAGGAAGAATGGATTCACCAAAGGATCAAACATGCTCGTGAGTCAATTGACGGGACTTATTTTATTTGAAATAGCCTGTTTTTCAATTAAAATACTATTAAATGACTTGCATTGATATCGTACTACTGCATATGATTTATTTTTAATCTCAATAAATTCATATAGCCTATGTGACCGGAATTTCAAACATTTGTCCGGTAAATATATATATATATGAGAGAGAGAGAATGAGAGATGATGGAGCTCATCTTGCCACAAAACCTGGGCAGCAAGCACTTTCTTCGTCGACCATAAACTCTGTATACACAGTACTGGAGAGTCAAATGTGAGGCCATATGTTTAGAAGCAAGAGCTTGACTGAATTGGGTTACCCAAGCGGACAGTTATCAAAGAACACCAGAAAATTTACAATTGGCCTGCAAAAATGGACTAGTTTAAGTTCAGACCTTAACCTGACTGAAATGCTGTGGCGGGTCCTTCAGAGAACAGTGTGTAATCACACGGCTGTAAACGTCAGTGAACTGAAGAAATGTTGCAAAGAGCAGTGGGCCAAAATTCCTCCTCAACGAAGAGCAATAATCTCATAAATAGAAAGATTACTTCAAGACATTGCTGGTAAATGTGATTTGAAAAGCTACTGAATGATGGGGTGCACTAAGTATTTTGGTCCAAAAGTTATTAGGTTTTGGGACAGACAACTCTTAAAATATGTGAAAATCAGACGTATACTACCCCCCTGTGGCCACAATAAGATATAGAACTCCTTCAACATAACAGCTCCACAAAGCACCTGTTTGGATCTAAAATGATAAATCTGATCTGATCTAATCTAATCAGATCTACTCCAATCTAGCAAACATTTTTAAGATATCTGCCATTGCATTCGCAGCAAAACGTTTGTTTGCAGCTGTGAATCATCACTCATGTTGCTGATACTTTCCTGTAATGTGTTTGGAGCAGATTTGTCTCAACTCCCAAGTACTTTAGAGACTGAATGGACAGAGTTATTACCTGCTGGACAGTTTGGGATGTTACGATGGTGGTGACTGTGCCTCCCTGTTGCACCACCACACCCTGCTGATGGCCAGGATATACTGGCTGTCCATGCAGATAGCTGGCTGCTGGCTCTGTATATGCCTACAAACACAATGTACATTGTCATCAGATGTTGTACAGTCTATGTTTTATTAGGTTGCCTAGAATGTGAAGATTTATACAAAATTTAAAAACACTGTACAGTCAAAATGTTCTGCGACAGAAGAGAAAAAATTTTATATTCAGCTTAGCACCACAGATGTTTTTTTTTTTTTTATGCTAATTTAATGCTGTAAAATCTGGCAAAACTTAATTTGATTTTGAATTCAGTTTGATTATGGATTGATTTATTTGAGAGAGAAACATTCTTACATGCTCACTCTTTATACAGAATAAATGTATGCATATGAATGTAACACACTGTCCAGTAATAAATAGGGGTGTAACGGTACACAAAACTCTCGGTTCGGTACGTACCTCGGTTTTGAGGTCACGGTTCGGTTCATTTTCGGTACAGTAAGAAAAAAAAATGCAAAATATAAATGTGCTAGTTGTTTATTACACACTTTTGTGCTTTTTAACAATAGGAACATTAGCCTATACAAAGCTAGAATTTTGCTCAAAAATATAAATACAATATTCTGAAATGTAGATATTTTGAAAAACAAAATAAAAATAACATTGGCTCAGACTTTTTCTTAAAGAAAATATCCATCTGATGTGCAAAATTGAACCGTTGCAACACTGAACAGTTTCAAGTTGTTGCTCAGATTAAATAACATGAATAAGGCTCAGACTGTTTCTTTAAAAACAAATCATTTTATTTTTTCATAAAGTCCGGGTATGATTTTCTGGCTAAAATGTGGACGAGAAGGTAACGAGTTTTTTTTGTTTTTTTTTGTACTGCATGCCACATGATTTCTCTTCCCAATCAAACTATTTACATATCAACAAACTTTTTTTGTTGCTGTAGAACTTGCTTTTATTTTTATGCATATTTATAATAACAACAATAGTAATAATAAAAAGAACAATATTATTATTATTATTATTGAGGGACGTGGAGAGGAGGGAAAAAGCTCGAGTTGTCTCACGCGGGGGGGCGGGGTGTTTGTGTGCACGCGTGTCGCCTCACCTGTGTATGTGGTGACACGCGCCCAGTCCGCACACAGAAACTCGCTCTGACCGCGCGCTGGCTGTGATGTGATGGCTTCAAACCTAGCGGTTTGAGTGCGCGTGAGTCTCAAAAATCACCAGAAAAAGTAGCTAGATTTGTCGCTAGTCGCTTTTTACAAATTAAGTCGCTAGGGGAGTCTGGAAAGTCACTAGATATAGCGGCAAAGTCGCTAAGTTGGCAACACTGGTTTGTTGTCTCGTGTGCGCGCAACTGCGCATGTGCGGCTGCAGCGCTCTGCTCCACAACGTGCGGTCCTCTACTTAATATGACCGTGTGGAAACTCGTTCGGTACGCCCCCGTCCCGAACCGACCACGCCGTACCGAACGGTTCAATACAAATACATGTACCGTTACACCCCTAGTAATAAATGATACTCCATAGCATCAAGGATTTTTAATATTGGAGGGGGAAACAATGAGACAAAACAGATCAAGTTATAAGTAATGAAGAGGACTGAAATCAAATTCCTTGTAAATGCCAGAAGAAAAAAAAAGACCAGAGCCAGAAATTCCTACCTGTATGACTGGGGTGCTGGCCTGAGGGTAGGCAGCAGGTATGCTGTAGATGGTTGGACATGGTTGTCCTTGGTAATAGATAGCTGTCTGTGTTTGAGCCTGTCCTGGACCTGCAGCATACTGCTGTGCTGGCTGGGTCTGCACCGTCACTGCCTGCTGGGTGGTGGGATCCCAGAGAGTGGTGTAGCTCTGCTGGCCCTGTACCTGTGGAGTTGACTGAGCTGGTACAGAGAGGACAGCTACTCCTGCATCCTGGGTTGCTACATTTGGCTGGGCATACTGCTGGGGGTTGCCAGTGGTGAGGTTCGTTGTGGTTATGTGTTGAGAAAGATTAGAGACAGGAGTGGTCTGTGAAGTGGAGGAGGAAGAAGAAGGCAGCCCCATGTCTGAGATAAGGTGCTCGGTAGGAGTCTGTTCGTAGTTGAGAGTGGGCTCAACTGGAGGAGTGGGAAGAAGAACTTTGCCGGCATTTGGGTTGGAGGGATCCACAAAAGTCTGGATAGGGTATCCGGGAGGGTAGGTGATGAAGCCAGGGTTGGAGGTGTAGGCCAGAGTAGGGTCGTAAGCCATAGTCTGAAGCTGCTGTTGCTGTTGCTGTTGAAGCTGTTGCTGTTTTTGGGCCTCCCGCTGGGCAACTTCCTGTTCAAACAGTTTTCTACGCTCCTCTGTAGACAGTTTGTTGCGTTCCTTGCTGCCTCTTGGTGTCTTGCTGTTCGGGTCAAATCTATTAAAGAAAAAAAAAAAAACATCCACAGAACACTACAGCTTAGTGAAAAACGTTATTATGATTCACCTTTTTCAACCAACTTGAACCAGGATCTAGCATTGGGCTGGTGCCGGAGCCAGTTTTAAAGCTGGTTTGACTTTGGAACTTTTTTTTTTTCATATATGCTGAGCTATGTTATTACATCATTATGTCTCTTCCAATAATAACGTAATTATTAATGTGAATCAAGCACACTAGAGGCTGCAACTGGCTCTATTTTCTTAGACATAACAGTCAAAAACTGTTTTAGTCAGCCCCAGTGGTAATATAGCGCATGAGAGACAGTTTAGTTTCTTCTCTACTAGCTCCACACAGACCTGACTTAACAATGTCAGTCACAATGTTTTAGAATGTCAAGATAATTCTTCTCACAGTCCCTGACGTAACCTGTTTCTGCAACTGAACCAGAGGAGCAACACTTTTGCTGGCTCCAGAGTGGTGCTTTGTTAGTGACTGGTTGTTGAAAAAGTTAAAAAAAAACTGATTTTAAATTAGGCACTAGCTCAAAACTAGCACTAGAACAGTTTTGGTGGAAAGGCCCAAATATTAGCTCTAAAGATGACACACACCACAATATCATATCACAAATGTGAATAATTCCTACCGTTCCTCAGTGCGTCGACTACTCCTCTCATAGGAAGATGGAGGTGGAGACGGAGAGCGTCTCCTTCGACGTTCAGAACTCCGAGGGGCTTTGTCCAAGATTCGATCACGGTCCCGGTCCCGGTCCCGGTCTCTGTCCCAGTCTCGATCTCTGTCTCTTTCATAATCTCGGTCTCTGTCACGTTCCCTCTCCTTTTCCCGCTCTCTCTCACGTTCTCGGCTGCCAGAAGCGTTGCGTGGTGTCAAAGCCATCTCTCGGTCTCGGCTACGATCTGCCAGAAAATGTAATCAATTAAAATAAAAATAAAACATCCCTCAACCAAAATTAAGCTTTTCAAAGACCTTACTTCTTGCTTCCTTTTCCACCTGGCTTTTCTTTGGTATTCTGTACACCTCCTAAAAGAACACATTGAACTTTAATATCACAGTAACATGTAAGCAGTTTGCAAACAAAAAGGGTAACACTTTACATTTTGGTTCATATCAAATAAAATTTTATGGTAGGGGTGAACAAACCTTCAGGTCCTTCCAACTTTCCAGAAGCTTGGCTGCCATGCTACTTATGTCCAAAACGCTGAGTTGTGGCTCTTGGCTCCTCTCACTCTCCACATCAGACACACCATCCTCTTCATCCTGAGAAGGAGTTCCTATCCCAGATGGTTCCACGGGTACTCCCAGGACCCCGGGAGTCACAGTGGCCTCTGGTATCTCAGAAACATTAGTGGTAGATTCACTGGGCTGGGGCTCACTGCTTGGAGGTTTCAGAGTTTCTTGAACCTCCTCCTGTGCCTTCATATGATCTAAAGGCTGAGCAGTTGCAAGAGCAGCATCTGTTTGGTTGGACTGACTCTCTGTCTCATTAACTTCATCATGTGGCTGGTCTCTTTCCAATTCAGCATTTTCTAGAGCCGTCAGGGTTATCTGTTTCTCTCCACTCTCTTCTTCATTACTAGGGACTTCTGACACCTGAAGTTCATCTATTGGACTCTCGTCCTCTTTCTTCTCCATTTCCTTAATGTTGACATCAAACTCATTTTTGTCTCCTACATCCACATTTTGATGCTGCTGTTGACTGCTTGAAGTCATCTCCACTTCTTCCTGTTTCTCTTCAATTACTTCCTTAACTGACTCCTCCACTGATTCTTTCATTGGCTCCAAAGCTTCTGCCTTCAACTGCTTTGTACTAGAAGGTCCTGCATCTTCTTCCTCATCGTCATCATCCTCCTCTTCCTCTTTCCCATCAGATGCTTTGCTAGCATCAGAAAGTGCACTGTCCAGACTGTTTTCACTGATGATTTTCAGACGTCTGTACACTGCTGGTTTGGAGGCCTCACTATCCAATTCTGGTCCTAGTTTGGTGGAGGAACCATCAGGAGTGTTGAGTGGGGTTTGTGCCCGAGATGTGTTCTCACTGGAGTAACCATCCATCTCTGTCTGCTGAGGAAAAACTTTTGTTTGGGCCCAGCGTTGAATGAAAGTCAGAACTCTGCTCTCCTTCCAGCATGTTCTTGGTTGAGATGGGCAGCACAGCCAAAGTCTTCATAATCTTGAAGCAGAAAAGACCATCAATAATCAGAGTAGGTGTCAGTTTATGTACCATACAGGTTTTTATAAAGGGATAAGTACCTAAGAGAAATGTGACAGTGTAATAAAGATTTTTTTTAATTAAATCAATGCCAAATCTCACCTCTAACTGGAGTTTGGTGTTATTTGCACTGTTGCCTTTGGCTTCAGAGAGCTCCACCATGAAGATCCATAACAAAGACAACCCATGATGGTCTAAGAACTGTTTCAGGCATGACGAATTCTGAGTATCCTGTCCAACAAAAAGCGATATTATAGAGTGCACAGAATAATAAAGGATGCAAACAATATAAGCAAGGAAAGAACTGATCAAATCATACTTGTATGAGTTTGAGACAGATGAGTTTCTGCTCTGTTGTTTCCACTCGGACCATCAATCTGCAGAGAGACACCACCTGTTTCTCATCATACAGGCCTTCCCCATTCTCCAGCAATGCCTCCAACTCCTCATCCACCTGCGGAGTAACATTACAAGTATCAAACAATAACATTAAAAATTTTTTCAAGTAGTGACACATTTTGGATTATACTCAGAGAACAAAATGAACTGGTTTTAAATAGTTTATCTATTTTTATCCACAATTTAGACATCAGGTGTATATGGTGTGTATTATTTTATATCCGAGATCATTTCTATTTAGATGTCAAATTAAAGCAATTTAATTTATAAGTATGACAGTAGCTAATATGTTTCAGCTGGCAACAAGTTATTTAAAACCAACTGATGTAGTAACTTCTCATTCTTTACTTTGTATAAGGGCTGAATATAGCAATCTTCTTAGCTTCTAAAACCCCCAAATATGGGTTAATAATTGTCTAATGTGCAATTAAACCCTGGAAGAATAGAGGTGAACTATCTTTAAGGAATTTGGTCAGGAAGAAAAAGAAGGGGAAGACACACAGCAAAGGGTCACAAGCCTCTGCATATGAGCTGCTGTTTAAATGACTGAGCTATCTAGCGGCCCAAAGAAATGTTTAATAGTGAAACTAAGAGCATTTCAAGATACACAATGCAAAATAAATAAAAGCTCTGGGACCAGAAAGCTCTGCAGCCTTAAGAAAAAGCACTAATCAGTGATGCCATCCATTTTTTTTTTTTTAACAAAAATAAAGTTTAAAATTGTTAAGCCGCATAAGAATTGGACTCTGAAGCAATGGCAAAACACTCAAATGATGTGATGAGTCCAGATTTCTGTTTCAGAGTGATGATGATGATGAGTACATTTGGGGTAAGAAGAGTGGAAGATGCAGTGATGCACCCATCATGCTTAGTGTCTGTGGAGGCAGAGCTATGACCTGGGGTTGCTTCAACCAGCCAGATCTAGAGTCAACAACAAAATCTGCACAAAAAGGAGCCAACTACCTGGATATCCTGAATGATCATGTTTTTCCACAGACATATTTTTTCTTTCCTGATGGCTCAGGCATAATCCAAGATAACAAAGTCAGATTTTCTTCATCTTAGTTTGTGAAAGAGTGGTTCAGGAAGCATGAGATTGACCACAACAGAGCTCAGGCTTAACTCCACTGAGAATCTTTGGCATGTGCTTTAGGAGACTTTACACAGCTGTGTGACTGTCCCGTCATTAATACAAGATCTTGACCAAAAAAAAAAAAAAAAAAATCCACTCTGGATGAAAATAAATGTTACGGTGTTGCATAAGTGAACTGAAACCATGCATGTCACAGTGAATCCATGCAGTGACCAAAACTCTAAGGCGATTCAGTAAAATATTAGTGTATTTTTTATGTTTGATGTCATTATCCGAGTCAGACTTTGTAAATGGAGAACAAGTTAGTCCTCTGCAAATAACTGAATAACTGTTCACCTAAAAAGTGTAATATGCATTTCAGATAAATGTCAGATAGTAAATCAATTAGAGTAAATAAAACTGACCGTGGTGAGAGCACTTTTTCGATTGCGGTCTTTCTTCATCTTCCCTCCAGCCGCTCGAACGCTAACCCTGTTCTCTCCACCCAGGAAGCCTCTGCA
The DNA here is from genome assembly GCA_018398805.1 of Hirundichthys speculiger. NCBI lineage: Eukaryota > Metazoa > Chordata > Actinopteri > Beloniformes > Exocoetidae > Hirundichthys > Hirundichthys speculiger. The sequence goes on from JAGFBZ010001926.1 coordinate 1,821,606, forward strand.
GCTGGGTGTGCCACAGAAACATTTCTGTGCTTCTTTCCTGTAAGATTGAATAAAACAGAGATTGAAACTGCCTTTACTAAACTATTTATCAAAAAACAATAACCAATCATTTTTATGACTGTGTGGTATTGATGTGTTGGTTGTGTGGAGCCTACACATGCAACAACACATACACAAAGCAAAGTAACAGCAGGGAAACAGTACCCATATCTCTGAAACTGGTAGTCAAATGTCAGTTCAGTTCCTGGAGTGACAGCCTTGGTGGTGAAGAACCCAACTCGAAGTTGGCCATTAACAGTCCACTGAAACGTGTTTAAAAAAAAAAAAAAAAAAAAAAACAAGCCATCAGGTAAGTGAGAATTCAAAAGGATAACAATAAAAAGTATGATGAAGACATTTTCTTTGCCACTACACCTTTTGGGTCTCACAATTGGGCTCACAGCTGTGGTTCATAAAGCGTGAGCAATTCCCCTTCAACGTTGCATCAATGATCTACAGGAATATAACATAAGAGAGGATTTATTTCAGTCACTTCACCAGCCGATTGAAACTCACTGCAGTTTGAATATTGCTTATTCATTTACTTACTTCATTATTTTTTAGAGCCATAAAATAGTAGTGGATATTTTTATTGCGAGCATATTCTTTAACCCTTGTTTTGAACTCCTTGTGGTCCAGCACCTCACCACAGTACTCCAGGACAAATGTGTTTCTAAGCAATAAACAACACAAATTTAAAAAAATGGTACCATGTCTGTTTTCATTAACAACATTAACAGCTAACAATACACTATAACAGAAAAGCCTTCAGAAAAATTGGCTTTTCATCACAATGACAAGTAATTTCCTCAAAAACCATTATGAGATAATATGCACTTACTGAAAACACAGCAGTTGTACAAGGTATCCTAATGATAATATATACAATACATAAACACAAAAAAAGTCATCATTCTTCGAATTTTAAATGTAATACTGGAAAGGCTTACGGAGCCAAGTCTTTAGCTGCACGTAGTCCCCATCCCTTGTCTTCTGTAAGGATAACATCGAAATCTGCATGCTGTTTCATTTGAAAGCGACGGTTGGAGCAGTATGCTCCATTTAAGCACCGTGATGAACTATGAAGAAATTTCAAGACAAAAGTAATGTCAATATATGAAAACTTTAGTTCACATTGAATTTTTTTTCTCAACAAGTTTTATAATATTTTACTAGATTTACAACTATTAACAACTGATCATTTAGAATGTCAAACAATCACATAAATACCTCGAAAAGGTAATTATCTATAGCTTTTCCCACTAACCGAGCAATCTTTTTTTTTTTTCATTAATATGTAAACTATTTCCAGGTTTCCCAATCTAAAAACAGGATATATGTTTACTTTGAAAATCCAAGTTCTTTCATGTGAAAAAGTTTCATAAATAATAATCAACTTACCATTCAATCATCAGCAGCCGGTTCAAACAGTCTTCCCCACAAGCCAACACTCCTCTCGTACGGTCCTCTCTGGGCAGCACTGGACACTCACACTGCATCCTCTTTATATCTCGATGAGATTTGCTTTTCTTACTGCAGATATTATAACATTATTAAAAAAAACCACCACACAATTAAAGTCTAGATAAAACCTGAATTTTCAATAGTTAACTTATACTTTGCAAAAACTGAGTATTTTAGTCAATGTTGCTGGACAGCAACTTACCGCTCAGTGAGGTACAGGTTCTCTTCAATCAAGTCAAAATAAGGGGGCATCTTTTTAGATTTGGCAAACTCCTTCCATTTGTTGGCATCCTGAAAGTCCTGGAGAGTGAGGGATGCTCGATGTACTTCAGTTTTTACAGGAGACTTGGAGACCACAACATCTCCTTGTCGCTCCCGTTTCCCTGAAGGCCCGGCCTCTGCCTCATTATCTGAGTCTGACTCAACTTCTGGACGTCTTTTCTTAGGAGGACCTCTGGCTCTGTGTGGTCTGAAATTGTCCTCTCTAGAGGGGTCAGGTACACCAGAACCCCTGCTGTTACTGCTTATTTCATGACCTTGTACAAAGCTTGAGAAGCCTGAAAATGCAATGCATTCAACAGGCGTTTTACCAAGCTTTGATGATTTCTCCCCACTGTAGTCATCATGGTCATTGGTGAGAGAGTCAGGATGGATTTCACTGGAAGGTTCCTGATAATGTTCATGTGTATGGAGGTAGGGTTTCTTGCTACTCTGCATGTTTGGGGGCTGTTCTGTACAGGATGCAATAGTATGTCTTTGCTCTGGACCATTAGAAATGGCTCCTGTCAGTTTAGTGTTCATTAACTGTGGGCCATGGCTGCTATCAGGCTGCTGGCATGTACTAGTTGGCTGTTCTGATTGAGAAAAATCCCAACCCAGGTTGAATCCATTCTTGCCGCTGATATTGTCAGCACTAGAGAAGTCATCATGTCGGTAATGTGAGTATGACTGTTCACTTCGGTTGCTCATTTCATGTTGCTTGAGTGCATGGTCAAAATTCCTGGAATTATCAAGCATGTGGGTCGGGTCTGAGGCACTTCCATGGGCACTGATGTGACCAGCCACAAACGTCTGGGAACTGAGGGAGTTGGAACCCTCCGAGTGACTTGTGCTATCAATCATATTGCTCTGGGACTGACACATTACACTGCAGTTCAGCGAATTGTTTAAATCAGTCTTTGTTATGGGTTGCATTTGCTGTGAGTTGACCTGATTTGGGTCATTACTGATATTCACGACAGCTGTTACATGAGCACTGGTCAATTCTGAATTATTTGCAGAAGTTTCCAAGTCCTCTTCATCTTTTGTTATGGAAGAATTCTTTGGCACCACTACTACAGAGTGCAACTGTTTTATAGCCTTTTCACAATCAGAATCATACTCTGAGTTGTCACTGTCACTGACCTCACTCTGTCTTCCTAATGCATCCTGACTCACTGATGTTATTTTATTCAATTTGCTTATCTGGGTGCTTTCCTCAGATTTATTTTCATAATCATCACTACTCTGGCTTTGTGCCTTTGTAGGTGAGTCGATCTGCGGTGCGTCATTTATGTGAAGAGGCTCCTCTGTGTTCGGTTTCTGAGAAGCACTAAGATTTGATACACAGTTGTCAATGCTGGCGCTTGCTTGAGGCAGCTCACTTTGGTCTTTGCACTCAGGGGTCACAGATATGCTGTCTGAACACACTTCCTGCTTAGAGACCTCAGTCTGACTGATCAGTTTGGAATGTGTAACAGCCTCTTGATTAATATCATCCTTAATTTCAGAGTCCTGTTGGCTATTGTCTTTAGAAAAGTGAATTTTTTTTACAGATATTACCTTTTTAACAGCAAGTTTACCCTCTGCACAAACTGCCCTTTGTGCGTTATCACTCTCTGGGGTGTCCTGTCCAACAATATCCCACCGGGACTTTCTGGGAGTAGAGCAATTTCTTTTAACATGATCAATATTTTGCTGTTCCTGCACTTGCTGATTTTCAGACTCAATACATGATGAGTCGGATTTGGCTGGTACAGTTGTGACACATTGCTTCTCATCTGTCAATACTTCATTTGGCTCAACAATATCTGATTTAGTGTTTTGCTGAACATCATGTGTGACAGGTGTAGCTACTGTGTCAAGAGATGACTTTATACCAGGTGAACAATCTAAAACCTTTCTCATCCTGCTTGCATATTACAGTATTATCACTTTTGTATGAATTAATATCAGCTTCATTCAAGTTTACATGCAGCTGATTATTAGAGCAAAGACTGACCTTCATAGTGGACAAATCTTCCAGAGGAACATAAAGATGCTTTAGGGTTTCACTTGTTGTTATAGCTGAGGCTGTTTTATTTTCCATTTCAAATCCTGATTTTGTTTCTTCCTCTTTCTTGGATAACGATTCTTCCAATATCGTATTAGTGGGGAGGGCTACAGCCTTAACATCTTTATCAACGTGTTTATTTCCACATAGCTGTGAATTAGAGTTTTCTTTTTCACTCTGAGAACAAAATTCTGTGGTGGCTGCACATGAAGGTACTTTGCCAGAACTGTGAAATATTTCACCTGATTGTCTTTCGTGTCTTTCAGGGGATTTCACAGAAGATCTGGAAGGAGTTATTGGTTTTGACTCTGGACTACTGGTTTTCTTTTCAGAATCTTTGCAATTCTCAAAAGAGTCAAAGGTCTGTAATTTTCCCTTATGATCTCCATCAGAGTCAGTGGAGCTGCTTTTTCGGTGTTTGTCATGTGTGTGAGACTGGGTAGGAGTGCTGAAAGAAGAGGATCTGTTGTTGGTCTCTGATTTCTGATGACTACTAGTTTTCCGGTGAGTAGAGTCCAAATCAGGGGAGCATCTGCGTTGGGAATCAGAGTCCAACGATCGCTTTGAAGTCCTTTCAGACTTGGATGACTGCAGTCTTTTATCAAACTCAGAGGAATGAGGAGAATCCACAGATTTAGAAGCTCTTTCAGATTTTGAGAAGGAAGATGATTTTGACTCTCTATGTGAGCTTGAGTGGTAGGATAACCTGTTGGAGTCACTTATCCTTGTCCTTGTCTTCCTATGGTCATCCTCAGAGTCAGAACTATCACGTGTTCTGTCCGTGCGAGAACGAGAACGTCTTCTCTCTCTGCGTGGCGAACTCCTGTGTGATCGCCTATCAGAATCATGATAGTAAGACCTTTCAGAACGAGATCCACGGTCACTTCTGTATCTCTCTGATCTGGAGTGAGATGAACTTGTTCGAGACCCTCTTGACCGAGACCGTGATCTAGACCTGGACCTTCTCCGATCCTTATCTGATCGAGATGAGCGTGAAGACGTGTTTCTAGACTCACGTTCTGATTTGGTGTAACTTGAAGACCTTTCATAATTATCCGATCTCTTAGAAGAATTTTTTTCTTTTTCCCCATTTCGTGAACTAGAGGAAGACTTCTTTACCTCTTTGCCTCTACTGTCTGAGTCTGTTTTACTTTTCGAATCAACTGATTTGCGCCTGGAAGACATATGGGCTAAATCTCCATCAGACTCCGAGCAATGTGGGGCACTATCTGACTGTGACCTGGTTATTCTTTTGTAAACATTATCCTGTTCAGCACTGCTGGAACTATCACCATCTTTTCCTGAGGAAGCAGCCGGCTTCTTGAGGATGGGGTTTCCTCTCGTCTCCGAGGCTTCAGTGGGAGGATTTTCAGAGGGACAGGTGCTGATGACATTCTGAGGTTGGGGTACTGGAAATTCATCCTCACTCGTACTTTCTGACTTCAATAAAACCTTCGATTCAGAGGTGTGCAGTTCTTCTGACACAGCAGATGTTGGTTTCTCTTCAATCACAGACACACTAAGAATTTGCTTCTTGAAATGCATCTTGGCTAAATTTGTTTTGAGTCTAGTAGAACAGGAGACTGATGTTTGAGAAAGTGTCTCTGCTGTAGATGTTGGCACTGACAGTGTCTGCTTTTGCTCAGCTTTGCCGTCGGTACTCCTCCCTGCTCTGTCCAAGGTTGACTGTGACAAGGCACCGTGAGTTTCAGTGACAGATGTATCGTGACTGGCAGAGATGAAAAATGGACTTTGCAGAGGCTTCTTTGTCTGTGAGAAGGTGAAGGACACTTTCTGACGGCTCTGATCTTCTAGGTTAACCCTCATTTTGGTCCCTTTCAGCAAGAGATGGTTGGAGAGAATGACTCTGGGAGTCAAGCTTTTAATTAAAGCAGACTTGGATAGGCCTTCGACCTTAACCTATAGTAAAAAACAAACATTACATAAACATCCCAGTTCATACGTAAGAAAAATGCTGCTTTAATAACAAAGGATGCTAAAATCCTCAAATAAAAAAAGATATCCACACTGCTTAGCTTTGGCAAGCTACTTACTGAAGCACCACTTCCTTCCTCTCTGGGGTCACATGAGAGCACCATGGGAATATGAAAGAGAGTAAAAGCAGAAATCAGTTTACATAGTTCAAAGTTGTACCAGATACATAAAACCTTAAGATGATCAGGAGGGATCAAATCCAATCAAAGTCACCTTGCAGGATGTGTTTTCTGTGTCACCTGAAAATGCTTTTAAAAGACATCACATGGACAATGGCGACATTTAAAACAAACAAAAAAAAAAAAACATCCCTCCATTCTCACTCAACTCTGAACCACATACGAGCCCTCTCGAAATGCACACTGAAGCAGCCCACAGGTGCTAAAGAAAAAAACTTTTGGCACCATGCTTAACCTGATAAACTCGAACGAGGACGCCGGCGTCCTCATTGAGTAATAATTTTGTCTAAAAATGACTCATACAGAACGATCACTTCATCTGTCATAGCTGTGTTTGGTATCATTGAACTCTGCAGAGTCTCCTCTTTGCAAAGATAATGCCGTTTTTCTTTCATCTCTAGTATATCTTGCACAAGAGGTGCCTAAAGACATAAAGGCCGAAAGTCGTGAAAGTCGGCACTTACCGGTTTTCATCGGTAAAAGTCCCAGAAAACGCGGAGAAACGGTTTGAATCCGGTCCCTGTTTGTTGACAGAGGCTTAGCTTGTCTATAAACAGAAAGATGCTCACTCTAGCGATTTTTGGTTGCTGAGAAATGCCCTGAACAAGCTTGGTTCTTCATGTACAGTTGAATTCTCGTGATCATTTATTGAGATTTAGTGTCAATAAATGTTATTACTTATAATATTACTTATTATATTTATATATATATAAAGCACTTTTTTTGCAATTCAGTACCATATTAGAAGTGTAAAAAAGTTTTGTTTGATTTCCGATCGTAGTTTTTCAAGCAGAGGAATCATCTTCCCGAAACAAAGATGGCTTTGTTCGAATTTCCGGTGACTCTCTTTGCAATGCATTTGATTGACAGCTACAAGGCGGACCTTAGATTCGTCATTTCCGCCTTTTAGAGCATAGATCAACCTTTCCAATGACGTATTGCATGTGTAATTTGACTTTATCTGAGCCGTTTTATGCCTGCGCGTAGCGGTGCGCCCCCCCAGTCTTGCATGTGTGCATTTACACAGAGCGCTCAGCGGTGCAAGCAGCAAAATAACTCGCGTAAAATAAGATAACTTACTTCACGGTTAAATGGCTAAAAGTAAGTCAAAAACCCATTTTAGTGTCCAGGAGGCACTGGAGAAGATTTTTGAGGACTCTTCAGACAGTGAACATTATTCCTGCCTCCTCCCTGCTTGACCTTCATGCAATTGAGCCCTCATAACTTCAAAACCTTAACTGTAACATATATTTTAAAAAGTATATATGCTCCACATGTAGTCATATATATACATATGTAGTCATCAAATATATTATGAATTGGTGGTTTTTACACAGTTATGTACGTTAGTATGTGGTTTATGGTAATACCAAAAACTAGTTGTAAATTTAAAAATGGCAAATTTGTGACTATTTTAACTCAAACTGATGAAAAATACCAAAATTTAAAGGAAAAAGTACTATTGTCTCAGAATATCATTTTGGTTACCATGTGTTCATTTGGAGTCTCCAAAGGCCTTTTTGGAGCTGTGCCTAGATTTTTTAATGAAAAGACCACTGTAAAATGGTCATATGTTGTGCTATCTTCTTCAAATTTGAAACACATGTTCAGTTATAGTGTGCCTACAGCCTCATAGTGTCATTTACCATTTCAGATGAATATTCAGACTATTATTCATCCTGAAAGTCATTTTTTATTTCAGGCGGAACAAAATTTTAAATTTTTTACTGACTTCAGAGTTCCAATACTCTGTCTCTGTATCACCTAGAGTGTTCCTTTTTATAAGAAACTACAGAGTGTCTTCTTTATGGGACACTTAAATGCATCCATGTGGACAGAACAGTTTAGAAGTTACAATCATTTTAATTTGAGTATGTCATTTTAGGCGTAAAAAAGGGGGTCAGGGTTTATTAAGTTAAAGTGCTGTCTCATCACATAGTTGTCTTCTATATTTATTTTTACTCAAGACTGAACTGAAGGCATAAAGCCTATGGGACAAAAATCAAAAGTATTGGGCCATCTTTCACCTCATGCCTTTTTCAAATGTTTGACAGTTGAAGCTTTTATGGTCAAGTTTGCATTGTTACATAATGTATTAAATCTCTAGTTGGGTTCATGGACTGTAATGTTTCTGTTAGCCCAATGCAATTAACTGACAGAAGTTTTTGTTTCACCACTTTTTAGAGAGAACCTTAAAATGATCTACATTGTATAATGGTGAAATGAAAACAAATGTTTTTGTGCTTATTTTGTGATTATTACTGTTCTAGTAACATAAATGTCCTTTAACACAACTGCCTTGTGGTGAAATCATAAAGAAAAGACAAGGTCTGAACACTAAACTTCTACCATGAACAGTACCTCCAACAGACTTGACATTTCAGACTTCAGAGAATTAGGTTTTCTGACATTAGCATGCCTTCACTCACAGCTCAACACTGGAACATATGACTTCTTCCAACAGAAATCTTCCTCATTGCAGCACATTAAAACCCCGCCCTTAGAAATACTGACACTGAAAACATCACATGTTCTCCGCATAACAGCTGCTTCACCAGGTAAAAGACTACTAAATTAATTATCAGGATTAAAAGATCTGTAAGGCTTTGCAAGATTAACCCAAAAACTGTTTTAAGTTAAGAGAGGCTCTCCCTGCAGTAGCCTGCTGTATAATCAGATTTAAGATATGCATTCCATGTCACCTGAGAGTGATAATTTACCCACAGCATTAGTTGCTGGCCACCATACAAATCAGCAATAAGAAATTCTCCTTTACCATTTTAATTTGTAAGCTTGGTTTTCCCTGGAGTACATCTAGCTGACAACATCACATGCCAGCCCAATCTAAAACTAAGAATGAAAGTGCTGAGCCCAACACCACTTGGTGAAAAACAACAACCAGTTAATCTCCAGCAAATTTAGAATGTTCCAGTACTCTCAGTGTTATGTACTTTTGTTCTGTCTTCTTCCATTCCAAATCAATTTACATGAATGAAAAATCACTTCCTTCACACACACACACACCTCCCACAAGACTTGTGTAATACCTGTAGATCTTCAACACAGCAACTGTCACAAACCTGTCAAACACAGAATTCGAGACATACTTTTTCTCAGCCGTAAATAATTGAGGAAGTACCAGGGAGAACAAAGCCTAGTCTATGTGCTCCATTTATATAAATGCCCAACCAAAATTGTGTGCTATTTACCTTATAAAGCTTTAGGACTGCTTTTGCAGTTTGTTTTGGGTTATTCTTCTTCCCAACTGTACGTCACTATATAATTATCTTTTCTGCTTTTGGATGTATCTGGGCAGGATTCATTTAGCTACGCATGTCTTTTGGTCCAATCATCAAAAAAACACTAATGATCTTGTGTCATTTAAGTCCCTGCAGGTTCATGCCAGGACATTGCCTCCATGTGTTTTACAAATAATGTATGCTTTGAGCCATTCTGACTTCTTTATAGTTTTTCTTTCCTTCATGGCACTCTGGTACAGGTTGACCTTTGTTTCATCTGTCCAAACAGTAGTCCAGACCGAGCCTGGCTTCACAATATGGCCATTCATTCATTCATCCTCCATAACCGCTTCAGCCTCTTCCTGGTCACAGGGAGACTGGAGCCCATCTTAGCTGTTACTGAGCAAGAGGCAGGATACACTCTGGATAGGTCTTTATTAGATGTGTTTTGAAGTGTAACCTGCCCTTTCTACTCTTCATGTTTATGAGAGGTTTGCACCTTGTGGTGAATTATCTGTATTTACTCTTTTTAAGACCAATGGTAAACCTGAGCTTGTTCTTCATTGACAGGATGTTGCATGGAATTTTTTTTTTAAACCATGGAAAAGATCCTCTATCATCCAACACTCTTGTCATCTGTGGACAACAAGACGTTTTCATTATTTTACTTTTTTGTAGCCTGATGATGGCTTGCTTTACTTGCATTCAAGGTTTCTTTGACTCCATGTTCATAGCAACATCTTCCTAATGTAACATAACTGTAATTGTAACTCGAAGCTTCTGAAAATCGGTCAAAATCAGAATTACTTGATTAATCCCTGAGAGGAAATTCTTCAATAAAAAATATATATAAAAAACTAAAAATAAATGACTGTCCAAATATACTAATCTACAATACTAAGACCAATTACTACTGTTCCCAAACAGCAACGATGACACATAACAAAAAACAAAGTTCAACTTATCTATATGAAAACGTAGCTTTGTTCAACTTTTTGTTCTATTTAAATGTGTGTAGTTTTCTTATGCAAGGCATGATGCGAGTACTTAGCAATAAGTGGGCCATTTATTCCCTGAGGATTTCAGTTTTCTTTTTTCTCGCTGGCCTTTAAAATTAGACATTTCTGCAGGGAGATTCTGTTATATAAAAAGGGCTGTAACAAGAAACCTTAAAGCTAATGATTAATGGAAGGGACCTGCAATAAAAATAAACCTCATCCTCCTAACCTCACAAGTTTCTAATGCTAATATAATACCATGTCAATAACAATATGCAACTATTTCTTGTTTTAACACACGATAGAAATTCACACTTTCCGATACAAAGCACAGCTTCCATTACCATTTATGAGTTATGGCAAAACAATCAGCATCTATTTATCAACAAAAAAAAAAAAAAAAAAAGGAAAAAAAACTAATAAAAACAAACAAAAAAAAAACCCTACTGGTAGTGATGTTTCGTGTGTATGAAAACTAAATTGTGTCCTTTTTCTTGGCTTTTAAAACCTTATACCTTTACCTTATACCTTTTTGATCCTTCGATGTCGGCTCTTCCTATCATTGTGAAGCAGAATTCACCAAGCGTTGGATTGTTCACCCACTAATAGGGAACGTGAGCTGGGATTAGACCGTCGTGAGACAGGTTAGTTTTACCCTACTGATGATGTGTTGTTGCAATAGAAAAAAATCGATGATGCAGTAACCTCGATGAACATTAAAATCTTCAATTATGAAAAGATAATATATTTTCTTTACTCCTTAATACTGAAGCACTGACTGCATACTGACACCACACAAAACATGCCATCCACGCTATGACATCCTTGAGATACAGAGCCAAAGACTGTGAAGAACAACCAGAATAATATTTCTGATTGCTTAATCATTTTTGGTTCGTGATGTTGTTTTTCCATTGCATGGTATATTTTGCCCGGACTATGCTACTTTGCTTTACACTGCAAACACTATTCGCTTAAACTGGGTGGGATAAGCTTCTCATCTTGGCACTGTGTTAACCTCTGTTGACTTAGTGAAGACTACAGGTGGATCAGTTAATCAGATATTTAACTTAACTGACTACTGGCCATTTTTTTAAGCAGCACTGTCCAGTGCCTGAGAATGTAGTTGCCTAACAGACTGACTTCTGTGGGCAGCTACATGACCTGTTGTTTTAATTAATGAGATTTATTGTGAATAAACATTTATTTAAGTTAGCAAATTTGTGCACTTTGTCTTTTTTTTTTTTTTAAGGTTATATATTATTATATGGTGAGGAAAAAAGAAAATAGGCCCAACATATCAGACAAAATAAAAAAAACTATTCAGTACATTTACATGCATGGTTTAGGCATCTACAGCTACAGCTCAAGTAGGCGATTTAAATGGACTCGTTACTTTGTCCCAGTATACATGTATGTGAAAGGAAGCGATATACTGACAAAAGTAAAAAAAAATTACAAACACACACAAAAACGACAGATAAATCTTTGATTTAGTTGCTGGCACCAAACTGGAAAAAAAAAGGCAAATGGTTAACTGGACAGACATAAAGCTCTATATATTTCATGTGTCCTTTAGTTTTTAATTTTATTCTCTCCATCACTGTATCAGCTTCTTTCAGTACTCCCTAGGCAGGAACTGAGGAACAAGTGCAGAGCATGTAGGCCAGTTCCAGCCCCATTAAACAAGCTCAGCTTCACCAAATTATCTGGCTATGTTAGTTCAACTAACATTTGATTTCAATTGGATGATCTTTACATGCAATTTAAAACTCTGATTTCAGTTGGAGTAATAGAATAATAAGGTTTTTTTTCTACAACGCCATGGAGATGTACTGCTTGATTCAAAACATTTGTAACTTGGGCTAAAGTGCTACTAAAGAAAGTATCCAATACCAGGTTACTACCTGATGTGGAAACTCAATAAAACCAATTAGGGTCGATCTTTATCATGTAACAGAAAAGCACCATTAACGATGACAGGGTTTTGGTTAGGGATGATCTTGAGGTCAAAATATTTTGAGTGCCAAAAAAAAAAAAAAAAAAAGCCAAAACAAAAACTTGTGCTGACTAATACCTGATCTCTGACTTGAGTAGAGTGTCCATTGAGAAACTCGTCTAGGATTAGAAGGCCTGAAGAGGCTGCTGGCCAAGAATAATCCAAATCAGAGTAATGAGCCCTCCAAAGTGACGCCACACCTGACAAAAAGAAAAATAAGTTTGAAATGAACTGAGTCTCTTTACCAATGACAGCTTTGAGCTATTCTGTCAAGAAGGTGACACTTTTAACATATGTAACATCTAGAGAAAGATGCTGAAAATACACCAGTTTAACTGTCTGCATGACACAGTAACAAAGGATTAATAATGTTCTGTGCTGTGCAAACGACATTGTACACCAAGTGCACAACAAGCAAAAATGTCCTCAAATTTAAATATTTAATTTGACTTCTCCAGTGTGATTAACACAAGTCATCCTAGTGCTGGGCAATATGACGATACATATCGTGGGGACGATAGAAAAGTGTGTATCGTGCCATTTCTCTTCTATCGTTTCTAACCTAATTTTATCAATTATTACAGCAAATATGTAATTAAATAACCTGCAACGATAAATTTGATAGAAACATATCTACTTCTACTTTCCACTTTTATTCATGGTTAGTGCCTTAAACAGAGTTCTCTTCAACCCTGATGTTTACTTTAGACACTTTATATTGGTTTGCAAACTTTGCACTACAAGGTTACAGATTTCAGAAAGTTGAAAAATAATTTGTGTTTATTTTTTGTAGCTGAACTTCAGTGCAAAACTGTGTTTTTCCTCTCAGAAACTGTTGTGCACTTTAAAAAAAAATGTGAAAGCTACTGTATCTCTGTACCTACCTGTTTTTGCTGCACCAAAATGTATGTTTGTGACAGTTCAGATAAATGTCCTTTCAAAATAAAGTTGAAAAGTAAGCAATGAAATTTTTGTCAAACTTTTCAGAGAATAACTGAAAACATACTTTATTATGGTATATCGTGATATATATCGTTATCGTGATATAAAATAGTCCATATCGTGATATATGATTTTTTCCATATCGCCCAGCACTAAGTCATCCTGTGTTGTTCTGTGGGAAATTCCAGGTAACACTTGAAGATGCCTCAACAATCTTCTGGATTACTAACTTCCTCAAAAAAAGACCACAGTTTATGACACTGAGAGAATGAGTGTAAGAGTGATGGTCAATGATACAGAAGCACCACAGAACTGTACTCTCACTGTGTCTCCTCTTTGTGTACACTTCAGATTCAATCTACAACTCAAAGTCCTGCCATCTCCATAAATACTCACACAGCTTTTCTGTTAGGTGTCAGTTGTGGGACATAAAGCTGTGTACGGAGGAAGTGATGCACCGTTTGGTGGAATGTTGTGGGACAATCACCTTATCTTGAGTGTGAACAAGACAAAGGATATCACTGTGGAATTTAGAAGGAGCAGGAATAAGCTGAAAACTATTTCCAAAGAAAAAATGGAGATGGTCAAGGACTACAGATACCTGGGTATTCAATGGACTGCAGATGCAACAATGAAACTGACTACAAGGGGGACAGAAAAGACTTCTTCCAGACAGAAGCTGAGGTTTTTCAGTAAAACATTGCATATCATCCAATCTATGAAAACAAGCCATGTTTTGTCTGCTGTGATCTGAGGTCTCACAGAATGAATCTTTATAATTACTATATACGTGTGTGTGTGTGTGTGTGTAAATGTATTTATTAAGCTTTCTTGTGAAGTTTATACACATTAGCATGTATAACCCTTTCCTCAAGAAATGAAGACATGAAGATGATTAAATCTGATAAAAATAAAAAGTATATGGTTCAGTTTTAAATTGTGCATAAAGGTAAAGATATATTTAGATAATGTGCTTGCCTCATAATTTTATAGATAGTAGGCACATAAAAAACAACAGGTATGAGTCAAATGCATACAACCACTGAATTGTAAAGTAATTCTGCTGGCTCCTCTTTCTGAGATTGTTGTAGTATGTTTGATACCTCATATGTAAATCTTCTTTTGGACAAGCATTTCCCGTTTTTCAACTTGACCTATTACATTCTACAGGTGTGGGTTTGAGTTAACAATAAATGGATAAAATGATTACATTTCGCCACAGCTTCATAACAGTGCCATGATCAAAGCTGGGGGTGTAAACATGGATGGAAAGTGGGCGAAGAGAGAACTTGCACTTCAATATGGTACACGTCAAGAGCAAGCAAATGACTTGGAGAAAACAAGACCCTTTTATATGAATGAACATCTCGACAACAACTTGCTTAAAACACATTGAGGAACAAACGGCGGCATGGCCTGTGCGGGGAGGGGGAGTGGATGCAGCCAAAACATGGCCTTTAAAAGGATGAATGCACTTCTTGAAAAACAAACAGAAAATCTTATTAATATCTATCCACGTTGCACGTGGTAATGATGAACCTGTAGATATCATGGCATTTACTCAGCTATTCGAGCGACACGTTAGTTTAATTAAAATATAAGAACCAACTGAGCCACCACTGAGCTAAGACTACTAGCACAGAGAGCTCTTGGGAGCCATATTTAAGACAACGTTAGCTCGTGTTGTCTCCCATATAAATAATGAATTATGTTAATATACACTGGTAAACAATTGTGAAATTGGGAATTTGGTGCTTAGGGCACTGTTCGGCTGCATTGCTCATGTAAACAATCGAATTTGTGAGAAGTCCACGAAGCCCCCCACCTACATCACGATGCTAGGGTTAGCAGTGTTGGCTAGTTATCGCACTGTAATTAGCAACCCAAATGCTAAAGTGACTTTAGTGGGTTTTTGTCGATTTTTTTCCCCCACGCGAAGCAAGAGTGTTGGGACAGAGTAAACGAGGTTTTCTCAACCGCGATAAACCATAGTTTTCCTAGGTGCGTGAAAGCGGAGTGGAGAGTTTGATATACACTTAAATTTTAGTATATAATGGACCTGTATACTTGAGTCTGTATACCCGGCTTTGCTAGCAATGCTAGCCAGTGATGTTTTGTTATGTAGTTACGACTGTTTCTTTAATCAAAACTGCAGACCTTAAGTAAACAGCATTGCTTTACGAAATACTCACTTTACGAAGTGTTTAAGGTCACAAGGCTCCCCCATCCTCGAAATAGTCTGTAAGCGCCCCCTTCTACAACATCAAGCAGCAACGTATGCCGACGTCAAATCCATACGGAGCTGTCGGAAATGATCGTCGGCTCGGTAGCTCGACCACTGCTGTTGCGCCCCAGCTTTCAGCATGGCTGAATGTTGGTAGCATGTGCTTACATAGCCACGATTTTCAAGAGAACGGAAAATACTCGCGACAATCAAGCAGACGGTCACTTTTTTTGATCGGGCAGTCAGCTATGAAGCTGACAATCTGATTTAACTCTCTGGTTGATTTTGAGCACGTCTTTGAAATGCATTATTTTTGGTGAAAAACAGCAGTTCCTCACTGTTTCCCACTAGCTGTAGCTGCTGCTGTTAAACATCACATGATGTTGTGCACAGCTGGCGCGAACCGGGGAGACCACTACAGACCGAAAATGTATTGTTGAATAATGGGCAGTGCGGTATATGTGCCCAAGTCTCTAGATTAATTTTATTAGAGAAGACCCGTGAAAATTATTTTGATTCTGTTGAGAATCAAAACATACATATAGAATTTATCATTGCACGGTTCCCCCAGCTGAGCATCAGCGGTGCACATGTTGCGTTGAATCTCTCTCTCTTTGTGTATTTTAAATGAATTTATTGTTCTGTTTTTTTTTTTTTGTTTTTTTTTTTTGTAATGTTGATTGAGTCACCTCAGTTTTTTGGTTATTACTAAGGTTTTGCAAATGATGTTATCATTTTGTATCACTGTTATTTTAATTGCACTTATAGTTGTCCCCCAAAAAATATTGACTGGCCTTCATCAGACTACCATTCAGCTCACCACCTCCTTGACCGTTGCTCTCTGGCAGGCACTTCAGGTCAATTAAAGCTTGAACCACCAGACTCACAGTAAAACAGTTTCATTCCCTGGGTCATACATGCAATAAACATATAAAGTACAATTATATGCCTCACTGCTACTTTAAGAGCAATATTATAGATGAGTGTAATTGATTTTGGTTGTTACAAATCTCTTTGTTGCCATTTTCACATATAATATATCTATGTTTCTTTATATGTGTGTATTTTGGTATATTTGCATCACTTTATGAGCCACTGACAAAGGGCTCATTAACTTCACCAAACTCCTGAGAAAAAACCCAGTTAAACAGCTATATTGCATAACTGACTCTCAGTTCATTCCAGACCTCTCTTATTAACAAGGAGATTTTTTTTTTTTTTAACATTTATTTTGTTACATATCAAAACAGTATTTATTTTACAGGAGCATCATGTCATTCAAAACAAAAAAATAATCTTGACCAGCAGTGGTCAGTGGTCATGGCTGGAGCTGGTCTGCAACAGTTCAAATAATATTATACAGGGGCTGTAGATACATGGGCATTGAATATCTGATATTCTTATGTTTTGTCAGCAATAGCATGACACACAAGAGAAAGCTTCAATTTGGCAGTACACCTTTTTCCCTGTAAAATTTGAAGGTGTAATTAAAGGCCAAGGGCCTTGTCTCCTTACTTGATTAGAGACTGCTGCTCAACTTAGGACAAAATGATGATTACTTTTATATTACTAGTGAAGTGATGTAGTAGAAATTACAGTGATAAATTAAAACATTTCTAAAGAAGTATTTGTAGGAAGTGCTCTCAGGGAGAGGCTCCAGTGAATTTCATATCATATGATCAAATTCATTTTTGTATTATCTGAAGAGATTTTATGAGGATCAGAGACCACATGGTACCAGATGGTTATGTGGAAAATTTAGCCTTAGAATACTTTTACAGGATCGGGAAGCTTATGAAATGTGTAAGCCTAGAACATCTATCCAAATGTAACCATACAAATCGAGAAAAGGATAACGTGTTTAATAAATGTAAACTGACATCCAACTGCATTAAAAACACTGAACATGCAATGTAGGTGCTTCAACATATAAACAGTAGATAGACCAGCATGTAAATAACAAGAGGAAAGGAGCTGACTCTCTGTTTGAACAACAACAACAAAAATGATAATGATTATTATTATTATTTTTATAATAACAATAATTTAAAAAATAATACAGTTACAGGTATGAAGGGTTTTATTTAAATACACATAGATTTACTGAGCAGGATGACCCCTTCATAAGGTCAAGAGCTTTTACACGCCCGTACAATAGATGGCAGCATGTTAGTTTGCAGCCAGCATCACTTCCAAGAGACAACGACGACGAGGAAGAAGAAGTAGCAGTAGCAGCTTCCTCACAAGACTCCCGGCAACGTCAGCCTGAATTTATTACAGGCCCGCTTTACGTCTGTACTCTTGATTTTGCACGAGTCTCTGTACTTACTATATGTGTAAGTTTGATCGCTGGTTAGGTGGTTAATTTATGACAAGAATTTTAAATATGTAATTGCGGAACCGTCGCTTGCGTCAATGCTACAGCTACACAAGGCCTACTCTGCTACGAGGCTAACGTTAACGTTCATCGACATTTTCTTGTGATGAACGTCGTCCGTGTGAACGGCAAGGACACTCACTGTGCTTGCTATCTATTGTGCAAACAATGGGCGACAGCTTTAATGTTAATTATTGATTATTTTCCCTTAATTATGACTAACATTGCCGTTGGTGATGGCGGTGATTTTTAATAACGACGCCGTGATTACCGCGTGCTTTGTCATGTACCTCGGTTTTTGTTGAGCCTTGCGCGAGTGGCGTTTGTGTCTTGTGTCTTGTAACTTTTTCCGTGGATCCAAAACCTGACAGCTTTATCAGAGTCACGATTTATTAACTAACAGGTCAATGAATATACATTTGCTTGTTGTGACGGGAAGCTAGCGTGTGGTCTCCCGTTTGCTCAAATATCGCCGAACAGCCCTGATGCCAATTAAATGTGTAAAATAAATGTCTTTAACCTTTTTTGTTGAATCAGATGTAATCTTGTTTTGTTTTATTTTTTGAATTTATGAGAGTGCGCAGACAATAAAGCAGGGCCGAGAGAGGCAGGGAAAGATATGCAGTATAGGGCTAAAAGCCGGGACTCGAACCGGACCTACTGATGGAAGAAATGAAAACCCTCTACATGGGGAGCAAATCAGCCAGTATTTACTGCATTTCAAGTCATAGTTATTTATTTATTTATTTATTTTAAGGAAAAAAAAACGTCATCTAGAAATATGATGTTATACAAAGAGATATCTAACAGTTCTGGTAATTCAAAGATGGGTTTGAATCCAACAACTTAGGCAACAGGGCAGAAAATGGCCCTCATGTAGGTCTGTTGGAAGAGCCAAGCTCCTCAACAAGGCAGCAGACAATACCAACCTCCATTTAAACAAAAAAACAAATCACAGATGGCCCATCATTATTTATTCCAAGGCAATAAACGGTCCTTTGTCAAAAGCAGAAGAACTTTGAGGATCGAGACCGGTAAAAGTACAGACAAGAGTTCCATATAATTCCAAAGGCATTGGAAAGTCTCAGCATTTTTGACTTTCTGTCCTAAAATTTAAAATTATGATCTCATTTGATGAGACTATATCCTCTGATTATGAATAATACAATTTATATTTATTTAAAAAAATTAGTGCAGTCACTCATATAAAACTGGGGTTCTCAGTGATCTGAAACTAAGTACGATGTTGTAGAATTGCATGGTTTTCAGGACCATGCAGTTGATCTTACAGAATGAGCTCAGTAAATCCAGTAATGCAGTAGTTTGAACTCTTCTGGTTTTAGGTTATGGTAATTTTAAGGCAAAGTATTATATTACTGACTTACCACTTTGCTACAAGCGAGATAATATCAACTTGATAAGTTATACATATTTGATTGTACTGGGCATGAAGAACAGCCTAAAAAGCCAGCTTTGGAGTTGTCTGATGAGGAAAAGGATCTTTACTGGAAACCATGCTGGAGGATCTAAGGCAATGCAATGTTACATTGACTGGACCTTAATGATGGACAATCTCTCTGTTCCACTGCCCTGTTTTCTCAGTTTTTGTCCTGCCAAGATGTGGCATATCTCATGGAGCTGTCTGTCCAATCAGAATGGCCTACAGGGAGGACATTTTTCCTGGAAACTGCTCAATATGGAACAAGGAGAATATGAACGTACACCATGGAGCTGGTCCTAACGTAGAGGAATGCAGAGTACAAATCACATTTGGTCATGAATGGCTTGTGGTGGCTGAGACACAATTTGTTTAATGTGTTTGTCACGGGGATTAATTCATTTAGCTGTAAACAACTATTTAAAAGTTTTGATGGGGTAGTGGTGTCCTTAGCATGGATTTGAAGGTAGTAGCAGAGATGTGCATTAACTTAGAATTGGCATGTGCTGATATGCTAGCTATGTTGAAGATTTGTATTGTCAGTTAAAATGACACAATGCTCTCAAGGGATGCACAAGGGAAATTTGAAAAGTGAAATTTGACAGAGTGAGGAAATAATTATGACTTTCAGTTTTCCAGTTACATGGAACAATTTTGACTTAGTTTGAGAGTAAAACTAGTAACCTGATGGTTTTTGGAAGTAATATTAATTGGTCAATTTTATGTTGGCTTAATTTCTCAGTTTAAGGGAAAGTCACAAAAATTGGTATGAAAAATAATGAATTTGGTGCATTTTTTAAGAGCATGCGAGTCCATGTTGTTCACGTTGATGTCTATGCTAGAGGCTACATGGCAGAGCTGGTACTGATCTGGTTGTCATAAGCTGAGTGAGATGCTTAACAGCTCCAAATATGGTTTTGGTTAATTTTGCTTTGGTCTGAGAGGCTGGTGCTTAAGTGGGAATACAGTGTTACATGTTGCATGTTTAAAATGGATCTGCAGAAGTTAAATTGCTAAATTAAAGTGACGTTTTAAGATATTACTGGAGGTAACGGGTAACTTTGATCAATTAATATGTCAGTGTGTTAAATATAGGGCTTGATCCTTTTTCAGTTGAAGTTTCTGAGACTTGAGACTACATTGGTTGGATCGTAGCTGGTGCTAAGACAACTACAATTGCCTTTGCTGATGGTGGTATACAGCAAGGTAACCATCTTTCCCAAAACACCATTTCTGGACTGGATTTATGATGTGGCACCAATACTCTTCCCTCTTCCATTCCCGTGGCTCTGTTTGACTTAAAAGGTGGACTTACTTGATGGTGGACTTAATTTTTTTTCCACTCCCCAACCAGTGTGATGCAAAGTTTGTTGATGTGTAGGGAGATTTCTGCCACTCAAGGCGTGGTTTGTGTTGATGTGTTACCATTAAGTTCAATCACTTAAATTGAGGTGTCTTGTGTGTTTTAATGTGGCTTTTGTGAGCATTAATTATAATCACCCTCTTTCTGTCACTTCATTGTTATTGGGGTTTCATGGAGGTTCTATTCGAATGCCAGGAAACTGATGGAGAGCTAGTGACGCTCTGTGGGCAATAATGCTGTTCTGTACCCCCTCTGTCTGCAGGTGCTGTTGTTTGTTCTTCAGCATGGCAGTCGTCATCCGTTTACAGGGACTGAGAGTCACCGCAGGCTCTGAGGACATTCGCAGGTTCTTCACTGGCCTTAAAATCCCAGATGGAGGTGTGCATATAATTGGTGGGGAGCTAGAAGAAGCTTTCATTATCTTTGCTTCAGATGAAGATGCAAGAAGAGCCATGACGCGATCCCAGGGTGTCATTAGAGGTGCGCCTGTTACATTGCTACTAAGTAGCAAAACAGAGATGCAGAGTGTACTTGAAAGAAAAATGGAGGATGATCAACAAAGGAAATTTGAGGACAGGCCAAGATGTCCTCAAAGATTTATGGAGAGGAGATCACTGGAAAGAACAACAACAAACATGGGACAGGATCAACAAAGGACATTTGAGGACAGGCCAAGATGTGCTCAAAGATCTGTGAACCCCGAGGTGGACGAGAGATCACATGATCGATCTAAACTTTCCACCCAGCATCAAAGGAATTTGGATACAGAGAACTTCTTTGTGGTGTTTATAAACGGACTGCCTTTCTCTGTGACTGAGGGGGAAATCCGGGAGTTCTTTGGTGGATTGGTCGTTGATGAAATTGTTCTATTGAAAAATCACCGTGGAGAAAACAATGGGCAAGGTTTTGTCAAATTTGCAACAAGGCAAGATGCTTTGGAAGGCTTGAAGAGGGATAGGCAGTACATTGGACAGAGGTATATTGATGTTTGCACAACAACTGTCTACGAATGGTTTCGTGCTACTGGTAGAATGCCAATGGTTTCCGCTACAGGTGACAACTTTGGAAGAGGAAGATCACCTGTTCGCAGCCAGAGGAATGCACAGCTTCATGCAAGGTCACGATCACCTGTGACCCGGAGCCATGTTGCTCCTTCTGATGAGAGTTATTGCGTGATGTTGGACAATCTGTCCTTTGGAGTGGAAAAAGAGGATATAAAACAACTTTTTCATAATGCCAGGCTCAAGAATGACCAGATCTTGCTCTTAACTGATAGTGATGGGAATAAAACTAGATCGGGATTTGTGCTGTTCAAAAGTCTGCAGGATTATAATGATGCTTTAAGTCGTGACAAAACAGTGTTTTTAAAACGAAGTCTGTACACCCAGCCTATCTCGAGAGAGAATATGATTGCGTTTCTGAAATCTCAAGGTCTTTCTGACAGACTCCCTGGAAACCCTGAAAGTGCGGAGGGGAGACCTTCATCTTACCCCAGGGACTTTTATGACTTCGAGAAGGTGTGTGTGTCTGTGAGGAATCTTCCATTTGATGTTAGAAAAGTTGAGATAATTGACTTTTTTCACGGGTTTAATGTCACTGAGGACAAAGTGTGGGTGCTGCGTGACTACAAAGGTTTTGGGATTGGACATGCTTTGGTTCACTTTGGGTCTGAGGCAGAAGCAATGGGGGCATGTGCTCTCAATGGACAACGGTTTCTTGGGTCAGAGGTTATAGTGAAGTGTATTTCACGCTCTCAGATGAAGCAGTTGACTGCTGATCCTCCAGCAGTACAGGAACCATTTGAAAAAAGAGGAACTTTACTCGGGCAGGCGGAGCGGGACCAGAGAGGGATCCTTTTATCCTGGTGACACTTTAAGGTATCCCAAGAATGGTAATAAGCCAGTGACTAACGTGAAAGACAACATCCTTGGAAGCAGTGATTATGAGCTCCGTGCAGTAAGGCCTGGTTCTCAAGATAAGGGTAATGATGTCCGTGGCAACTTTAACTCTCCTGTGCAACGTTTTGATGGAGGTTCCACCTGTGTACAACTGACCAACCTGCCATTTCAAATCAGAAGTGAAGAAATCTATGATTTTTGTTATGGATATCGCGTCGTACCTGGATCTGTCTCAGTTCAGTATGACCAGACTGGAAAATCTAAAGGCTCCGCCACTTTGGTATTTGAGTCTCACCAGGAAGCGTTGGCTGCAATTCGAGAACTAAGTGGAAGACCAATTGGCTCAAGAAAAATAAACCTAGTACTTGTATGAAGTTGAATTGCTTTTCAGGAATCTGCCTTACTCCATTAGTGTGTAAATGTTCAGTTTCTTGATTGATGAAAAGATGATAAAACAAAAGCAATGCTGTTTGTTTCTCTGACTGGGGGGGGGGCTTCTGTGGCATGGCTTCAGATTTTTTTTTCTTTTGGGTTGGGCATTTCTTTTAAATAATGCTGTGCAGTTTTGAGTCGTTATAATTTTTGTATGCAGTTTTTTTCCTTATACAATTAAGCTTTAAAAGGTTTAGCTTGTAACAAAATGTGCATTAAAATTCACTTGACTCTTTTCATGTTCCAGTATGTTGTAAAATAATTATTAAACAAAACAAAATTCACAGTAGTGTTTTTTTGTTGTTTTTTTTTTCTCTCTCCCACACCCAATTGAACCAGGGCCAAATTGCAGTACATTTTATGTCTAGACTCTAGATGAAGAAAATTGAATAGCTGGCTGACTGAAAACTTAGAGATTACGGTACTATGTGTTCCTGTGTGTTCCAGCTGAGACGGCGACCCTCATAGTTAAGTATCAGAACTCCAGTCTTAACTCTTACTAAATAAAATTATAAACCCTTTCACATGTACATTATACTCACATGAAGAGCATGAGAACATAATGTGATTTTTTTTCTTTTTATGAGGAAGCTTTAGAATTCTGTTGGAAATCTGGTATCCACTTGTAATTTTTCATAAGGTAATTGCAAAATAATACAGTTTTAATAACTGGTATTAAAGACCTCAGGCAGATCAGGGTTTCCTTTCCTGACTTAAGATCACTTTAAGATGTATGGTAATCACGTTTTGTAAGAATCCAGCAGTATCCACCACTATGGGACTTGTGTGTCACAGAACTCAGCTCCTTTACCACATCTGGTGCAGCAGTGGTTTGGGTCCGACGATCCGTTCAGCAGTCCTCACAGTGTGCTGAGGTCTGGTTCTGTTATGCTTGGTGGCAGCTCCAAACCAGCGATATTTCTGCCTTCACAATGCTTAAAAATATGATAAACCCAAAACAGGGTCAGAAATAGTAACCAATTTTTGTTACTCTAACGTTTTTGCTCATTCGTGGAAATCTGCAAAATAATTTGAGGGAATTTGTCTGATTCCCTCGAGGCCTGTGCATGTTGACAAATGTTAGACGTGACATTCAGTTTTATTTTGAAAGGTGTAAACAGGAAGTCAGTGTTCGAGAGACTCTCGTGCATGACGCCGGTGAGGTTCAGACAGACTACCACGCCAAACGAGATTGATGGAGCGAGAGGTAAAATAAAGAATATGAATAGCATGCTTGCATTATAATGTGACTAATTTGTAATTTTACGAGCGCTATCTTAAGAATTATTAGTTTAGAAATAAAAACAAAGATGGGTTTACAGAGTTAAAACTTACCCATCAGCTTTTTAGGAACTCATTTACAGCCTAAAATTTCAAGTTATAAAGCAGAAACTTTAACACAGGTACATTAAAAAAAAAAAAAAAAAAAAAGTACCTGTGTAACCGTTAGTTGAAGCAGTTATTTTCAAATGTTAACTGCTGATGGCAACGTCTGCCGTTCATGCTGTGGTCCGTCGTGTACGCTTTTGCCTGCCCTGAAACTGGATTTATAAGAGGATACGAGAGGATTACGGTACAGAATATTATCCTAACGTATCTGCTTTATAATTAGAGCTGCATTACTTTAATTAAAGTGTTCTTTAAAACTGCTGTTTCTTAACATATGACAAATTAGTTGAGCGTTAAGCTAATAGGCCAGTGATGGTGCTTTTGTACTGTATAAAAGCACTCTTAGCTAACCGCTGTGCTTTATACAACTTTGGACGCATCAGCTCACAGAGCGTGTATTTATTTCTGAAAAGCATTGGATGCTTGGATGATACATATGGTCATGTTGATGGAATATTTTTCTGCGTTGAACAACGTAGAGTTAGAAAAAAAAACAAAGCATTTTAAGTAAAAGTTCCTATGTGTTTGTTTCAATCCACAAAAAGTGTGGTGAATATTATTGACAGGCAGACTTGGCTTTGAGCCCGAGTTGGACCATCAATGGTCTCCACAGTCCTTTTTAGAAAACACTGAACAGGAATATATAGATGTATTGTTTGCTTCTAACTAGATTCGATACTTGGGGTATGAAAGTCGTCTGACACCAGTGGTTTTTTTTATTATTATTATTTTCTTAACAATTTAAACATTGTTTTTTTTCCTAATAAAAAGGTATTTATATTTTTACATTTAAAAACATTTGGGGCCCAAATGTCTGGATAAAGCTAATTTTCTGCATATTTGGCTGATAGGAAACATGATCATATCATTTGAAGAGAGAAGTATTTCCAACCTGGGAAACTGTAACGCAGCTACAAATGTTCAGTTATGGAATGAATTCCAGCATTTTCAGCACCAGATAGAGGCTAACTCCAGAGTTTGCTGTTTTTTCATGTTCCTGTTCCCCATTGACTTAAAGGTGGGGTAGGTGTTCTTTGAAAAAACGGTTCCAGCAATCCAACTCAAGTGAGATTTTGAAAATATACACTCCCTCCCTCCTCCCAAAGGCTCTGCCTCCTCCTCTTCAGCTCACCCCTCGAAACCACGCCTTCACACGATTCATGACTACATGAACCGCAGGGAGGGAGGGAGGGGTGGGAGTGCTTTGATATTTGATGGACATATTAGGCAGCCAATAAATGTAAAGATGATCAGTACATTGATTGGTCAGAGTTATTCTCTGATTATACCCTCTATACTGGACCAAAACGTTTCTTTTTTTTGCAAACATTTTATTCCAGTGGGTGCAATGGGAATGTGAAAAGGTTTTCAGGCAATATTGTAAAAAGTGCTGCAAAAAAAGAACACCTACCCCACCTTTAATAAACTTGTCCTTTTTCACATGATGGCTCCTTAAATGCTTAATCAGATTGGTTGTACTACATTTATCAACATTCA
This sequence comes from Hirundichthys speculiger, assembly GCA_018398805.1. Lineage (NCBI taxonomy): Eukaryota > Metazoa > Chordata > Actinopteri > Beloniformes > Exocoetidae > Hirundichthys > Hirundichthys speculiger. The sequence continues at coordinate 1,847,390 of JAGFBZ010001926.1, forward strand.
GGCCACCTCTGGAAAGCGCAGCCTTCCATAATGAGCATGCTGCAGTTTTCCTGGTGGGCTTTTGAAGCCTAAAATAGAGCCATATTACTGACATAACGCTAATGCTAGATAGCTATCTCTACCCAACTGCTTATATGCCATTGCTTCTCCATCTGGCACCACAAAAAAAAGAAGTTGCAAGGTAGTATTGTGTTACTTCTTTTGCTTTTTTTGTTTTAGAATGTGTAGAAAATGAAATGGTATTGGATGGTGCATAGAAGTAAATAGTAACTGATGCTGAGTCCCTTATTTTCAGCAGCATCAGCCAGAATTTCCAATACTGGTATTGGAACAACTCTACTTGTAACACAATGCTATTTGGCATATTTGTGAAGTCTTGTTGAAGTAAAACATTAAAATCTTACTGACTGACCCCCAGAATGGAGGTATCAAGAAGAAGATTCCTTTTGAAACACCTGGAGCCAGCGAGACCCCTGCGCCGCTGCATCCACGCTGATGTTGGTATGTTCTCAGCACTAGTTGGTCAGCCTTAAGGTGTCAGGTTGAAATGTACAATGTAAATAATTACTGGAGTATTCATAAAAACTGCATCACTTTATTTAGAGCCACATTTCAATCCTGCTGCATGTGCACAGACACTGATGGATCAAGAGGTAGGAATTCCAAAATAACACTCTAGTTTTCTCTCTTTCTAAGCACTAGACTTTCAGATTTTTCAGATTGCTTTTGTCCTGATGTTATTCAGTTTATATTTATGACAGTTAAGTCTGATAAGTAACATAATAATGGTTGCCTTTTGATTTTCATTCAAAAACGGAACAGCTGTCAAGTATTTTAATATCCATTTTTAGAATAAAAAATAATGGCTTTTAAAATAACTTTTAATAATAAAATCAACCCTTAAGACATTTAAATCAGAAAAGACTGAGTTTTCTTTCTCTAATTTTGCATTTGACAGACAAATGTTGGTATAGAGAACTTCTACAAGATTGTAAATCTTCACAAACAGAAAGAAGGTAAGACTCAAAATACATGGCAAATATTAAAGTGGACATCAAATGGCTATTTTGTGGCAGCCATTTTTCACTTATCTAGGGTACATCTCCATGAACTGTCAAGACGTTGTAGAAATGAAAACAAAACAGTTTGTATGAAACAGGAGCTGATCACTCGTTCCTTGGTGTGTTGTTGAAAACTTTAGCTTATAAAATGAATGCAGTATCCATATATAACTCAACAACTATACTGGCTATATTGGCAATTTCCCAGTGGCTGGGTCAGTGACATCATAATTTATAGAGGGAAAAAGTCCTTCTCATGAATGAACATGGCTCTTTTAGTTTATGCTAGAATCTGACCACTGAAGGCAGTCCGTGTTGTTGGCTGAAGTCCTGAAATAAAGACTCGCACCCCAGAGTTTGTGACACTTCGGGGTCCTATTTTTATTTTACTTAAAACATATCAAAACCTCATACATCTCTCTCTTTTTTTAAGCTTACAATGTAATCTAAGGTAGGAATTCAACCTAATAACTCATTAGATAAGTCCAAAAACACAGAAAAGCATACCATGTCCACCTTCAAATGTACACATTACAGATCTCCTAGATACTGGACACACCTATTGTAATACTTCTTGTGTTTAAGAAAAGAGTTTATTCCAATAGTAATGGGCTTCTTTTTTTTTATTTAAAGCCAGAATATCTTACACAAGGGATTTTTTAATTGGTCTGGCTAGCTGCCCTGAGGCCAAGAAAAAGCCGGAGTATCTCCCAGAGCATCCAGTGGTCTTACCCAAGGCGGTAAGTTGGATGTTATAATAGCATTTTGTTTTATTATTATTTACTTATTGGTCAAAATAACTGTTCTTTTTGAACCTACCACTTTTTTTTTTTATCCTGACAGAGAGATCCTTGGCACCTAGGACTTGGAGAAATGATGGACAATGGTGGAAAAGGAGACATGTGAGTTCAGTGTCATAATGTAAGTTACAGTGACTTTGTCGAAATCAATTTACTATTGATGCAAATAACATCAAAATTACATTGAGGGTGCGGTGCCTTTTGATAAAGTTTGGCTACATGAACAAGGCAAGGAATACTGCTGCCAACTTCAGAGTTCATGGTTCCAGTCTCAGAGTTAGTTTGGCCATATCTAATTTGATGTAAGACCTCCATACTCATTCAAGTAATATGTAGTAAAAGTTAGCATTAGCCTGTGGACTTTTAGCAAACTTGTCATAAAAGGTTGTTCAAAATTTTGAAAAGATGAACGATTATTTGCTTGACACACTTGTTTCCAATAGAGTGCCTTCTTTATGGTGACAGAAACAGTTGGGTAACTTAATTATCACAGGTTTTGCTGCAACCTTCTGCTGCCTGCTGATGCTAACTGAGAGAAAGACCAGATTTTATTCCGGTTTAAGGCAGGTTACCGAATTTCTGAGTGACCACATAACATTATGGGCTCATTATGTTATCAGAGGGATAACAATTGGATTATAAGATGCCATAGGTGATGATAACCTTGTACATACTTTGACTCTTCAAGATGTAGTGATGGTCTGGATGACATAGGAGATTACAGAATGTTCATTGCAATCATAAGAGACTTGACTTAGACCTGCCACTCCCAAGATTTATGACTTGACTGGGATTCACCAATATAGATAAAAATTATTGAGAGCATCTTTTTTGTAGAATCGGGGATTACCTCCAACAGACCGTTTTGTCTATGACAGTTCATAGTTGTGTGAAGATTGTATTGTGGTTCTGTAAAACTTGTGAATGTTGGATGGGATCAACTGAAAATGCTGATTAGAACAGTTAGTTTAAAAGAACAGTTTGTTACTTTAACTTGAGAAAGACATCTTTCATGTCAACCCAAGTTCACTGTCTTCTTCATCATCTTAGTGCTGACCACTGTGTCAAAGCTTCAGGTGCTGCACCACCCAAACCACCGTAGCAAACATTCTGAAGGTTTTTTTTTTCCCCTCCCACATTCATTTCGGCTCAGACACGGTGGTTTGTGCATCTGACCATGCAAGCTCTGTGTTACGTAAATTTAATCATGTGCCCCAGTCTGCCATGGTCTGCCAGGTCTCTGTGGCTGACTGCATAGAGGTCAGAAATTTGTAAATGTGCAGACTGAGCGTGCTGGCTACGCATGTGCCTGGTTAAATCCGCCATTCTGAAAAACACAAGCAAGCAAAAGAACACATGAGATACTTATTTTGACTTTGCAGGAGAATCGAATGTTATTCATACCTCAAGGATTTACTGTAGACCAACTGTGTGCACGTGCAAGATGAGCTATGGCAAAGCTGACCTGAAAGGTAGTAGGAATAAAACTAGTACCTTTCAGGTAAACTCTGGTTGTTGGACCAAAAAAAAAAAGATTATATATACTGTATTTTCACAACCATAAGGCGCACATAAAAGTCTTAGATTTTCTTCAAAATGTGCGGCATGCCCTGTAGTGCAGTGCGCCCTGTGTGTGTGTTGTTGTAAGGCGGACGTAGTAGACACACCATGAGAACGTTATAGGGGAAGTGTGGGCATAGATTATATATAAAAGAACGGGTATGTGCGTTATGCAGAACATCGTTGTTTTAACAACCCTTGAAAATGGCAAAGAGACACGCGTATGAAGCACAGTTTAAACTGAAGTCCATCAGCTACGCAAAGGAACATGGAAATAGAGCAGCAGTGATTTTTAAAAGAAAGACTTTGCCTAAAGAGAAGTTTCCAGCAGGAAGTTATCATTAAGGCAAATGAAAAGGGCTGGATGGATGAGGAAATGATGAGAGTGGCTGAGGCAGGTGTATGTAAGGAGACCAGGTGGTTTTTTTCACGCATCACCATCGCTGTTGATCTGTGACTCTATGCGTGCCCATATCACAGCCAATGTGAAAAAACAAGTGAAACAAATGAACTCTGAGCTTGCTGTCATTCCGGGAGGCCTGACAAAGGAACTTCAACCGCTGGACATCAGTGTGAACCGGTCGTTCAAAGTAAGGGGGCGTGGGAACGATGGATGAGCGATGGAGAACACAGCTTCACTAAGAGTGGAAGGCAGCGCCGGGCGAGTTACGCCACAATTTGCAAATGGATTGTACATGCTTGGGCTAACGTGTCTGCTGGCACTGTTGTTCGAGCTTTCGCAAAAGCCGGCATCATTTCAGAGGAGCCTCACGGCACGGAAAGTGACTCTGACAGTAAAGAAAGTAAACCTAGCATGTTTGATGGAGATTTAGCGCAGCTGTTCAGTTCAGAAACAGAGGATGAGGACTTCGATGGGTTTGATTGATAACGATTACCGGTAAAAGAAAAATGTGAATACCAAACTCAGTTTTGCTCAAGCTCTTAATTTAAATTTGTTTCATCTGTGTGTTTTAACATGCCCGCGCCTATTGATGATTAAAAAAATGTTAGTTCTTTTGTAATCAATACTTAAATAAACCACAACCAAACTCAGTTTTCCTCCTGCTCTATTTTTAACACTTGTATGCTTGTCTGTGTTGTTGTAAGGCCGACGTAGTAGAGGACACCATGAGAACGTTGAAAGGGGAGGTGTGGGCGTAGATTGTATATAAAACCCGCGCCCTATAATTAGGTGCACCTTGTGTGTGTTAAATACAGTAATGGCACACAAAAACTGAGACTGCGCCTTTTAGTACGGTGCGCCTTATGGTCGTGAAAATACGGTGTGTGTGTGTGTATGTATATATATATATATATATATATATATATATATATATATATATATATATATATATATATATATATATATAATATATACACACACACACACACCACCGTATATATGTGTGTGTGTGTGTGTATGCATGTATGTATGTGTATACATACATACGTATGTATACATATATATACATATATATATATATGTATATATATATATATATATACATACGTACACGGTACAGGTGGCTCATGGTACGGTCCGTACCGCTGTTTTTGTGTTACAGATTCGTTACAACTTCAGACCACCCGGTACCCTAAGCCTGCGATCACAAGATACCGAGTTTGCGGAAAGCGCAACTCGCATGTCGGCGCGTAAAAGAGCGCGTCCAAATGGAATAAATGTGCGTCCACCTGGTCACATGTGGACGTGCACAAACAGCTCTACCTCTCGATTATGCATCACAGTATTACTTGCATACGTAGGGCCCTATGAAATCCGTTTTATTTTTTCTCAAATTCCGTTTTAATTTTTTTCATTTTCGGTGTTTTTCAGTTTTTAATTTTTGAGAATTCAGTTTTAAGCATTTTATGCAAATTTAACCCCAAGACAGTATAAAAAGTAATGAAATATAGACAATTTATGAAATTTTAACTGTAAACTTGAATGTTTTTATACTTTTAAACATATTGGGTTTAACAAAACATTGTTTTTTTTTTTTTTTGACAAAAAAATCACGTTTTTTCTATGTAATAACTAAGAAAAAAATAATTCAAATAGGTAAAATCCATTTAAAGTGCAAAAACAGAAATTTCAACAGCAGTAAACTAATCGTTTTAGTTTGTTTAATTTCTTCTGTTATCAGACAGTTTGTCATAACGTAACTGATATTTTTCAGGTATGTCATGACAAACTGTGTGTCTGAACAGAAAAGACTATATTTACTATAGCTGATGTAGATCCCTCCCTCCCCCTGGCCCCTTCCACCAGGCCGGGGGGAGGGAGGGATCTACATCAGCTATAGTAGGTGGTATATAGGGAGGTCTGGGCCTCTCTGCTGAAGCTGACTGCCCCGCGACCCGACCAAGCGGGAGCTGATGGATGGAAGTGATCCTCGCACGTATATTTTCGTGTCCATTCAATTGTGTGCTGGCAAAACTTGCAGAATTTTGAATCACCAGACACATAATAATCTCGGGGAAGCTGCTCTGTCCTGTACCTGGGAGTAAGCCGCTAGTTCCTTTGCTTCTTCGCCGGTTTCTGAGGTGTGTTGTTGTTTTGTTGTTGTTGTTGTTAATGATGAAAGTGGGGGCAGGAGGGGGCAGAGAAGCTAGAGGGTCCCCACCTTTCAGTGACCCCTCTTGGAACATTTTCTCGAAAGAAAAGTTCCTTCTAGTCTGGGAGAAAAAAACAACAACAAACGTTTTACACAAATTGCCGTTCAGTTCTGTTATATTGCGCATCTAAAGTGAATTCTGTTTTTAATCTCCCATTCCGCGTTTCCGTCCGCAATTTTGTGATCGCGGATTCCATAGGGACCTACATACGTTTTTATTCTCTTGAGGTCAGAGGATGTCTGGTCAGCACTTGTGGTGGATGTCGGAATACTCACAGCCAGACACGTCGGTCTGTACAGCTGTGGCATGATCTCTATATAAAATATGGCAATATGGAAAATATGATATCTTGATTATAGTGACCAAATTATCACGGTTTACGATATTATCGTCGGTATTCTTAATTGCTGTACAAAGGTCCAAAAAACACATACATTTAAATAATTTTACTAAATATTGTGATTTTTTTTTTGTCATACTAAAATATTAGTATGGGATATTATATTAGTATTATTCTGGGCAGGATTAATCATCTTGTTGATTCTTCCAATAATCAATTTGGATTCAAACCTAAACTAGGCACTGATATGTGTATATACGCTCTAAAGGAAATCATAAATAATTACAAAAGAAAAAACTCATCTGTTCTTACTTGTTTATTAGATGCCTCTAAGGCCTTTGATCGAGTAAACCAATATAAATTATTTCATAAATTGGATCAAGCAGGTGTGCCTAAGTTCATTGTCAGAATTCTGTCTTTTTGGTATTCACAGCAGACCATGCAGGTTAAATGGGAAAATTATGTATCGTCACCCTTTCATGTGTGTAATGTGTCAGACAAGGGAGCATTTTATCCCCAGTTCTGTTTGATTTTTATATGAATGATCTGTCAATACAGTTGTATATGTGTAGAACTGGTTGTACTGGGCAGTGCTGTGGTGAAACCATCTAATGTACGCTGATGATTTGGTGGTCTTTAGTCCGAGTTCAGCAGGTCTCCAGCATCTTCTTAATATTTGCTCTGTTTATGGGGTTCACCATGACATCAAATATAATGCTACAATAAGTGTCTTAATGATCTGTAGAACGAAGGAAGACAAATGTATAACCTTTCCTGACTTTAGTTTGGCAGGTGATGTTCTACGTGTCTCCAATAAGGTTAAATATCTTGGCCATTGGATTACTGATCAGCTCACAGATGATGAGGACATTTACCGACAGCGTCACATGCTGTATGTGCAAGCAAATATTTTATTACAGAAATTCAGGTTCATGTAGTGATTCTGTGAAGGTGACTTTATTCAAAGCCTATTGTACTCCCTTGTACACCGCTCATCTTTGGTCTCGTTATAAAAAAACAAGCCTTCAGAGCCTGCAAGGGGCATATAATGATGCCCTAAGGACACTTTTAAAAAGACTGCAATGGACTAGTGCCAGTGAAATGTTTGTGGCAGCGCGAGTGAACTCTTTACAGTCTGTCCTGAGAGGTCTTATGTACAAAATTTATTGGCAGACTAAATGACTCCAAGAATGAAATCATCTTGCTGCTATCAAATATTATGTTTACTGCTATATGCTTACCAGTCTGAGCTCTGGAGACACTGGTACAGTGTTGGTGTTAATGTTGGTGTGTTTTTATGTTTTTATGTGTGCTTTTTGGACCTTGAGTCTGTATTAAAGTTTATCTATCTATAAGAAGCCAAAATCTTATCAAAATGAAACTGTCTCACACCTGGCACAGAAAGAGATTTTATTTTAAATGAACAAAAGAAAAGTTACAGGAACAAAGCTTATTTCTCTGGTGTAAGTTTAAATGAAAACTTGAACAACAATAGTAGGTCAAAATATGCAAACAATTATCTGTAACAAAAGTTATAGTGTAGCTTCAAATGAAATAAACTTTGGACTTAAAGCTGAATCTTAAATAAGTATAAATGTGCAAAAAAAGAAACAGTTACTTGTACAAATTACAATAAAATGTAAACAAGTTTTGCAGACAGGATAATTTTCCTCCACCAGTTGTCCCTCTGCATTCTTAAAAAAAGCAAAATATGCCCAGACCTCAGGTTTTGTCCTTTTAATGGGTTGGTAAATGTCCTGCGTGCTATCACCACTTTCCCCTGCGCTTACGTTACGATGCCGATGTTACAAGCTACATATTCACATGCAAGACACAATCACGATTTGCTCGCAAGACTTGAATGAGGCTGATATTCCATATCCTGGTAATCGACCGCGATAATGAGATTAAGTCAAACATAAACGGTAATCGTTATCGCGTAAGATTTCACCGAGCTTTACCGCAATCCCGGTAACCGTTCCATCCCTAACGCGTGACAGCATAAGTAATGACCTTGTTACACGATGTGTTGAAAGTGAAATATAAATGTGTTCATGGGTCTCAGCTAAATGCCAACATGTTTAATTGAGATCAGATTAATGAAAAGCAGTGCAAATCTGAAAAGGCCCACCAAGCTGCATTCCTGCATAAGTGTTAAAAATGTTTTTACACAGTCTTTGTTGGCACATGTGTAGTTTCTTCAGCATCCCCCTACTCAGTCAAAGCTTTGAATAGTAAGAGATATCAAAGCTTTAAAATACCCACAGAAGCCAAATGAAAGTTTGATGAAGCTCACTAGTCTTTATAGAGGGACGTCACTACCAAGCATTATGTTTGTCAACTTACTCTCTTTTTTATTTTTTTTAGGATGGCAGAAGGATCTCACTCACCCTGAGAAATTTGCACAGGTCTTAATGTTTACTGCAAGGAGTGTCTTTGATTGTGTTGTTTGCTTTCTTTTAATTTAATTTAACTTATTACATTTTCATTTGCATGTTTGCATGACTGACAGGCATTTATCTTTAATCTTTTCCTTTGTTTGCATTTTGTGGTGTCTAAGAAGCATTGTATATTGTGGGGAGAAAAGAAAAATGCTCTAAACAGGAAGTACCAATGTGTATTTTCTCAGAAGTTGATGAAGATTATAGGATTAATAAGGATGAATAATGGAGTTAAAATAAGTATAGAAGATATTAATGGAAATACAAGTAACTAAGATTGTTGCTGTGTTTTTGCTGACATACAAATGCGATTGTTTGTATAGAGAATTGTTTATTGACAATAAAAAAGATGAAAGCGCTGCAGCGTGAAGGATCAGATGTTTTGTCATTTTTATACAAAATGGTATGGTTGCTGTCAAAAGTAATGTTCTCTAATTTTGTGAAGTTACATTAACCATCAATAAAAATGATAATTTCCTTATAGATTTTCCATTCATTCACTTCTTTAATATCATCTTGAAAATTATGTGTTTTAATTCGGCAGGTATTTCTAAAAAGTTTTAAACATGCTGTTTCTACAACATTGAGTAAATTCTCCAATTTATTGAATTACCTTTTTTTCCGAAGGTTCTTGATAAAGTAAATGGTCACTACTAATACTAATACTAATGATGAATGTGAACAGTGGAGGATGTCACCAGTGCCACCAGGAAGTAGAAGGATCCAAGTATTTTTTTTATGAAGTCTTATCAGATATCATCACGTCTCAGTGGGTGTTTTCCGCATTCTGTGGGATACGGTAATTTCACATCCTTTAGTCAGCTCTGGTACGTGACAGAAACCGAGTATTCTTCGTCCAATGAGCGACCTCCTACGCTCGTGACGTCTCGTCGCGTCATAGGCCGGACTTTCATGTTAGGACACCGACGACAGATGTGTGAAGCGAAATTAATTCGTCAAAATCGGATGAAACAACGGCGAAGGAGCACCTCTCAAGGCAAATAAGTTTGGTGGCTTCCTTTAGTTATTGTTATAGTTTCTGGCCGTTCCGGTGGGTTATCATAAAGGTAAATATAAAGCTAATTGGTTATTTTCTCCGCTGAGTGCGCGGGATATCTTATCTGCACTGTGTTGGAGATTAAATTCAGACAACATAATTGTGCCACTTGACCAGCAGAATTTTGTCGGAGATTGACTGGTGGTAACACATACTGATGAGCATGTCTCTATTGTTAGCGGCAAGTGTTTTTTCTTTCTATTTCCTGAATAACGTTGTTCGGACACCCTTTCAGGAAGATGGAACCGACCGACGACGAACGAAGCGCACCGAGCAGTAGGTGAGACACTCGGGAGGTAATAACGTAATCAGCTGTCCTTAGTCGTTTTTTGCTGTTTATGTCGCAGTAAATTAAAAATACTGGTTGTGACAGGATCACATTACGGTGACCCTTCTGTCTGTCGAGATACAATTAAGGTTATGGGTCATGGTCATTTAATGACTGATTGTTACAAAGTAAATTAAAACTAGACATTATGTATTCATGGAGGCTTTACCTTTATGTCAGGACCTTTTGCCAAGTAGCCTGTATCTGATAAAATGCATTGTTTGCATGTTTAGTACACACTGGTAAGTATATTTGAAACCAGAAATTAACATACATTGTATAAAAACGTAGCAGTTTTCTCACTATGTCTTTAAACAATTTGGGAAAGCCCAGATGATGATGTCATGCCTTTGGAAGATTTCTGATAGGTTAATTGGCAACATCTGGAAGTTAATTGGAGGCTTGTGGATGTATTTTAAGCAACACAAAAAACACACTGCTTCCTTGTGTGACATCATGGGAAAAATATAAATAAATGAATGGGTCATTAACAGACTTGTTCAGACCCAGATGACAAGCTGATGATTGATCCAGTCATTTGAATAAGGTCTGCTGAAGCAGGAAAATATCAAATACATGCTGAACAATGGAGTTTGACACCTGTGCTTTAGAATGAAGGATTTTTCTCAGCCAATTGAATTCTAGTATGAAGACATGATAGCACATATTTGAAACTGTAATTTGTGCATTGAAAAAAAATCTAAACAAATATGCATAAATATTTGCGGAGACAATTCTGCTAGTCCATATTACTGGTAGTGACATCTCCCTATTGTCCATACCAAAATTTAGATTTAATCCCTCTAAGTTGCTGCATCCATAGCATATTTGTGCAGTGAGTCAATATTGAGGGCAGTAATACAGTGGTATATTAATTTAGTCTGATTTCCAGATTGTAGAAATCTCTTAAATGTTCACCCTCTCCCCATCTTTTAGCCCTGTTTGTGTGCACAACCCACATCTGGATACACTGAAAGATGACATCCTCTACCACTTCAGTCTGGGAACTGGAACTCATAACCTGCCTGCAATGTTTGGTGATGTCAAAGTAAAGGATTTTAATATGTTTGTAAAGAGTAGGCTATTGGATAACTACCATGACTGTGTTTTATGATGACAGCAGTGTATTTTCACAGTACATTACCCCTGTAATAGTTTTAGAGAATACAGTATTACACAGTTATCATCAGTTCAAATAATCCTAAAAGGAATAAAACAGTGTTTTAGTTGCTGTTGTTTCTGTTATATGTAACAGTTTAGATAAGTAAATAAATGTTCATGGAATGAAAATCACTTTTTATGCGGAAATATACCATGAAACTAGAGTATAACTGCAGTTATGTTGTATTATTAAGAAAACGTGCCATGTGTGTGTGTGTTTTTTTTTTAGTTTGTGTGTGTTGGAGGCAGTTCCCTGAGAATGAAATCATTCATTGAGTACATTGCTGCTGAGCTACAAATGGAAGACCCCAAGTCAGAGTATCCCAATATATGTGCTGGGACAGATCGTTATGCCATGTACAAAATTGGACCTGTACTCTCTGTCAGTGTATGTAAGAATAAAATTCATTTTAGTTTTTCTTTTTTTTATGGGTTGTAATAACAGACTATCTTGGTTGTGATAGTTTTGTGTTTGACTTATTTTTTCTTTTGTTTTTACAGCATGGGATGGGAATCCCGTCCATTGCTATTATGTTGCACGAGCTAATAAAGCTCCTCCACCATGCTCATTGCACAGACGTGACAGTTATACGCATTGGGACATCCGGGGGCATAGGTAAGATCATTTTTTTTCTATTTATTAAAAATACCCACATTGGCAAAATAAAACACCCCTCAACTCTTTGGAATTGTTTGCTTTTCAGCATTGATATGTGCTTTGTGCTTTCCCCAAATGTTTCAGCCGTAGTTTCATTACTCAAAGACAGTTGAGTAAATACTGCTTGCTGGATGAGTGGTATTTATACTTAAAGGGACTCATGGTATAAAAAGGGTCGGCTGAGGGGGGGAGGGCAGGGAAGAACGTGATAGAACTGATAGGAGACGGGAACTTGGGAGTCTAAAATAATGTGAGGTTTAGTGACATTATAATTCCAGATGGTTACCTCTTCTTGCTTCATATTAGATATGATAATAACATTTGTATCACCAATATCACTTTAGCAGAAAATGTTGGTTAAGAGTTTTTATTTTTTATTTTAAAAAATTATTTATTTATTAATGCTTTAAGTGTTCACATTATTCTAAATATTACATAAATTGTTGGGTTATCATCTTGTGGTGTACTTTGTACAAGTTAGAGCACATCTGTAAATGAGTGTGATAAAGATTTGATTCTAGCATCTACCTCTAGATTAAAGTAGAAGGTATGTCTCAAATACAAATGGAAAATATGCTTTCTGAATACATTCGAAGTAGAGGTTGGAGGACTTGAGTAATGCAGTGTAGTATTTTAAGTCAAGGAATCAGTTAATCTCATTGCCTTTTTATTTTTCAGGGCTTGAACCTGGGACCGTTGTTATTACCAAGCAGGCAGTGGATGAAACCTTTCAGCCCAAGTTTGAGCAGGTGATCTTGGGGAAGACGGTGGTGCGCAACACTGATCTGGACCAGAGCCTGGCTGAGGAGCTGTTGCATTGCAGCAAAGAGATGAACCAGTTTGAGACTGTGATAGGCAACACCATGTGCACACTAGATTTCTATGAAGGTACGAGTTCTAATCCACTCGTGTATCCTTATTTTCTTTGCAGTCATTCATTGTCTTCCACTTTGTTTCCGTCCTCACTCTCCATTCAAACACTCAGGGCAGGCCCGTTTGGATGGTGCCTTCTGTTCCTACACAGAAAAGGATAAACAAGAGTACCTCATTAAAGCCAGAGAAGCACAAGTCTTCAATATTGAAATGGAATCGTCAGTTTTTGCTGCTATGTGCAAACTGAGCGGTTTGCGAGGTAAGAAAGCTAAATCTAAGCATCAGATTACAGCTAATAAGAGTTTAATGTTTCTGAATAGAACTTTATCTTTCCGCCTATATGAATTGCTAACATTTTTGTCTTGTGCGAAGCGGCCGTTGTTTGTGTGACATTTCTGGATCGACTGAAGGGAGATCAGCTGACCAGCTCTCATGAAGTTCTTCACGATTACCAGCAACGTCCTCAGATACTAGTTGGCTGCTACATCAAAAAGCAGTTGAAGGCCAAAGCAGAACACAACTAAGTGCAATATCAGCATGTGTGTGCATACACATTATATTCCAAGTGTTCTCACTTGAAAACCATTAAACAAAGAAACACTGTTTGCCAAAATCACTATGCTTAGCCTTAAACACATTTTAATGTTCACGCATCCATTTTATTTATGATTACCGGTAGCTTTTATTTAGGCATTAATGCTGGTGCAGTTAATTTATTTTACTATGAATATGCACTCTTTACTTTTTATACTTTGTTTATTTTGAATATAATGTTACTGAACAGTAAGTGTTAATGTATATCTCATTGTCATTAAAATGTGGCGGTCTGTTTTATTTGAAATGTTGAATACCTGATTCTGGAAACTTGAATTTCACATGTGCTTTAACAGCGTCTCCTTGACTGGGATTGCTGAAAAACGACTTGATTTGTTGCTGCTGACAGAATGGCACTGATACTGATCAGATTCTTGTCACCTCCGTGATGTTTTTTGTTGCATAACTCAAAAAATGTCTGTAAACAGGAGTAGTTTTTACTTTTGAAGACTATTCCTGGGTAGGTTTTTCTTCATTACATTGACAACCTGAAAATAGCAGAAATATATGAAAACTTTGACCAAAGTGTCTTTGCATATCATACATATTAAATTGATAAATAAATCTTCATGCTGTCATACTTGTTTTGTGTTTTAATTCCTTGAAGTAGTAGAGTTTCCCAACATACATTAATGACCATTTTGCACACGTGAAGCACTCAGATGTATGATGCAGGACGTTTCTTCTGAGCTGTTAAATTTACACGTATTTAAGGAAGCTTGATTCCTGAATAGGACCAAACATGATGTGTGAAAAATAACCAGCTAGGCTCACTTTTTATAAGATGTTTTTCCTTGTACAATATTCAGCAACATTTACCTTCTGCCTAAAGATTATCCAACCTGTGTGAATAATATGTTTATAAAGATAATCAGTACTGTTTCTAGGTATTTAGACTTGTCTAAATTACACTCTAAATTCTGTTGCCTTTTTTATTCGGCCTTTGTCAAAGTAATAACTACTTCACTCTTATTTCCAGGCCGGTCCTGATTTTATCCGGATATTTCAAAGTAGATCTAACAACCTGACTGGTCATGGCATTTCTAATAAGCTATTTTTTGACCAGTGGTTGTAGCTGGTTCACAGACAGGTGACACATTCTAAATAGAAGTCTATTCTTTACATTGACCATGACAAGTAGAAATGATTTCATAGTACTCCTGCTTTTTAGAAATCCCTCAAATGGGTAGGGTTCACACTACCTGTTAGGCCTATTTTCAGCAGTATGCACCTATAGTATCTGTTAAATAGATCTATAAAAAAAATCTACCGATTGTGCCTGTCCTGTGAACCAAATATGATGAAAGAGCCTTGAGCTGCTAAGGTGTGAAACAAAGCTGTCAGAGAAGTTCCACGTGTTAAATATTTTAAATGCAGATTATAATACAAAATGTTTTCAGTTTGCTTTAATTTAAAATCGATGTATGAACATCTTTTTATTTTGTTTATTTTTTTTTTTTACAGGTTTCAGAGGTCTAATAACAGGATTTGCTTTCTGTTTTGTTGTTTAATTGTACTTCATTTCATATTTTTTCTTTGCTTGTAGATGGTTAACAGAATCTCCAAATTTTGAACTGAGGATAAATCTTTAGTGTGCTGAGGAGCTCATTAAAATCTCAGAGAAAAGGGTTCAGGGAACTACATTAAAGGAGAAAGGCATCTGCTACAACTGTTTTAAATTCAAGTTTAAAGTCACAAAGTGCTCACATAGAAATCTGGAGTCAAGGGATTTATCTTTGGATTTTATTTTTATTTCTTTTCTTTTTTTTTTTTTTTTTTTTTTTACATTTTTTAAACCTTTTTTTATGTATTTGTCCATGACTTTAAATCAAATTTAATGTCAATTCTCATCTCTGTGTATGTTGTAAAGCCCTTTAAACTACATGGGCCTGGAAACTACACAATACAATCCTTTATTCTCAAAATATGGCTTCCTTTAGGCGACATATGAAAAGAACATTTCTTTTTCTGTGCTTGAGAGTACGTGTTCATGTGTTTGAAGTCACCACCGGCTCAACAACACAGAATACAACCCTGTCTCTTAGTTCTGAGCATCCTTCATGTGAAAATATTCAGAGAGCTGTTCAGATTTGGAGGATTCTCTGACATCACAGAATCCAGACCAGAGCACACTTTTGAATCTCCTCTTTATTTAAACTCAACTTTGTGCACTTTATACATTATACTATATACTTGGAAGTGGGTAGCCCAGAGTTTTAGCACTGAATTCAAAAGGGGGATGCACACCAAGGAAGAGGAGGTTGAGTGAAGTAGAACAGCTGAAACCACCTTCTAAAGCAGGGGTGTTCAGACTCATTTTCACTGAGGGCCACATCAGCATCATGGTGGCCCTCCAAGGGCCAGATTGACAGCATGAGTGTAACAAAATGCAATGTAAATCAAAATATATTAAACTACACCATATTATATTGTTAAATAACGGAAATCTGTATTTATTTCCATCTTTTCTGTCAAAATGCAGATGTAGATTATACTTCTTTCACGACTGACACCGCCTCATAACACAAAATACATACTGTTTTTTTCACCTTGAGATACAAACTTGTATTCGCTTTCCCGTTGTTGATGAAACTGTCTTCCTTGTGCATCAATTTTTCTTTTTATTTGACATGTTGGGATTCATTTGTAAAGGTTTTTCTCAAATCCATCAGTTCTGAAAATCGTCTTGAGTTCTTGCTCATGCTGATATACTGTTATCCTTGCGGGTAATCAAGAAATGCATTATGGGCGATGTAGTTTATTGTCAATATGCGCTTTAAAGCAGTGCATAAGCGTATTCTAAGTCTTAAAATATCACTTAAAAATTTAAGCCAATAGTGCACAAGCGCTCGAGGGCCACATAAAATGACGTGGTGGGCCACATTTGGCCCACGGGCCTTGTGTTTGACACATGTGCTCTAAAGTGACTAGCATGACCTGAGCTGTAAATACAAGGTTGAAAATTGACCTTTTTCTTTCTTTCTTTCTTTCTTTTTTTTTTTTTTTACCCTTTCCCTGTTATTATATTATTTTTTTACTCTATCCCTATCTCAATTTGACCGAAGCATGTCACAAATGCTTCATTGCTACTAACTTCATTAACACCCCATGAAATTATGTCAACTTTTGAAAAGGAAAAAAAAAAATGTGTCTAGATTTAAGTTTCAGTTATGGGTCTCCAGTTCATTATGTCTGAACATTTGTGCTGTGTCTGTTATTGACTGCCGCTCTGCGCGTCAGAGAACAGAGGAGGGTCTGCCTGCGCGCTCCCGTGCGCGCTCCCTTCCTGTCTGCTATCGGATCCGAGCCTCGTCTGTTCGCTGACTCA
The DNA here is from genome assembly GCA_018398805.1 of Hirundichthys speculiger. NCBI lineage: Eukaryota > Metazoa > Chordata > Actinopteri > Beloniformes > Exocoetidae > Hirundichthys > Hirundichthys speculiger. The sequence goes on from JAGFBZ010001926.1 coordinate 1,864,207, forward strand.
GTGCCTTAAGCAGCATCACCGCTCACCAGAACAGAGATACAGCATCCTCTGCGGAAAGATACACCAGCCATGGCCAAGACAGCAACCGGTAAGCATGTTGACATTCGTCCTTTTTGAACGGATGGAAGGATGGATGAATGAAAAGGATGGATGGATCGACCTATGACAGGTGCGTCCTTTCTGTGTCGGCCCGGTGTCGTAGCTTGTGTCAGATTTTTGCCTCAAACCTGAAATGGCTCCATGGGGAAATGTTCTGCTTTCAACTGTTAAAACTAAATAAAATAAAATCTGCCATCTTGGGATGGTTTTTTCTATCGACTGTGAGCCTGTATAGGGTCTCAGCACGAGAGTCTGTAAATCATAGCAAGAAAGCCTCAGCAGCCCAGCATCATCTGTCTTCAGGTTACTAAAATGTCTCCTTTATTATCTTCATCCACTGCTTTTATCTTATGTCGAGTAGATTATCATTGAATGTTTGGACAGGGTGGATTGCCACTGTGGAGAGCTTTATTGAAAATGCTGCACCTGCGGTTCATGCTACAGCGGCCCCAACATGCAGCATAATGCAGACGGACCCCACCCAAGATGCTGGGCTGACGCTCATTCAGCCCACAGCAGAGCTGGCACGGCTTTATCTCTCTGAATCCTGGAATATTTTTGCTCTGATTATGCCAGGAGAGGTGTAAAGAATCTCTTAAAGACATTTTTTTTCTTTTTTCTTTTTTATTTGACATGTGATCAGGATTGCTCCAATGGGTTCAGTTTGGAGGAATGCTTCTTTTATTCATGTCTTGAGCGTTCCTTATCTCTCCTCCTTGCTGAGGATGCATCTCCAGCTATGGCGTGTTTTGTAGGGGGAAAAAAAGCATTATTTGGAATGTGCACAAAAGGCTCTAATTATAGAGTTGTGCGTTGGAGTAAAAAAATATTTTCTTTTTCTTTTAACAACCAAAACAATTGCTACATTAGCAATTTCTGTAAGGCCATCTATTTACTATATTTATTTTATGGGTTTGTTTACATATTTTGAAACATTGCATTTGTGTAAGCCCCCCATTTAGGCATTTTTAGCAGAATGCTGTGCTGTCTGACTGCTGCGTGGAAGTGTGTGTTGTCAGGGGTGAATTGGAGCAGACAAGTGTAAGGCAAGGTGGGAGGCAGGCCAGCCCTGCAGCAAGGGGGCCGCTTCACACGCTGGCCTTTGCAGCAGAGGCAGCACTGCCAATCTGTAGTCCACTCTGAGGAGCCAGGTGGACAGTTTGTTAAATGCAGGAAGCAAATTAAAGACAGTCCGAAAAACAGGGGAAAACACACAAGAACACTGAAAAGTATTACTATGTTGACACATGGGTTCATTTAATCTGCTGCTCACTGATTCAAAGTGCTTTATGGAGGGTGTTTTGGCTGTTCCTTTTAATTTTTTTGCTTAATCAGAGTCTTAAACAGAAATGATTGTTTTCTCTCCCCCAGTAAAAATCTTGATTTTAGTACCCTAACAGAACGCCTTCATCAGAATCTATAATCAATAAATTATGAAGCAACATGACACTCCCATACATTTAGGACTTTGAATCGATCACTCATTCAATAGTAATCCAATGGTGCATGCTTTAATGAGTAACGCTCCAGTTTATAACTTTGTAAATATGTCAACGGTTATTATGCATTTACTTGGGACAAATTAATTTGATTAAAAGGACATGTCAATGGTCTTATTATGCCTGTTTCGTTGTTGGAATGAGTAAGATATAAGACATAAAGAATAATCTGTACTGCCTTTTTGTCTCCCCCCCAGCATACAAAGAGAAGATGAAGGAGTTGTCCGTCCTCTCCCTCATCTGCTCCTGCTTCTACCCAGAGCCTCGCAACAAGCTTGCATGTGAGTTTGAAGGTATGGATGAGCTTTTTTGACAGATCAGCCCTACTTCCTTAAGTAGAGGCATTTGTGTTTAATGGACATCTTATTGGATATTGATTTATGGTGGTTCCTCGCTATTACTGCTTTGCAGACATGGAGGTGAAACCTATAAACAAGCGGGCCTCAGGACAAGCCTTTGAGGTGATACTCAAGCCTCTGTCTCCAGTGTCAGATGTAGCCCACAACCTCCCCTCACCTCCAAAGAGGGATATTTCCTTGGAGGACATTGAGAAGAAACTGGAGGCTGCCGAAGATCGAAGGAGGGCTACTTCCTTTGTGTTAAATGGCTTTGACTGTTTAGAATGGAAACTGTTCAAAATAAATAACTAGCTGCGGTTATTTTTGCTTGCATATTTAGTTCCAAGAGGCTCAGGTCCTGAGGGCCTTGGCAGAAAAGCGAGATCACGAGAGGGATGTTTTGCTAAAGGCCATGGAGGAGAACAGCAACTTCAGCAAGATGGCCGAGGAGAAGCTCCAGATGAAGATGGAGCAGATCAAGGAGAACCGCGATGCCCACCTGGCAGCCCTGATCGAGCGCCTACAGGAGAAGGTGAGAGCTGCAGAAATCTCTGCACGAGCATGTGTCTGGGAGGGACCGAGCGCAATCCTGAAGGCTAATCCTGGTGTTGTTGTGTTCAGGAGAAGCATGCCGCTGTGGTGCGCAGGAACAAAGAGCTGAGGGAAGAGCTGGAAGCATGAGCCTTGCACAAGTCCTGAGATCCATGATCCCTCCATCCGTCCTCGCCATCCTCTCAGTCTCTCCGAAACAGACACTACCCTGAAGGCCTAGAGGCTCAAGGACCTCACCACCACATGACCGCACACCTTGTCACCAGTACTCACGACTATCAGTATTATCAATGAAACAAATTTCAATAACACTCCTTTTGAAAATGGAATGGATTTGTTGATTTTAGAGAGAATGTATGAATATGGCTTTTATTTTGTAAATACTTTTTATCTATCTATCTATCTATCTATCTATCTATCTATCTATCTATCTATCTATCTATCTATCTATCTATCTATCTATCTATCTATCTATCTATCTATCTATCTATCTATCTATCTATCTATCTATCTATCTATCTATCCATCCAAACATCTTGTTTGTTGTTGTTTATTGTTTCAGTTCTTGAAATTTGACTCCACTCCTTTTCTTGTGAAAGGCCTCAGTGTTGTGAGTTGGCAGGTAGACGGATATTTTGCTTTTGTTTCCTGACGATGTTATGATAATGATGTTTCTGTGTGTTTAGTGAAGAATGATAGTTGATGTACCTACACTACGAACTCCATATGATATGGGTGTATTGCATCTTTATCTCCCTCACGCACACCTACTCATTCTCGACACGCACGCTTGGAACTTGACAATAGGGCAAACCCACAGATACATAAAAATGTCCACATCCTCTGAAATGAGCTTGAAAATGAACTTGTTAGGTGCTTTATTGTTATTAAGAATGTCTTTGCCCAAAGGGAGCAACTGTTTATACACATGCATATTATCACTTATCCTGACAATGCCAATTTTCAATGAATCCACCATTTGCCAAATAAATAATCTCTGCTAGAAAGACAGTATCTGGGGGTGAACCTTAGAAGTTTCTGAATGTTATGACACCATGCTGGTATAATGCATAGTATCTTGGACTGTGGAATGTGCCGTTGCTCCCATCTTGATATCGATAGTGTGAACATAACGTATGTCTGTGTGGGTGTGTGTGAATGCAGATTTACCTTGAAGCATCTTTAGCGTCTTCTCTCTTTAGGGGATTATGTAGAGAATGGATGCAGGATGCTATACATTCAGCACACTGGACTAGCCTCTTTTTATTATTCAGTATACCACTGATATCTGCCTGCATCCTCTGCTGCTTGTGTTTCTCCCTTCATATATTTCTCTGTGAAAGCTTTGCTGAATAAAGGTTTGGAGTTCTGTGAGCACGGCATGCACCATCTAATCCTTTTCTGTGCTAAAACACAAGGGAAATTGTAAACTGCCAAATAAAGGAACCAGTTATCTACACATCCTGAGAATCACAGTGTTTCAAAGTGCTTTTTTTGTTAAATTTTTCATACTCATCGGTTCTGTCTTAAAGAGGTAGACTAAACAAGTGGGATGTTTAACCAGCAGGTGGCAGTGTCACACTTATTTAGAGCAGCAAAACCAACCTGGAGCCTGTTAAAGCAGACTAACAGATCAAAACAGGCCAAATGCAAATACATTAAGACTTTTATTAATGATAACTAGGAAAAAATACCGACTGTTGGGATCTTCTCTCAATCACTGCCATTTTGGTTTACAATGAAAGACAGCAAGCTTTATTCATTATTCATACCATGTGGCTTTAGCCTCAGGCAGCAGATTACAGACACTGTCACTGCCCCACCTGGAGGCCTGAGGTGCTGCATAAAACCGAGTCATTAAAACAGTTGAACCCTACAAACTCGTGCCTTAAAGAAAAGACCAGGAACAACGCATCAGAACTGAACTGTGATTTATGGGTCCAGCTGTCTGTGTGTTGTTGTTACTTAATAACTGCTTTCCTCCAGTGTTCTCATCCTGTTCACACTATTGTCTCCGTTTCAGACCAGCCCAGGCTGGTGAGGTCAGGGCAACATTGTAAAGGATTTCCTCTGGTTCTTAATGATTTCCTGGGTATTCATAAGGGAAACAATGCTTTTGGATTTGGTTACTTAACCTGGCACGCGGTAAAGGAATTGCCTTTCAGTCAATAAGCAGGGCTTTATTAGCTGATGATTAACTTCCAAAAGACTGCGACAAAAATGCACCTGCAGATTCAGAAAAGAGATGTTCATAACCAACTGGAGGGGACTTGGTAGTATAAATGTTGAATTTATACATGCTTTCTATAGATTTAAAGATACTAACACCTAAGGAGCAAATCCACCAAAAAACAAAACAAAACAAATAAACAAACAAAAAAGACACACTGAGTTATACTCATCCATATTTTATACATTTAGACTCAATTTATTGGTACAAAAATATTATGAACAGATACACAAATGAAAGTTTTCAATTCTCAAGTAGTTAGTTCTCCAAATGTGGAGCACATGATATCGCATGTCCACTTTTACAAGGTTCTGATAAGGAAAAAACAGATCATAGTAAGCAACTCTACATAATGTTAAATGCTGACATTTGTACTGGACAAATGTAAATGTTTGTGTGCATGATCTATGAAGTCTTACCTATACATCTGTGCTGACAGTAATCTTACTCATGTCCCAAAATCATACTGTATCAGTCCTCAGCCTGGAAGCAATGCATTCTACCTAGTTAACTTTCAACTTATCGAATTAAACAACAAAAACCATTCAGGATTCCTTTCTTGTGAAAAGTAAATGCCATACTGAGAAGCAATTATATCATCCTGCAAATTCTCCCACTTGTTTCTTGACAGCATAAAACCCTTTAGCTTTGTCCCCCTGTGGTTTGATGCTATAAAAACAGTTGAAGTAGGCCGTCCTGCCTGGTCCGTCTGTCATGGTGGGCACAGCTCAGCTGTTGCCTTCAGTCCCGTGGTTAGCGTCAGAAGGCTCCAATCTCCATGGCCCAAGGCCTGTAAGGCTTAGATATGGTGGATGAAGGACTCGCTGCACCGATGGCTGCTGGGGAGACGAGAGGGAAAGCACCCAAGGAGAGGGGGAAGGCTGAGAGTGAGGACAGAGATGACACAAGTGGAGGCGAAAGCTTAGATGCTGGCAAGGGCAGACTGAGAGGCAGAGAGCCATTGGGAGGAACCCTGATGGACTCTGTGGGGGGCATGACGCTGAGTCTGGATGTCCCAGATGTCTCAGCGGACGAGGAGGACGATGAAGGAGAAGAAGAGGAGGAGGAGGGCGGGCTGCTGTTGCTTCTGGGTGCAGGTGTCCTGCCCTGAGGGTGCTGTAGGAGAACGTGGTGGGGGAGATGGGCAGGAGCAGTCCCATAGGCAGAGCCCCAGGCTAAATGTTCCAGTCCAGTGTGCACCTCCCTCTGGGAAGCACAGTTGCTGAGGTGGGACACTAATCTCACACGTAGAGAGTCCGTATTGTCCCGACCCTCTACGATGCTCAGGTAGCGGGCTGCTTCTGCCAGGCATTCCCTGAAGCCCAGGCTGCGGTAATCCTTGGCAAGAGCATGTGCCTCGAAGTAACCTGTCAGGAGAAGATACATAAAGTTTAAATCTTAAAGTGTTTAGCATACCTTGAAAATATGAATTATGATGTTAAAAAGAAAAACATATTAACCTTTCCCACTAGATGCATGAAGCATCTTCAAGTGGTCCACTGTCATTTGCAAAATTTCAGCTTTTTCCAATTTTGCTGACCCCTGAAAAGACATGGAAAGAAAATAATGACTTTAAAACAGAGTTGTTTCAAATCTGCATGCCAACAGCAGGCATCAAGAAAAAACAGTTTATATCAGATCAAGCATGATGCTATTTACCTGCTTCTCAAAAGCACTTGGCACCAGTCTTCTCAGTTCTGACAGACTGTTATTAATCCGGTCACGTCTCCTTTTCTCAATAATCTGTAGAAATTACATATTTTTTATGAGTAACTCAGAGATAGTTAACATCTATGAATCAGTGGTGTGCAACTGTAAGAAGCTTACATACCCCTCTGCGCCTCTTTCTGGCTTGAACTTGCGTGGTTGTAGAGGGTGACATGGATCCGTGAGAGTCAAGGTGACTGAAATTTATAGCAGCCATAACATTGTCGTTAGAACAAAATGAACCACAGTATGTCGGTCTTATGGGTTTAACAGCAACAAGCGATTAATCAAAAATAATAAATTTAAAACTAATAATCAAATGTCTTAAATATATGATATATATATATATGTAAAAAAATATAAAAGCTGACATACCCATTTTCATCAGCACTGTCCTTCTCCACTTCAACATTATCATCCAGGTCGCTGTCTGATGAGCTGTAGTTGTGGTTTCGTTTCATCCTGCTTCCAAGCCTGCAGTGATAAAGACACTCCTTTCACAGAGAGCTCCAGCAGCGCACTGACAGCAGAGGGTCTGAGCAACAGTTTGAACATCAGACCTGCTTCCCTGGGATTATTTTCACACCGTGGGGAAGGGGGTGGGGTGTCTGGAATTAGGTGGGCAGTGCTTGAAAGCACTTCAGCCAATTAGAATCAAGATGACATCTGAGTGATCAGTGCACTTTGTGAGCGACATGCTGTTTAGAGACAGATCAATCAACAAGCCCGGATGTCACAGAGGAAACCTTTAATAAAGATGTTCTGTTGAAATGTGTCTAGGGTTGAATTAGTATAAATGAAGTCTGGCCTTGACGTTAATCCTGTTTTCTGTGGATGATAGCTCACACTGTTAGATTCCTGGCCACAGGTTTCCATTTTCACCGTTGAGGCCCGGGTTCATGAGAAACAGGCCCTATCATGACTGCAGAAGCCCTCTTCTTCCGTTATGTGAGCTCATGCTCTGTTACATGAGTGTGTCCATTGTCTGATGTCAGCTGTGTGGTTCCACAACACCACTGAACAGCCGGGAGCTTCCACAGTCAGTCAGCGTTGCCAAGAGCTCCCAGGAAACTTCTTCCTCTCCGCCTCCTCCCCACTCACTGCAAATAGTTCAACTGACTGGCGCAGGCAGATCTTCCCAGGGAACCATTCATCCACTGTGAGAAAAAAAAGAAACGCTTGTCAAAGCTCAAGATGCAAAAACATATAAAGTTACTTGAAACATAAGATGTAGAAGACAAAAGGAGCGGAGGTGGTCTGCCCAAGGTTCAATAATTGTGACCCGACTAATGAACATGGCCCGGAGAGGAAACACAGTCCTTTCAATAAATATCCTTCTAGGTGTTTTTTTTTTCTTTTTAATTTTAAGTAAGCTTCTAGAATCTTTAAAGCTTGCAGTTTATTTTATGTATTAGGCTCCTCTTAATGTACAATCATTAAAACAGGTTTTAATCAATATTAAGGTCAGAACTTTTAGAGTGTGTCTGAAAATTGGGTTTTGTGACACACCAGTGTCAGTATTCAAGGTGAGGAAAAGCTGATCCTGTAGAACATATTGACATAAATAAGCCTGCAAGAGGCTTTGAGCCTAATTAGAGCAACTTTGCAGCCTGGCTGTTCTGCTTTCATCGCTGAAATGCATTTTTTGTGAGTGCCAGAATTTGCAGAATTTAGGATTCTTTTTGCAGTGGAATGATGAGAAGAAAAACTAGACAGTTTTGTGAAGACTTGTATTGGTTCTGAGGTGGATTGAGGGTCCAAATTAACAGCATTGTACTGTGTTACAGCACTGCATGTGCAGGTAGTTACTGGAGTAGTTACTAAACATGACAGATACTGGAGCAGCTACACACCAATGTCCAAGAAAAAGATTCATTCTTTGGGAACTGAAGGTCCAAATTAATGATCTTGTAACAAAGTGTTGTGGTTACCAGACTGTATGTCATTCTATGATGAGCCAACGCCACATGGCAGAGGTTAGAGGGCTGTGCACCTACTGAGAGAACCTAACCCACAAAGAAAAGAAAATCTGGTCCAAAACACAGCCCGATCTCCAGTTTTCTTTGGCCTCCATTTGGCCTTGACTGATGGTGTGGACAGCTGCCTATACTCAACCACTAATTTAGCTATTTACAACACACCCCTTTAACCAAAGTTTAGCCCAGCTCTCAATGTTTGGAGTATGTCTGGCCCAATAACGGTGCCATAACTGAGCCATAAGTGCCAAAAGTAGCCCAGATGAGGCTCAAATGTACCAGTTACTGAGCTATGTTGTTTGCCTTGAGGATAAAGGACTGATGTTTACCACTTAATTTTTCACCTCATAGTTTTCTTTACAAAGGGTTCATTAGAAACAGCTGAATTTGGTGGGTCGACGTACTGATGAGCTCACCATGATGACGGCTCTGCTGCATTGTTGGAAGAAGATGTCCATGTCATGAAAAGTTTAGGCTGCAAAACATAGATGATGATGTTAAGTCAATGCACAGCTGGAAGGTAACTAGAATGTTACTGCTGCTTTTGTGAATTTGTATGAACTTTGAATCTGGACTCTGTTGAAATGAACTGGACTGAAGTGGAAACAGTTGAACTGAATGAACTGGAATGAGCTGAACTGAGTTGATTCTTTGGAGGTTTTGTTTTCCTACATGGCCAAAGCATGCTACAGTCCTTCACCATGTTTGACATACATTAATAGGGACATGTAGGTTATATTTTATATCAAATATATAAAAATACAAAAGAAATGATAAACAAAGAAATAAAAAAATGTATTGATAGTTGTAAGATGCTTTTGTAAGTGAAATAATTAGGCTTAAGGCACTATTGTGTTGTTTAGACAATATGTTAGAATGCAACATTATATATTCAAATACATCACACCAGTACGCTGTAAGTAATTATACATATATACCGGCCATTATTTTACTTTATCAATGCCATTTTACACCACAATATTTCCATTTAACACAACTACAACTGTGAGAAACAAATAACATATTTAGATACTCAGTAGACTGAAGCTGACGGGCATAATCACTTTATCAAATAAGATAAACGGCTACAGATAAACAACTTAGAAACATATACTTGATCCCTCTAACATGATAATCATCTAAATAAACTATCCTTTCTGCATCAAGAGTATTGTTTTGGTTTGTTAGAACAGTTTATAGTTGTTAAATGTTTTAATTTGTAACTGCTATTCTATTATTTGCTGTTTTTACTTCAATCAAGGATCCTCTTCTGCTTTGTTAGCAGACAAATGATGAATGTTCCAGGAAATGATGACTGGAAACAGTTCCGGTCTGACATGTCTGTTAAGGCTATCAGTGGAAATGCAACCGCGTCCCTCCTGTCATCTTCCAGACCGGCACCTTGTTGAAGAGCAGCTGTTTCTCTGCTCCGTCCATCAGGTCAGTTGTTAACTTGATGCACTGGGAGTTAGACAAGTGCGGATAAGAACTTGATTCCTGGGAGCAACTGCAGACAACAAGCTTTGTTCCCAGAATGCACGAGGAGCTTCGGTAGTGGCTGATACAATGAACAAACACACTTCTGCTTTTCTGCTGATACAGTGAGCATGGACGCACAACCTCTGACATTCATACGCACATATTCATAGAAACCTCCTCTCTTCTCTTTGTCAAGACACTAAATACAAGTCACGCCTGCCTTCATATGTTTCATGCACTTCTACGTTCCCAAACACCAACTTGGCCGGTTTATAGACCTGGACATGTCCACGCGTCGGTTTTTTAAAACAGTTATTTCTCACGTGAGCCTGCTGCTGGTGGGACTGTCAGAAACAGATGTCTTATCTCTTGTTGTTCTTTATTCCAGACTAAACCAGACTTGAATATATTTTGGATCACTTTAGTGCTTATCATATCAATGTGCTGATAAGGCTCTAATGTGATACTCGTTTCACAGGCAGGTTCATGTGATCTCTGCAACTCACACCTGATTTTCAAGGTCCTCCACATTAGCGCTGGCATTCCTTTGGCTCATTAAACCTAATAGTGATTCATGTTTTACTGACCTTGACATTGCACCTGTGGCATCACAACATTTTCTGCATCCTCAGTTCACTCTTAATCATGGTGGATCTGAACACGAAATGGTGTGATTCTTTTTTTTAAAGGGGGGAGGGCATTATTGTAGGTTTTGTGGGTAATCTTTACATGGCTATAAGCAGCACGCAGGTGTGGCTGCTGCCCTTGGGCATAACTCAGTGCTTATATCAAGAAAGTGCTCTCAAACCATGTGCCAGGAAGCTAAAAGGTATAAGCAAGCATTTGTTTGAAACTGGCGTGTGCCCAGCTGCCTTCCTCAATCTTCCCTCAGGTTTCCCCGGGTGACTCTTTGTGTGTGAGAGTGCGGCCTGAGTGTGCGCTGGTGCCTTTACATGTGTGTGTGTGTGTGTGTGTGCAAGTGTGTTTAGGAGGTGCCATTTCCCACAACCCTGATCTAATTCCGTGGTAACTCAATCTCCGTGTGAGTGCTTCCCGGCGAGCGTTCTCCTACCCGTCGCCGGTCTCTCCCTGGCTGGCTGGGAGGCTGAGGGTGTCTGACTGAGGCCGCCTCAGTCCCAGCGGGCCCCCTCCCCCCGCTCGCTCCTGCCGCCTCCGCTCTACTCACCCTCCCATCAGGATTGATTTACTATGTCAACCGTTGTGGCTGTCGGCAGCAGCGACGCTCACAGCCGTGCCTGCATCCTGTGTGCGCACCATCCTGACATCTTATACCTGCCACTCAACAACTGCTCCAGTGAAGTTTGCACCGGCGGGGAGGGAGGTCATTAGGAAGGCATGTGTGCATGTGAGATAATTTCTTCATGTTTTATTCAACTCGGGGGAGGCTTAGGAAAAAAAAGTCTGAACCTTCCCGCATATACATATATGAGGTATGACATTATGTAAGGCAGACAAAATGCCACCCATGTTGCTCCTGAATGGGTTGTTCGAAATGGGGGAAACGTCTCCCAGATCGCCTCCTTACAACAATGTTATCCTATGGGCCACAGCTTCCTGTCAGCCCGTTCTGGTTCCATTCAGCACCCAAGTGCTATATTGGGCAGAGGCTCAGACCCATTCCCACTGTTTGACCGTAATACACCCGCCTTCTCATTCTTTACCTTCCTGCCTTTGTTGGCATCTAATCTACTTGTGCTTTTTGGATAGGTAAAGCCAAGGAGGATATGTTGACTTCCTTGTTTCTTTGTTTAGCAGAAGTTTTGTTTCTTTTTTTGTTTCTTTTTCTTCCTTTTTTTTTTTGTTCTGAGGATGGCTAGTTCATAATACTGACACCAGCACATCTCAGTGCCAGCTGGCAGTTACAGGATCTGACGTCAATTAAACGCTCTAAGTAATGCAGAAAAAAGAAAACGATTTTCGGAAAAATGAGGGAAGAAATGCATAATACATATTCCCCCCTTTTCCCTAAAGAAAAACACAGACAGCTGACTGTTCATAAGGTGTATCAGTATGCGCCCCGTTACCAGTTAAACTTATGCAAGTTCACAATGGCAAGAAGGCAGATCACAAGACTGGTTCCCAAATAAGCGCAAAAGGAGACAGCACGTGATGTCCTCACAGAGAAAGGAGGACTGTGGAGCAAGCCACTTTTGAGGCCACACATTGTGTTTCCACAGGAAAAACATTGTTTGCATATCAATGGTTTGTGTGTGTAGGAGTGTGCATGTGTGTGTCAAGGTGGAAGGGGATTTTGGGCTCTAATTGAAATATATATCCTGTTTAACATCACATAAAGGGAACATCACAGACACTGGCTATATGAGTTATTGGCTAAGTCAAGCTGTGGAAACTGATAATGACCTTTTCTTTGTGCGTTTGTGTATGTGTCATGGCTGTAAAAGTCATGACTACTGGGGGATAAATTTCTGTCTTTTAGAGCAGGTCTGTTTCTGACGGTCAGCCACCATGTCATGAGGACTATTTCACTGATTCCTTTTTTTTTTTGGTTTTTTTTTTTGAGCGATGTAACTTGAAATAAAATACCAAATTAGTCGTGAGTATAGCCACTAATATTTCTAGTCGGAATAAAGAAAAAAAGGTAAGATTTATTGTGAGTCACCAGTTTATAAAAACACGCTGTCTTTTGAGAACCGACTCCTTTCCCAGTGGATGCTCTGTGCCAGCTGTCTGCTCTGCAGTAAAGTACTGCTTTCCCAAGCTCTGACCTGTGGGAAAATCTGTTGTGGCCAGTAATTGATTCCGCCCTGCCAGCCCCATTACTCTCCACTGCAGTCAAACTGCCAGTGATCTGCAGAAAGCACGGCCCCTTTTCTCTTACTCTTTCTCTCCGACCTCAACAAACATGCATCAGAATCCCAGCAAGTCCTTCTGTTTGATCACCATTCCTGTCTGTCTGTGTACATTTTCCTCTCTTTGTACATATCCTATACTTCGTATATTTCTGTCAATCATTCGATTGTATGAAGTTTGGTTGTCTCACACCTTCTCCAGCACCATACATGTAAATGTTTTTATGTGATAAATTATATTCAAGTTATTGTTTTGGCATTCTTGCACACTTTTAAAGTTATTATTGAAAGATGAAGAGCACCACCAAGGAGATCTATCTCACAACTGCCTTGAGAGGGATTAATGTGCTGGCTTGAGAGCAGCACAGTAAATCTTCCTGGATATGACTCCCCCTCCCTTCAAAGTTAGTCATGAAATATTAAATGAAGTCATCTGCTGAGACGGTTGAGTTGCTTGCTGCAGCCTAACATTTACCACATGTCTAAATAAAGGTAATGTCTCCCCTTTCTAATTAATCCTCAATTAGGGGTTCTGCTCTGTGCCTGTGCATCTGTGCTCCCCAGTCTCGTACCAGCAGGTGGGGGGGTGAGGGGGTGAGGGGGTGAGGGGGCTCGCGTGTGCGTATATGTGTGCTGGACTGTGCGTGGGCGGGGTAATGTGAGGATTATCAGGCCGTGTGGGGAGGATAAAAGCATGTTTTCTGACTGAACGTATATTCACATGATGGCCATCTAACTTCTTGGCGTAGTGATTGAATGGCAACACTTTGATCCCAACCCATTTGCAGCTCCAGTAGGAAGGGACACGTAGAAAATAATCGCTCCTTGTGAATGGCCTCAAGCCGAGTGATTTATCAGGGATTCTCATGACACTGGCAGGCTTTATACAACTACCAGCTGAGGGGTGCACTTTCCCATATTGTGAGGGGTCAGCGGGCCACCCTCTGAGCTCTCTGCTGGTTGTTTTTCACACAAGAATTCCATCCCACTGTCGGGTGATCTAAGGCAACATAAAAGAGGAGTGGAGAACTGTACAATATGCACCACTTTAGTTCCTGGTGGAACCCCCCCACACCCAAGCCCCCCCCACCCACTGCACTTTGGACCCGGTGACTGCGCCCCATGAACAGCTCTCCCCCTGATCCTCTCCCTGCATTGACAGAACAAGCGGCCTCTCTGTGAGAGGCGGCAACCGCCACCCCCTTCCCCCCCCTTCACTCTCTCCCTCCAGCCCCGCTGTCGGTGTGCTGCAAACCAGAAGCCTGAGGCGCAGGGAGCGTGTGGGATGAAGGAATGAGAGGGAAGATCAAAGCAGGAAGCATGAAAAAGCTCAAAGCACACAAGTAAGAGGCACCTCCCTGACCCATGCACACACACACACACACGCACGCACGCACACTCACACGCTCTTCATCCTTTCTATGTACAATGGTCGGCGCCCACCCTCTGATTTCCCCAGCAGCCCTCCAAAAAGGCAAAGACGTGAGAGGGTACATCACTCAGGTCATGTGAGCCTTTTGGTGAATGGTTTGGACCTGCCGGGAACCTGACCTGGAGTGATGCCCCCTGCTGGTGCCAGAGGTATAGTGCACCTGCGCCATGTCACGCCTCAAACCTGCAAACATCTTATTCTTAAATTTACATCTTCAACTTTAAAAAAAAAATACTTGCAACAAGTTTTTTTTTTATCGAATTAATTTGTTTACTTCTGTTATTATTTCCATTTGTCAGAACATGAAATGATGAGAGAGATGTTAGGAAAAACATTCATCTTTTGATGTGGAAGAAACTAAATAATTTAAACAAAAGTTCAGATCTTACTTGTATGTTTTTGTCAGATTAACTTATTTCAATCTGAATGAGGCTATATTCTTATTATTTATTCTGACACAGTCCTGAAGAGGCTCAGAAAGAGTCAATATAATTAAATATAGTCAAACAATCAAGTATCCGAGGAAGTGGAAATCACTTTAATTGTTTGAATATAATTTTAATGTTGTTGTTTTGGGTCCTTTTCATACAGTTGTTTTACATATTGAAAAACCCGCTCAGATCCACACGTCGTCAGACGAAGTTGAACACCCACATGATCAGCTGTGACCCCCAACTTTACCTGCTGGCAAATAAAGTTGTAATTGACAACAAGCCCAGTCAGTCTTGCAAGCTCCTCCTTGGCCCTGAGTATCCTCTCTCCATTATTCATGAGTGCTCAGGTTGGACCCTGGGAACAGGCTGAACGAGACCCTGTGTCAATACGTAACACTGGCCACCACAATGGGCTCTGCCTCCAACTACACTGTTGACAGACACCAACACAAAGGAGCTGAAAGGGGTCCCCCTCCGTTCTCACACAAACTAAAGAATGAGTCAGTGTGCTGCCGCTCAGAGCTGTGTTTGTACAGTATACGCAGCTTTTGTTCATGGCCACTGTTCCCCCATCAATGGGGGCTGAAGTGTTGATGAAAACCAGAAGGAAGGGACTTCTCTGCGGATGCCAGCGAGAGTTCATGTTCATTAGATGAGCTCTGCGCCTGCTGAATGGCACCTGTATGTACACAGGGATACTCCGGCAGACAGAACAACAAGAAATCGGCTCAGTGGAATGGAACAACATTCCTGGACGTATCACAGCTCGGCCTCTCTGACCGTCTCATCACCACTGGCTGTCAAGGATTGAACAATTCTGAATAGCTAATTCATTTGGACCATGAAATAAAATATTACAAGCCGTGTGACAGTCTCATTAATATCTTTCTGGCTCCCATACGCAGAGTCCAGTTTCTCTGTTTCCATAACACGGGAAGCACAGATGTGCGCTGATAAAAGCATGTATCCACACGAGGAAAATGATCCTGGCGTATCTTATAACCATACTCACAGAACAAAATCATTATCACTTCTTTGCTTGCCACTGTAGCCCCAAAACCAATGAAAATGTTCTCGTCTGAGATTTAAGTATGAAACCAGACTATCAGGGTTTATGGGGACAGCTTTATTCAACAGTTCACCGTCAGAAACTGCATCAGCTCAAACTTAGAAGAATTTATGATAATGACAGAATTAATAAATAAGTTGGTTTTTTTTTGTGTGCTCCAGCAAAATAGATATCACAAACTGCATTTTAGCTCATCACTGATACAGTTATTGTCATTTGAATGTCATACATCACTTCTTTGTACTTTCTGTCTTTTTTTCCTTTTTTTATATATACTTAAAACATTTCACAACCACATATTAAGTGAAATTTGATTTCAGATGTATCTGTCTGTTTTTTATTAAAAAAAAAAAAAAAGACCCTTACTTCATTGAATTTCCCTTTATGGGGTAAATAAAGTATTTTTCATTTCATTTCATTTCATTTTTTTAGACTTTTAAAGAACCTGGAAAACTGAATAAATAGTGGCATGGAGAGCGAAGCAACTCAGTCCTACGAAGGAGAAATGTTGCAGAGCTCTCACCTGATCTGAATCTGATAGAAGAATCTGCAGTTTGTTTGTTTGTTTGTTTTTTTAATGAATTCTGTTCCACTTTGATCTTCTTGAATCATTCACAAACAACACTCCTGAATTCATATCTCTTGGTTTTCATTTTTTTTTAGCAAAAGTGAGATGAGCCTTTCTATTTCATTTTGTTTTTCCCATTATCACTATATCATTCTACTCTTTTTCCATGACACGGTCCTCCACGGAATTAAATCCATCCATTGGTTATACCTTTCTCACCCTCTTCAGGGTCGGGGGAGGATCTGCTGGAGGCAATGTTATGCTGCCCTGCTTTGCCGATTCTTAGACTTGAATGTCAAGTTCTGCAATTTAATATTTCTTTGGTGTGTTTTTGTATGAAATGTCTCGTGTGTATGGCCTGCAGGGAGTGTAGGATGCATGTACGAGGTGCGTGAAATGTGAGTGTTTTAGGGCGAAGTCTGGGGCTGTCTGACTATATGTTGTGTATGAAGAAATATTAAATGGGTAGTCTATAGAAAGCTTAATGTTCTCTGTATGTGGTCCATACCAAACAAAGATTTACAGTGCTGTGAAAATGTATTTGCCCCCCTTCCTGATCTGTTTTTTTTTTGCATATTTATCACACTTAGATGTTTCAGATCATCAAACAGACTGAAAAATTAGACAAAGATAACCCAAGTAAACACAAAATCCAGTTTGAGTGTTGATTTTATTTATTAAGGGAAAAAAAAAAAAACTATTCAAACCTACAGGCCCTGTGTGAAAAACGAATTGCCCCCTAAACCTCAGAACTGGTTGTACCACCCTTAGCAGCAACAACTGCAATCAAGCGTTTGCGATAACTGGCAATGAGTCTTTCACATCCCCCTTGGAGAAGTTTCGGCTCCCTCTTCTTTGCAGAGTTCTTTCAATTCAGCCACATTGGAGGGTTTCCAAGCACTAACTGCCTTTTTTAAGGTCATTCCACAGCATCTCAATTTGATTCAAGTCTAGACTTTGACTAGGCCACTCCAAAACCTTTTTTTTTTTTTTAACCATTCAGAGCTAGACTTGCTGGTGTGTTTTGGATCATTGTCCCTCTGCAGAACCCAAATGCGCCTCAGCTTGAAGTCACAAACATTCCCCGTCAGGATTTTTTGCTGGAGAGCAGAATTCATGGTTCCATCAATCCCAGTAAAGTCGTCCAGGTCCTGAAGCAGCAAAGCAGCCCCAGACCATCACACTACTGCCACCATGTTTGACTGTTGGTATGTTGTTCTTACTTGTACTTTTACGCCAGATGTAACGGGAGACACGCTTTCCAAAAAGTTCAGCTTTTGTTTTGTCAGTTTACAGAATATTTCCCCAAAAGTCTTGGTTTTCATGTTTTTTGGCAAAAGTGAGATGAGTCTTTATGTTCTTTGCCATCATGTCACGTTTGCCTTGTCTCTTTCTGATGGTTGAGTCATGAACACTGACCTCAACTGATGCAAGCGAGGCCTGCAGTTCTTTAGATATTATTATGAGGTCTTTTGTGACCTCTTGGAGGAGTTGTCGCTGTGTTCTTGGGATAATATTTGTAGCCCCGCCACTCCTGGGAAGGTTCACCGCTGTTCCATGTTTTTTCCATATGTGGATAATGGCTCTCACTGTGGTTCGCTGGAGTCCCAAAGCTTTAGAAATGATTTTGTAACCTTTTCCAGACTGTTAGATGTCAATGACTTTGTTTCTCATCTGTTCCTGAATTTCTTTGCATGGCGACATGATGTCTTGCTTTTAGGAATCTTTTGGCTTTTTTTCAGACAAGTTCTGTTTAAGTAATCTCTTGGTGGGTGTGGCCAGTGAAAATGAACTCAGCTTTCCAAAAAATCTGATTTACCACTGTTATTTCATGATTTAAGTAGGGAGGCAGTAATGTTTCACAATGGGCCATGTAGATTTGGATAGTTTTTTCCCTTAATTAATAAAATCACCACTTAAAAACTGCATTTTGTGTTTTCTTGCGTTATTTTGTCTAATATTTAAGTCTGTTTGATGATCTGAAACATTTAAGTGTGACAAATGTGCAAAAAATATTAAATCAGGAAGGGGAGAAATACTTTTTTGCACAGCACGGTAAATGAAACCATCACGGGCCGCTGCATAGCTGAGTGGTTTAAGCGGGGGAGCCCGTGAACCGAGGCTGCAGTCGCAGGTTTGACTTCCAGGCCTGTGACCCTTTGCTGCATATCTTCTCCGCTCTTACTGCCTGATTTCCTGTCCTTCTTCACTGTAAATAAAGGTCCAATAGTGCCAAAAAAAAAGGAAAAAAAAAAAGAAATCATGAGGGAAAAGATGGTGTTAGCCCTGGTCAGGTCATCAGACCACTGCAGGGCCACACAGAGGCGTGTGCACACTTACTCACATTCCTGTGGTCAATTTAACACCACAGTCTAAATAATTCAATAACACTTTACTTATCTCCAAAGGGAAATTTCATGTTAAAGTAACTGTCATTATATATGTTTCTTCCAAGAGTTGCAGATGGTTATATATGGTCTGCCTGGCAGTGGATCTGAAGAAGTCTTTTTTCTTTGTTGGACGCCACCTTTGCATTTTCAACTTGAATTAAAATAATGGAAAATCACTGCAACATAGTGTGCAAGCTTCTTTGGCCTCCACTTAAGTTTGACAGTTGTGTTTACCACAATTGTCTTACTGAAATATTAAATGGAGATTAAATTACTTTTGATGTCATATCGTAAGGCCTCATATTTCCATATCAACCTATCAGAGCACTTCGACCCTAAGTCTGCTGGTTTTACTAACAGTTCCCAGAGTGTCCACATCCAGAACAGAGGCAGAGCTTTTAGTTTTCAAGCTCCTTTCTTGTGAAGCTGCTGGTCTGGATATGAAATGCTGACCTGTCATGTCTTTTAAGTCTAAACTTAAGAACTTTCCTTTTAAAAGAGCCTATGGTTAATTTTTTTTTTGTTTAAAAAACACATAAACAAAAAAAAAAAAAACTATTTTCATTCACAATATTTTTATCATACTTGTTTGTTTGCATTATACTTTTATGCATGCATGCATTTTATTGAGTGGCACTTGTGTTTGAAAGGTGACATATAAATAAAATAACATTGAATTGAAATTTCAATGTACTTGATTGTTTACAGAATGCTCTCACCTCTGCATTTATCCTTTTGTTCATGTTTAGCCCAATTTTGCAAAATAACAGTAAAGTTTGTCTACAGGTCTAAATGGGATTTTCTCACAATCTATTGGTAGAAGTCCTGAGATGGAAATGTACCTGTTAGTTGTTGTTTTGATGTAAAGGAGGTCAGGGTGAGATTATGGTGCGCTCTGGCCCATGGATATTAAATTGTGGGAGTACTGTATATGTATATATTTTCATCCATCCATTATCTATACCTGCTTAATCCTATGCAGGGTCACAGGGATCTGCTGGAGCCTATCCCAGCTCCCTGGACAGGCAGCCAGTCCATCGCATCACATATAGACGAACATGCATGCACACTCACAATCACTCCTATGGGCAATTTAGAACCACCAATTAACCTAACATGCATGTCTTTGGACTGTGGGAAGAAGCTGGAGTAGCCAGAGGAAACCCACGCAAGCACAGGGAGGACATGCAAACTCCACACAGAAAGTTCCATTTTTTTTAAAAAATACATTATTTCAAGTTATTTCTGCTGAATATGGATCTGAATCTTACTGAATGAAGGGATGTGCTTAGTTTTTCACACACTGCTTCTGCACTTTGGCATTGTTTATCCATCTGTCCATTTTTGGACTGTGGGAGGAAACCAGTGTTCCCGGAGAAAACCCACACAAGCACAGGGAGAACATAATTAAATAAATGCATAATCTAATATAAAATCGACTGTTAAAATAAATCTTCTGTCAGTGTCTCAACTAGTGCCTTTAAACACCAGTGTGTTGAGATCACGATATACACCAGTCAAAGGTCCTCAGATTGACCTTTGTAATTTCAATACACAGTATTTATGTTTATCACGAGCCCTTATTTAAGGAGTTGTTCTCCATCGGTGTGTACAACCAGAAACTGCTGTCCAAAAATGAATTAAATCCCAACTCTTACTGTGGTGTAACACTGAATCCACTGGGGGGCAGTGGATTCAGTGTTACAGTATGACAGTTTACCCTAACTTATTAACGTTTGTGTATAAATCAATATCATTTTTAGCCTATTTAGAAAATGTATGTAAGGAATAAACAAGGCCGCTGATGTGCTGCGTTTGACTCAATCCGTCTCAACACACACTACATGCAAGTTTTTAGATTGCATCTGGCACTAAAAAGAAACTGACTGAATTTATTTTTCACGTGGCGCCATCTACTGGTCAAGACCAATAACAACCAAATAACTGTCCAGAGAAATAGAAATACCTTTTCAACTATAATGAAATGGACATGTAAGAGCTTCAGAGGGTAAATTTTACACTTGGAAAAGCTTCTTCATCTTCTAAATGTTTTTTTTTTAAATGATCGAATAAGAATCATATTCTTGTAAACCTGTAATCCAATTAATTTGCCTGCTTTATAAAGACGAGAATGATCTTTATTCACACAATAAAGACCCACAGACCAAGCTCTTGAAGATGCATGTTATAACATGTTACGTTATAACATGCTTCATGTTATAACACAGTTTGTTAAAAGAAAAAATATGTATATATACATTTTGCTTGTTTCATTCTTCTAGAACGATATACAACCACACACAAATCTGCTAATCTCATTACACAATCTTTGACCTTGTTTAATAATTCTGAAGTCAGTAAACCCAAGACAAACATAATTTACTCCATTCAAACTCACAATCTTCAATCAGATTTAAAGACACGCCCCCTAATCGCCCCATTTCCATGGCAACGTCAGCACCCACTGATGATTGGTAGCCCCGAATCATGCAGGCGCTCGCTCAGGCTTCAAAAAGCATATTCCCCCGAGAGCTCCGCCGTCGAGACAGCTCGTGGTTGTGTGTCAGACTGAACTTCTTCCGTACACCATGGCTGACCAGTTTGTTGGAACCTGGATTCTGGCTTCCAGTGACAACTTTGACGAGTACATGAAGGCAGTTGGTATGTAGCACTCGAGCAACTTTCATTTAGCGGTAATTAAAACTGAGGGTTACGATGCTTGTGTGTACCTATCTATCTATCTATCTATCTATCTATCTATCTATCTATCTATCTATCTATCTATCTATCTATCTATCTATCTATCTATCTATCTATCTATCTATCTATCTATCTATCTATCTATCTATCTATCTGTCTGTCTGTCTGTCTGTCTGTCTGTCTGTCTGTCTGTCTGTCTGTCTGACCAAAGTTGCAGTAATAACAGGTGTATGAATTCATCCTAACTAAAAGATCCCTTTATTTAAGGTATGAGCTTTGCCACTCGGCAAATGGGCAACCTAGTGAAGCCCAACCTGACCATCAGTGCGGGTGCTGACGGGGTCATCTCAATGAAGGCTGAGAGCACTTTCAAGACCACAGCAATCTCCTTCAAGCTGAATGAAGAATTTGATGAAGAAACAACAGATGGCCGAAAGACTAAGGTGAGTTTTATAAATACACATTTTTTTCTTTGCTTTTCATTTAAAAAAAAATGGTGTTTCATACTATATTTTTCTTTCTTTTCCCAGTCTATATTTAGTCTTGAGAATGGGAAGCTTGTGCAGAAACAGATGTGGGACGGAAAGACAACAACACTAGAACGAGAGATTCAAGATGGGAAGCTTATAACTGTGAGTATGAGGATGATATTAAAGATGGCATATTTTCATAGCAGGAATAGCGCAAGTCATTTTTCAGCTGACTGATTTGTTGTATAGTGCAGTTTGTGTATTGGGCGAAAAACAGAAATTGCCTCATTGGTGGTGTAATAGATTCAATAGATCTTTCCTTGCTAAAGGATGACTGTATGAATCCTTTAACTATAATACTGAGGTACAATAAAGTGAAGTCTAATTTGCATGTTTCCTGTCTCCACAGAAATGTTTCATGGATGATGTTGCTGCAGTGAGGACCTACGAGAAGGCCGCATAACACCTTCATACCTTGAAGTCCATTCATAAATACCAATGTACTCAGCTGTTACAAAACATGCTAATAAAGTTTGAACTGTGACATTTCAGTCTTTTCATTTGTGATTCATAAATGTAACTCTTCTATCTAGAGTGAGCATTTCATATTATTCAAATTTCATGGTCTGCATGTTAATATGGCTTTGTCCTTGTAGGACCTTTGGTCTTTATGGGAGGACGTGGTTAAAATACTACAAAATGTACTTGCTTTTGGATATTGCTCCAAACAAATTTAAAGCAAAGCATAAGCTCTGGCAAATGCTACGTTTTAAAGCTAATCAGATCCTCTTACTAAGCCAATGAGCACTGACCTCATTTTAAACTACTATCACAGACTTGAGAAATACCTTTTGTTCAGTGCTCATAGACTAGTCCTGTGGCCAGCTGCCAAGTTAGAATTTACTCATGAAAATGATGACTGGCCAAAATGATTCAACTTTCAAAATCAAGTGGAGTTGAGCAGGGTGGACAATCGGCTTTTGTTAAAACGAGGAAAAGCAACATGCAGCCCTTATGACAAGGATGTGGGTGAACAGGGACGTGTGGGGCCAAATCCCTACTTGGGGTTAATGCTGTGACCCCAGTTTGTACCAGACCTCTTGTCTTGGATGAACAGACATCCAATTCAAGCAAGTGCACATAATTTGTTTAACTAGGGTTCTTTGGAAACAGTAGGTTGAAGCATAAATCCTCAGGCTGTGGGGAACATTTCTGACCCCAGGTGGTCAGGCAACAATGAGTGTCACAATATATAAAACCACACCAGTAAATGTATTGCATACTGGAAACCTGACATGCATATTTTACAATATTAATCATTTCAAGTCTGTTTCAATTATGTCTTTAGTTACTTTACACAACTGAGGGTTAGTGGACAAACTTCAGGTCTTCTCAACTAATTAATCATTTCTGGAAACCCTGTTGAGAAGGATTAAGCTTATTTAGGGTATTTTGTGGGTGCAAGCTTTAAGAAGCAAACTTCATTTGAAGTGGCTTGGCCCCCTTAAACACAATCACACCATCCATCACCTGATAAATTTGTGTATTGTTCTTAATCGACTTAACCATTTCTTTGTTAATCATAAAAGAAGCCAGTAGCTACACACAATCAACTACTGTCTCAATTATTTGATACTTCTTAATGAATGTTAATCTGTTTCTTAGAAGGGATTAGTCATTGTAGCTAATGTACATTTTACACACGTAGAATAATGGCAAAATGTTCATATGTTAACAGAAACCTAAAGAAAGGTCTCTAACAATTTGATTCCAAATACCATCCAGCACTGTGAAGCTCCAACGAGCAAATCTTATAGAAATAAACAGTATTGTTTGATTGGTCTAAGAATATTCACAACTTCAGCTGATCAAAGATTCGCGAAAGAATTATTAATTTCGGACTGAGGTGGAATTATGAAATGAATTGCTGCATTAGCTCCTAAATTGAATTGTGAACTTGAAGACCTCAGATTTTATATTCATCTGTAACTTCAATCTCATGGAAATGCTGACCTCTTGTGGCTGATTCTTGTAAAAGCAGTTCATTATTGGACGGTACCACTATATCCTGATGTAGGGAATGTTTTATTTATCTTTTTTTGGGGGGGGGTGTACGTTGTGTCGTCAAACAAAAATCTATTTTGTGACAATATGCATGTCTCATATTCGTGGTTATTTACACCGTATAATTTAACAAAAATGGTTTTAGCTATCATTTCTTTATGCTTTCCTGATATTTTGTCTTCGACCAGATGAATTGATCCTGAATTACGTTGTGCGTGACGCAGCGCTTTCAAACATGGCTGACAAAGAAAACACGTCTATGGAAGTCGACAAGGGAAATAATAAGGCTTTCGTTCAACAACTTAACCCGCAGCTCAGCGACTTTACCCAAAAAACAGACAAGCAGAACAGCACAGAAAGCAAATGGGACGCCGTCGAAAGCCGTGCCACGGCGGAATACTGCGAGAAGCTGCAGGCATGGATGTGGCAGTATTACACGGGCTACGTGAACTGGCAGAGCTGGCTGGCAGCATCAGCCATGTCCTATCCGTATTGTCTACAGCCGTCCAGCGGACCGTCGACGGTTGTTGAGTCCCACTCCCAGCATTGGTTTAACGGCCCTTTCGGTCTTCCGTTGTCGCCTTATCCCCCTCCGGCGGTTACCTCCACTGGCAGTCGTGTCGGAGAAGCCACTGCCGGGGCTGCAGTGGCCGCCCAGCCGCCACGGGAGAACGGAAATGCTCAGAGACAAGGTAAAAGCTGTTTGTTTGTACTGACTACTCAGCAGTGTCCAGGCAAAGTGTCAAAGTGATGGTTTTCATGTGATTTAAAGTTGGAAGCACAGAATTTGGCCCATAGCACATGGTAGGTCTTTGGTCATATTTATGAGCACAATTTAAAAAAAATTAAAACAAGAAAATTCCCCAGTAACCTGTATAGATATGGATATGGATAACGGCTTGCTTGCATTTTTCTGGATACCACTTTGGTTAAAGTGACAACACACGAAGCGAAGTCCGTGACGCAACCTCCACCTTTGACCTGTCCACCAAATGCATTATTTATTACAACTGGCTGTCGTGTTGGTGAACAGCTTTCTATTTTGTATTTTCGCTGTGCAATGTACCATCGGCCCCGTCACACCAGCTCAGCATTTTCATTCGATTCAACACACCTAACTGAACTATAACCGTTAACACCTAACTGAACTGTAACCGTTAACTCCAAACTGAACTATAACCGTTAACACCTAACTGAACTGTAACCGTTAACAGAGACGGAGTTTACCTTGTTTTTTCCTAACAGCTGATACAGTTTTAGGTTTCATGAAAAGCTCATAATGAGATGAAGAATCGTGGGGGTGGAGTTATCACACCAAAGGCCCCATCCATGCAAAAATCATTGTTTGCAACTTAAAAACAAAACAAAATCATTTAAAAACGAAGCTCTATAGTACCTATGGAGGTATTTCTTATTGAGGAGCAACTCAGTCAGCTCTACATTGGGATGAAGTTTTAGCCACAACTGGTGTTATCTTTGTTGATGCTATTTACTATGTCACTGCTGTCATACAGACAAAACGTAACAGATCAGTTGTACACCATTTATGATGTATTGTGGGAGAAATTGAGTGCACTATGTGGAGTATAACAATTCTCACTATATAAACTCAGCACAAGAAATATGGAAATTAGTGTTTGGTTGATTATTTCGTTGTTGTAACAACACTTTTGGCAAGAAATCTTAAACTGTTGGAAAGCTTTATTTATTTATTTTTTTTAAATTGTACTACATTTGTAAGGAACATGCGAGTGTGTCAAACTCACGGTCAAACTCCAGCCCTCAAGGGCCGCTGCTGTCCTGCATGTCTTAGATATTTTCGCTTCAGCACATCTGATTCATATGAATGGATCACCATCAGCTTGTCATCCGGGTCTGCGCAGGTCTGTTAATGACCCATTCATTTGTAACAGGTGCACTGAAGCAGGGAAACGTCTAAGATATGCAGGACAGCGGCCCTCTGGGACTGGACTTTGACACCCCCGCTTATTGACTCTCGTTTTGAGCTTCTGGTACCTCCAGGTGCCAGTGCACCACCTGATTTTCCTGAACATGTGGAGGAATGTTACGTTCAGCGATGACTCCAGAGTCTGCCTACGCCACTTGGATCATAGGGTCAAGATGTGGAGAAGACACGGAGAACATTTTGGCGATTGCTGCACCGATAGAGTTGCATCTTTTGGTGGAAGCAGTGTGATGGTGTGGGGTGTCATCTCCCTCACTAGAAAAATTAGGATTGTCAATATGGAGGCAGACTCAGTGTAGAGATAAATTGAGATAAAATTCTGCAACCAGTGGCAATCACATATCCTCACAGGCTGGGACCAAACTCTGTTTGTAACTCTCTGCGTTACAACAAAGAAATGTGAATAAGGAATCTAAATAGTTTTTGTAGTAACTTCAGATAGATTAAAGTAGAACAATATAACTATATCATGATAAAATATCAGTTTCAGTTGTCTTATACCGGAACATTTAATTATTTTTAGGAGCTGTTACTGTGCTCTCAGACTCATCCAGGCCCGCTGTCCGCAGAAACCGACGTAGCAACTTTTGAATCCGGGGACACACGTCGTCCAGAGCTCCATATAACTTTATGCCACTCCGTCGCTTAACAGTAAACTGAGGCCATCTCACAGAGCTAGTTCGGTTTTGCATGTTTTGCATAGCGAAGGTCATGGCAGAGTTGACTAATAACCCAAAGAAAGTAATGACAGACGCAAGAAAGTGAAAACGAGAGGGTGATCGAGCAATGGACCGATCAAGAGTAAATCTTGGGTAAACTTTAATATATTCATGGACTGTGTGTTAAATGAAGCGCACTGAAATGCCTGTAAATGCATGTTTGATTACACTTTCACAGAACCATGTATATGTTCGAAACGTATTTGGCATGAATGCTGCAGAAATCCAAGGAAGTATCACTGACTGCCATTGCAAAAACATCTCTATTTATGCCATCACGAAATTCTATACTGATATTTGTGAGAAAGTCTTTTTATTTTACCTGCTCAGTCGACATCTAGGGTCTCCCTAGACGTCTCCCTGTTTCTTTTTCCTGACTTGTAAAAGCATCCACGGGTAGAACGGTCGCTGTAGTAAAAACTAATGTGCCCAACGCGCCAGTAGGGGGTGCTAAAAATCAAAACATTTAAAAACGTATTACTCCTCGCTCTAAAGTACCGTGTGTGTGACGAGTCATGGAGTACACAAAAACAATTGTGCCTTAACATTCATTGGTTCAATTTGTCCCTGAAACTTCTTTACAGTTGACCTCAATACTCCTCCACATTAATATTCAGACAACTGAATATCTAAGTTAATAATCTATGAACCTCTCACTCATTTCATTATTTGGAAATCTAAAATGAATACACTGCAATCAAAATAAACATTTTTTTTATTTTCAGGTAATCTAAAAACAAGTATATAATAAATTATATGACCAAAAAGAGATAAATACCATCACAAATCCTGTCAATCCCACTGGCTTGTCCAAGATTAGAGTCTAAAATTCAAAATAAGAATAAGAACTGACCACAGTCATGAAGAGAAATTAGATGCTACAGAAAGATAACAGTGCAAAAGTGAAGTGACAGAAATGTTGTGAATGTGCATGGTAACCTAACAGCCAGACAGCAGTCTGGTTCCTTTTATGCAAAAACATAGACAACGTTCGCATTCTTGCTCAATTAAAGTTACCATGTATAGTTGAGTTTCTATACTTCATTCCTTTCTGTGTCGACAGAGTGTGAACATATGAGATCCATTTTAATATTGATGGGATTTTCAGCGCGAGATATCTGTAGTAAGACATGAGAGCTGTGAAGAAGTTGAATTGCGTGACTCTCACAGTGAATGTATGAGACTTGGCAGCCCAGCAGTTTTCTGAAATCTTAGTGAAACGTCCATGACATTCTTTGGACAAAATATCACAATGATCTACTACAACAACTAAGTTTTCATCCATGTCCTTTCATCTCTGTTGGTAGCAGCTGGTTTTAGTTGTGCAGTGTCAGACACTCAACTTAACTCCACCTTTTTTACGTTTTAAAATTATTATTATTATTTTTTTACCTTTTAGAATGATGCATAGACTGCTGAGGAGACACAGCAGGGGGACTTTTGCAGAGAGCCCAGAGAGCAGTTACATTGGCAGTTCAGTTTGTGCTAGACTTAAAACTGGTTTTTATGCTTTTCGACCACTGGCCATGAAGAAAACACCAGTTCAGAACCAGGGAAACTTGGACCAAACTCTTTGTGGGTTAGATGCAAGAACAGGCTATGTCAGGGGTGAAAGGTCAGGATTATTGTTACCATCCAAAACTGTGATCACCATTGTTAAAGTCATTCAGCTAGCAGAGAGGGAGGTGATGAATTAACACAGAATGGGCACCAAAAGAAAAACTGAATTTAAAAATGGTGTTTGCATCATCATAATTTAAGCATTTCTGTTTGTGTAATTATCACCTGCTGGTGTTTATGGATCCCATTTAAATCAGTGAGCATAAATCTTGTTTGTAGCTGCATTCAGCATTTGGAAATGCTGGTCGGTGTTTATTAATGCCATTTGCCGCGCTACATAAAGCTGCATCCACAACAGCTGTTTTACAGTGAATTTAATAGTAGTGTTTGCAGATTGATTATTGAAGAAAATTATTTTCAGTATCACCAGCTGATGTTTATGGATCAAGGTATAAATCCTGTTTTAGCAGCTTACAAAAATATTGGTCAACATTTGGAAATGATCAGCATAGAATGAGCATTCACAAACACAACTGTTGTCTACAATAACTTTTATAAAGGCAGACTGGCTATATGAAGACACTGGTTTTGAGGGAAGACACTATGATCTTTGTCCTTTGTGAACTGTGGTCCCCCATAGAAATTCCCAATATTCCAGCATTAACAGAAGGATCAGCACTGGAGTAGATGTGATGGTGTGGCTCTGCAGTGGCTCTGTGTTTGTGGAAAAAGAAAACCAGTTCTTAAAGGTTCTGAAGTAGAGGAAACTTTGAACTGGCTCCAGAACCAGCCCAGCACTAGTATCACTTTCAGGTGGGTTGAGAAGGGGTATTAGATGCAGTCCCTGATTTAGAATTGCAAGTGTCTGCAAGAAGAATCATCCAGTCTTTGTCAGCAGGCTTTTAGCACAAATAGGAAGTCAACTGCTGCACCTAACCCAACACAGAACAGTGAACAATTAAACCACACAGACCAGAGGGACTGCTGCATAAGATTACATTTCAATTAAGTTTCTTTGCACTATTGTTCATTAATAGCAAATATCACCTCAGGGCACTTTACAGAGCAAATAAACCTTTTCAACACAATTTCTATTTTAAGCAGTCAAATTCTGTCTAGTTATCATGCAAATTAGAGCTGAGTGATTTTATTGATTCTACGATATATATCGATATTTTATTTCCCCAGAGAGTATCGATTTTTCAGCCACGAGTATCGATATTCTAAGCTTCTTTCAAAATCCCCATGTCCCACCTTTAAAAGCTTGCAAGCAACAATTTAAATAAATGAAACTATTTTTCTCAACAAATCTTTTCTTCATTTTGTTCAGCATTTGCAAGCTGCCTGTCAGCCATATAATGTGTAATTGATGCTTTTGAGTTCAATTAATTCAAACAAAGTCATTGGAACACTCACAAGATGTCACTAAAATCACTCTGTCCCTTTAAAATTTTTCGGAAAATTATGTAAATGTATTGTAAGATGAATATCGATATATATCATATCGTGAGCCGAATATCATGTATCGTATTGTATCGTATCGCGAGATTAGTGTATCGCTACAGCCCTAATGCAAATCATTTTCGTCAAAACACGATTCCAGTTCATTTGTGTTCAGTCCAATTCACTGTAACTGTATTCATATGATGCCAGTTCTTAAAATGCAGACTATCTTAAAAATCGATAAAATCAATTCAAGTTAGCAACTACCGAAATTATGACCAAGTTGTTTTCTGGCATAAGGGGGTATTCTTCATTTTCCTAATTGAGAAATCATTTTTCTGATTATGCCGACGGACGCCTGTCATCCATGTCCACGTCACTTGAACATAACATCCACTGCCGGTCAAGACTCAGGGAGGGAGTGAGACACTGCTGTGTTGACAGAAATATACCGGTATATGTTTTCGGGGCTATTAGTCATGATATCGGACTTATCGGAATGACGTCATAATTTCATATTATCGGCCTGATAGTTATCGACCCGATAGTTATCGTGCACCCCTAAATACAGCTGACAGTTGACTGTGGAATATTTAGGACTGAGGAACTTTCACAACTGGACAGTTGCACAGGTGTCATCCTATCACAGTTCCACGCTCAAATTCACTGAGCTCCTGAGAGCAACCCATTCTTTCACTAATGTTTGTAGAAACAGTCTGCATGTCTAGGTTCTTAATTTTATACACCTGTGGACATGGAAGTGATTGGAACACCTTGATTCTGATCATTTGGATGGGTGAGCAAATACGTTTGGAAATATAGTGTATATATATACCATTTTCTAATAAAAAAAAAAAAAGAAAAGTGTCAACAAAATTTGGATGGTGTACCACTTTGACCATACAGTAAGGTTTTTGTTGTTAAATTGATCAAAATTTGTGGACTTCTCTGTAATGTATTAATATTGCAGTGTCACATTTTTTGGTCAACAGCTTTAAAAATGTGTGATCAAGAACTTTACAGTAGCATTTTTGGTATCGAGATTCCTACAGAGTTTGTGTGACAGGTTTACGAGACAAGATGAAACTTCTTTTGGCAAACTAAGACTGTATAACGGTTTGACTTTAATCTTGCTTTTTGTGCTTCTTTCCACCAGGTCGGGAGTACAGTATTCCTTCACCTCTCCAAAGACTAATGGCTGAGATGGTGGATTTCTTCATATTGTTTTTCATCAAAGCAACAATAATCATCAGTATCTTCCATCTCAGTGGAATCAAGTGAGTTTATTTACTTATCCAACTAACGATGACCTGACTGTAAAACTCCAGGTGTAAATAGGGCTGGATATCATTAAAATTTTTTCGATATCGATACCAAAACCGATACCTAGTTTTTCATACTGACACCTGAATGATACTTTTTTCGATACCAGAGTATTAGATATAAGCACAAAGGAAGTTATTTTAGAAATCAGTGGTAGTTGTGCTGGCCAACCAATCAAACAGGAATTGAAACAGTCATGGAGAACTTATAAAGACCTCACCTTTCCTGTGTCCATTATTTCACTTGTTTGAAATATTCAATAAATGACCATAAATTGTTTTTCTTTGTGCATTTCCCTTCACTTATTTTAGAAATCACAAAGACATTTCATTAGAAAAATATCTCAGTCGGGGAGGGGCGACCTGATTATAGACTGAGCGGAAGATAATGGATGGATAGATGGACAAAACAGTCACTCATTAATTATAGTCCAGGTAAAATGTTTGGTTAGTTGTGATACTGATTTTAAGTCATATCGCCGGAATATATCTAAATAGGTAGAAAACTCGATTTTACTTTGGAAGTAGTTTCAGAAGATAAATTATACAGGTTCAGTTTAACTTCAGTCACATTTGATACTCATTATACATAAATAATAATTAACTTATTAAGTCAATTTAAGTTAGGGAAGAGTAGTTATTGGACAGATGTCAAAATTTCTACCTTTTCAGTCCAGGTTTTTCCAAATTCAGTTTACGAAAGTTCACTTTAATCCAGAAAAGAACTCTCACGACTCCAGTCTGGGTTTTACCTCTGACCTTCTACGATCAAAACAAATAAAGCATTTGTGTCTTTAGCATCTGTGTCGTCACCAGCTGCTCTTTACAGTATTTATTCAAGCATCTACTCATGGAACCAGTCAACCAGCTGGTACTAAGCTGAATATCTGGAATTCGAACCTCCACAAAGCAGATGACCACAGTCTAATGAAGCAAGATACTGAATTGGCAGTTTCCAGAGGTTATTTGAAACTGGCACCCATTTGTCGTGACAGGATTGGGTGATTGCAGTGTGTGACTGTGGCGCTACACTGCACGTTAAACAGGAGCAGTGGGGGTGTGTTAGAAAGGTATTAGGGAGTTTTTCGATACTCTGTGATATCAAAGTAATTCGATCGGTACCAGAGAGGTATCGAATTTCAACACCCAGCCCTAGGTGTAAAGGCAAACAATCTGATGTACATAGAGGTATTCTTTGGACATGTATCCTTTCACTTTCTTTTCAGAGATGTTTCCAAGTTTGCCATGCATTTCATCGTGGAGGAAATTGATGAAGACACATCAATGGAGGAGCTACCAGAAAATGATGCTTGTTGCCCTTGTGTACCGAGGTATTAGTGTGTTTTTATGAGGTGAGCCTTGTAATAAAGTTTTTCAGTGTCATAAGTCTGAAACGTGAGACCAAATAGTGCTGTGACTCCTATAGCTATGTTTATGGTCTCCACCTCACATGAAATGCAATTTTCCTCTGCATCCTCTTCTCTCACACCAGCTAACTTCATGCCCTCTTTCACTACATCCATAAATCTAATTTTTGGTCTTCCTCTGGCAGTTCCAATCTCATCATTCTTTTGCCAACATATTCACTCTCTCTCTAACTTTCTCTCCAAAATATCTAACGTGTGCTGTCCCTCTGATGTACTCATTCCTCATCCCATCTGTCCTCGTCACTCCTAAAGAGAACCTGAACATTTTAACCTCTGTTCCCTCCAACTCTGCTGCCTCTTTTCTTCAATGGCAGTCATACATCATTCCATCGTCTTATACACCTTTCCTTTCGTTCTTACTGATATTCTTTTATCACACGTTAGATATTTCTCCTCTCATTCTAGCCTGCATACACACACTTCACTTTTTTCACCTCCTTTCCCCCACTCTTGTTTGTTCTAGACTGTTTACCCTAAATACTTAAACCTTCTTTATCTCTGCTCTTCGTAGCCTCACTGTTCCACATCAGTCCTTCTCATTTAAACCCATGTATTCTCTCTTGCTATGACAAATCTTCACTCCTCTCTTCTCCAGGGCATACCTCCACCTCTCTAGCTTTTCCTTGACCTGCTCCCTGCTGTCACTACGGATCACAGTTTCATCTGTAAACATCATAGTCTGTGAAAATTCCTGTCTAATCTCATCTGTCAGCCTGTCCATCACCATAGCAAACAAGAAGTGGTTCAGAGCTGATGCTTGATGCAGTCCTAGTTCCACTTTAAACTCCTCTGTCACACCCACAGTACACCTCACCACTGTCTCACAGCTCTCACACATGTCCTGCACCACTCTAACATGCTTCCCTGCTACTTCAGACTTTCTCATACATTGCTGTAGCTCCTCCCACTGCACCTTGCCATGCTTTCTGAAAATCTACAAAGACCTAATGCAGTTCCCTCTGGCCTTCTCTGTACTTGTCTATCGGCATCCTCATGGCAAATATTGCATCTGTAGTATTTTTTTTTTCTTTCTTCTTTTCTCATTTTGGCCCATGGTCTAGCTTCCACTACACTTTCCCATAACTTCACTGTATGGCTCATCAACTTTTATGCCTCTGTAGGAATAAAAGTCTGCACATTCAAACAGATTTTTAAATGGCATTAAAATAACACTACCAACCATTTGTTATCATGTGTACTAAACAGGATACTTTCAAACCAAAATGAGACGTCTTAAATATGTGGTGGTTTATTCACAAGGTGACGGAGACGACATCCAAACACAGTAGATGACTGCATCCCATGTGGTGTCACTTTTCTGCTTTCTAAATTGGCGTAAAGATACCATGAAGTTAAATAATTCAAACCTTTCATTGTTCAGATCATATGCATTTGGGGAGCAGGAGGAGCAACTCCAGGAAAGTTTCTCATCGGACTCAGAGTTGTGACATGTGACTCATCAGTTCTGGTTCAACCCAACAGGGTACTTGTAATGCCTGCAACTAACGTTTCTCTGTCTGCGTGAGTAGCCCATTTTAAAGATTATCCTTCACAAAAACTTTTTTTTTTTTAAAGTCTTTTAGTTTTGTCACAAGTTTAATCAAGCACAGCCTCACCTGACATCACGTTTAAAAAAAAAAAATGTGTTTCTTCTCTTTCAGATCAACTGTCCGAGCCTTGAACAAGAATTTCTCAATTGCTTTCTTTTTCCCAGCCTTCATAACTCTTCTCTTCTTCCAGCACAACAGGACTGTGTACGATATGGTTGCTGGTACAATTGTTGTCAAGCGATCCAGGGCCAGATGATTCTGAAAGGACAAAAGAGATTTGTACAATAACTGAACCAGCACAGAGTTGTTTTTATAAAAATGCTGGCAGAACGTGACCCAGGAATGGCTGGAACCCAGCAGGAGGAAGGTGGTTTCTGAGAGGCTGAAGCATTACTGGAGGGTTTTGTTTCTGACACACTGCATTTCTGCATGTATGTATACATGCTGCTTTCAGTGTCTGTTTCGGTGCCAAATGTCTGCATATAGCACAGAAAGAATGATAGGTAATGCACTTTTTATTAACGCAATCTTTGCCTTTTTTTTAATTTTATTTTAATTCTTTTGGTGAATAAGGGTTAACGTCACATGTCGTTCACTCAGTATTTAATCTGCTGGTTATGCATTTCTGAGATTTTACCCACAGTATCTGTTTATAGTACATCTCTGTTTCCAATAATATTGGGAGACTGTATAAAGTTTAAATAAAAATGGAATGCAGTTATTTGAAGAACATTTGAACTTAATGTTTAATTGTGAAAAGTACTCAGACAACATTGGCGTGAGTGTGAGTGGATGGTTGTTAATTTGTCTCTGTGGCCTTGAGGTGGTCTGGTGACCCTAACATCCAGGGTGACCCTCCCTCTTTGGCAACAGGGTCCCCCCACCCCCCAACTAGAACCCTGAGCAGGATAAAGCAGGTAAAGAAAGCCTGCCACAATTTCATTAATCTCAGAAACATGGATGCCCATTTTAAATTTGATGCCAGAGTCTTAAGAAAAACAAAAGCAAGTGTCGTGACAGAGGCTTGTTAACAACTGTTACACCACTTCTTATATTTACTGCAACCACTTGGTTATCAAGGAGACCAGTTGTTGTAGTTTAAGTAATAAAAATCTTGCGAGTCTTGCTTGAAACAGGAGCTCAGCAGTTCAGTGCCTTCTGTGTGGCATTTCTCATTTTTACAATGCAGCAAATCTCCTCTGTATTTTACCATATGCCACTCCAAAATCTGCATCTATATCTGTCAGCATTTATGGTACTTGAACAGATGTTAGAAGTTGCACATGCTGTGTACACTAATGCACACTCACACCGCTCGCCAATGCTTGTAACACCTGGGCCACACGGTACCTGCCTTCCTCCTGTCTTTCAGGCCGTCCATCTTTGTTTTTTTTATAATGCATTGCTGCTTGAGCACCTGAAGATTAAGGTCAGTCAGCAGTGGCTTTCATTCTTCTCCGTTCCTTATGTTCCCTGTTCATTCTCAGAACACTTCCCTACATTGATCTCACACATCCCTATTTCTGAAACACTCAGCCTCTCAGGGACGTTCATTACATACACAATCATCTTACTAACTCTTTTGCAGTTTACCCAATTAGTTGTCAGATTTTCTTTTTACTCCTTCCTCTTCTTTTTACCTGTCACAACTTTTCTAGAGTTTTGTTTCTCCTGTCAGAGCCTCTGTATATTGCTGCCATGAAACTGAACACAAATACGTATTTTTCAGAAAACAAAAAGTCTCGGTTGATACTTCAGATGGGCTTTATTGTTTTATATTACTTTAACAAAATGTGGGGTTTAAAAAGTCATAAATATTTTTTTCTCTGTTCTTGTTCACATCATACAAATTGCCTCAACCTTTTTGGAAAAGAAGTTGCCATTTGATCCAAAATTCATGTTTGTTTAAATGAAAACCCTACCACAGTTGTATTTTCTTTACTCTGGTAGCATGTGTGACTGATAAGTTGATATACATTATATGTTATTAACATTTTCTTGCACCTAAGGAAATTAAATGGCATTGCCACAAATCCCATGTATGTTTGTGAAATCTTTTATTTAACTGTTGGTTGTTTGGTCTTTCTACAATATTAGGAATCCTGCTTTACGCCGCTCACCACCTTTACTTCAGCCTTGTCGTGGGGGAATTTAGCATTTTATATTAAGGGCTTTTATTTATTTATTTTTTATCCCTGGAGTTACTTTGGGAAAGAAAAACCTGAATTTCTCAAGAAGTATATGAGTTACAACAGCAAAGTCTGTAACAAGATGGAAACCTGGATACATGGGTGGAGAGGCACTGAATGCAGATTCTTCCATGTTCTTTCTGGAGATTAATAAAGAACTTGGTGAATCATAAATTGTGGCCGTTGTAGTTGATTAATCTCAAACATGCCCCTTGGAGACTGCACTGTTCAAATAGTGCCCTCCACTGCATTGATCAAAATGCTGTATGCAGTTATGTTTTCTGAGAAATGCAAATGTGCGTTACAGCTGCCCAGAAGGCCTGGATTGACCACCACCACATAAGATGCTGTGGAGATTCTTAACTATAGTTTAATAAGGTTATTAATGTTTAAGTGCATAACTCAGGGTGTTATTATGGCATTTACTGAACTTAGACTTTGTGCATTTATTATTTTACACGCTTATGGAGATTTGAAGTATACCTTGACAGTTGCTAAAACAAAAAAGCAGCTAGCAACTTTGTAGCATGATCATGTGACGCATGTTTTCTCTGTCTTGGGAGGATGAAATAGAAAAAAAATAACTGAATTCAAACATAATATTTTCATTACTTCTAAGAGTTTGGCTCCATCTAGTGTAAACTGTTGCTCACACAAATATATTCTTGGGTTGATGCATTGAGCGACTATTTTCACTGGTCTGGAACGTTCCATTCATCTATTATAACATCTATTTCAGGATAAAACATGTCTGTGTGTTATCCTAATTCACTGTCACAGAAAGCCAAGGCCAGTCGCTCCATCTGTCCATGACATGAGTCGGTCCTTACTGAATCTAGGAGTAGGTGGTTTTGAGACATTTTTCCCTTACCTCGAGTTTTCTGCCATATCACAAATACCTTTCTTGTGGGCTATAGTGGAGGCTTCAATTGTTAGCATGTGTTGACATGGGGATTGTGTTAGGCCCACTAAGTGGCAGCTTCAGATGACAGCCAGATGGTACTGCCAGATTATGAACTGAACCCCCCCCCCACCGCCCCAAACACACCCACCAGTCATCATGCCATGGGCACTGGATTGGTAAAACCCCCCAAAATATTTATGTTTTCTGTGCTGCTTCTTAGTTTTGCAATAACCCTCTTTAACCAGTGTGATCAGTCATTTAAAAACAATGATGTCATTTGTCTCTATAAACACACTGAGGATGATCCCTGTTTTTTTTTTTTTTTTTTATAAATGGGAGAGTGACATTAAGTTTGTAAAGATGGTGAACAGAGGTGTAGTGGGGGGGGGGAAGGAGGTGAGCTGCATCAATGTGCACGCTGCTCCCTGTTGTTTTTGAGGCCTGATGCCGTGGCTGAAATATTCACTTCCTTGCTGCCACATGGCATGCCATACGGTACTGAGATGATGCGGTGTCCAGCCTGAGTTCTTGCCACCGTTTCTGGCTCTTAACAAGGGAGTCATCCACAGGCAGCATGAAGCGCTCGCAGCTTTCTGTGACAGCCATGTGCCTTGTGTCTGAACAGAGCCGCGTACAGGCCACAGGGAAAAGATAAACAGTCTGGACTCGCATGGACTGAAATATTCTCGGCAAATGGTAACATTTGTGTCTCTAGGACATTATTTTATTATCAGCGCTTTAACATTTGCAGGTGGCAGCTGCTCTTTACATCCACACACACACCCACAGGCTCCAGGTGTTTTGAAGGGGTGGAAAGGTTTATATGTGGTGAAATGCTGATTGTCATCATAGTTGCTTCTGTTCCTGTCTCGGTGTGTGTCGGTGCCTGTTGGTATTCCTCTCAAGTGGAGCTGGTAATTACAGACTGGCTGAGTTCTGCCTGAGTGGAAGGGCTGCTGATGAAGAGGAGACCTGTTGAACTGGTGAGAGAGAAGAATACCTGCTCTAACACCAAGATATATCAGAGAGTAACAGTGTGTTCCGTATCAAACATGCTTGTCACCCCAATAATCTTTGCAAAATCCCCTTAAACAAATCAGCACTGTACCCTTTGAATTTTGCATCTCTCTGAAAAAAAAAAATGAAGGCAGTCATTTTTGGATAAACATGAACAAGTGTGATACAAATGAAGTACTGTTGCAGAACAGTGCATTGCCTGTGCTCCCGGTTCATTTTCCTGTTGTAAAAATAGATGTGAATATGAGGCGAGTACAAACTCAGGATGAGTGATGCGACAGCATCAAGAGAGACTGCGAGTGTGTGTGTTGAAGTACAGCAGCGCAACATTCATACCATTTTCCATGACATAACAGGTTTCTGAGTTGTGTGTGTGTTTTTTTTTTAATACAGTAAATTTCCCTTTGAGGCAGTGAGTAGCTGGAGTTGTCAAGACAACCATGGATGTTGTATTAGTAACCGCAGACATATTCAGCCTTTTCTCTCTTCTTACATTATTTTTGCTTCAAGGAACCCAGGATCATTTGTGGTCTTCCTGCATGTTTGATGAGAATGAGAAAAGGGATAAATTGAGGGATGCCACTTGAGTCTTATTTGTGACTTAATAACTAATAACTGCAGCCTCTCTCACAGCTACAGACTTTTTTTTCCATTTCATCACTTCAGAGCAGGAACTGAAAAGCTAGGCAGCATCTGCATTATCCAAAAACATCCAGAGAACAGTGATGAAAACCAAACCGATGCGGACATCAAAGTAATTTGGTTTGTTATGCCACGTAAATAAGACTGCTGCTGTGTACCGTATAATCCTAAAAGGGGGAAAAAAATAGCAGACAGTCCTGCTTAATAATAAACAGAACAGCACACAGCAGTAAACTGTCCACAGCTTTTTGTCTCTCTCTGAAATAATTCATATATCATTCATATACTTGGTTACCTTAAAAATCACACATTTAAACATAAAAATCAAAATGTGTTAATTCAACTTGCCTCTCATTTCCAAATGATAGAAATCGAGATGATTCAAATGTACTCGCATGTTTACTTTTTATACATTTTATACATATTGTTTACTTTTTATACATTTTATACATATTGTTTACTTTTTCAATTGTTAGCATAAAATGATATTTAATTAAATACAAAGAAGACAAATTCTTTTTAATTTCTTTAACAGAAAAGACACATTTAAACAACATTGCATGAATTTGTTTGATTTGCATCACATTTAATCTTAAAACCAATAATAAAAATAGTCAGTGAGAAAGTGGTGGTTTAGTGGTTTTCTTTATTTATACAGGGACAGTGCACAGCAATATACTGACCGAGTCAAATGCATTATAGCAAAAAATGTTAATTTCCATCTGTAGTCCTTAAGGCAGTTAGATATTATAGAAATAAATAAATAAATAGCTTGCTGAAAGTGAGTACATCGACCATTAGACATAAAAACTGCATATGCATATAAAAGCTAAAATGTCCCACCGTCATTATGCTAAAACCATTTAAAAAAAAAAGCCAAAAAAACAACCCTAATCACTCACACACCCTGCTCATACACACAGACAGACAACACACATCCAGATAATCTCTGTCACAAGTACAACACACACACACACACACGTTCCCACACACATTCATCACTAACAAGTCCAAATGTTTTTTTAGATATTAGTAATTCCTTTGTCTGGCAATCAATTGAAACATACTGCATGTTATGATCTCTGTTGGTGAATTATTCCAATGCTTTATGGCAACAGAGAAAAAGGCTGATTGAGCGAGTGCGGTCCTACATTTGGGGACGCTGAACTCTCCTCCGGAAGCTGAGCGAGTCACTTATGGTTTTTCTGAGGTCATTGTGATAAAACCTCCCTGAGGAGCAGCACCATGAATAATTTTAAATAATAAGCAGATATTAGCATAAGCTTCAAAATGATCAAAGTCACAAAAATGTATATTTGGCAAGAATGGGACAGCAAGTGATACTGCTGAGGTTTCTTATCACAAATCTTGACCACACGTTGATATAATCATTCAACAGGTTTCACGACTGTTTTGCACACCTGCGGTCATTTGGTCACAGACTACAGAAAATGTGACATAATCATTGAGTTCAGGTACATGCGAGATGTCTCAGAGGTGAGTGACCCATGAATGTATTTAAAATATGCCACTGAAATTTTAGAGAAATGCAGATTTTTTGAACATGATTTTTATGAATCAATGTTGAATTTAAGTGACACCGAAAGATGTAAATTCAGTAACACTTTTATTTTGTCATCATTTATAAAAATATGCAGATAATTGGATAATTTATGTCTGTTTGTAAAATACATAACGACTGTCTTATCAAGATTTAGAGTGAGGCAAGAGCTTTGAAGCCAGGCAACAACCATCTTCATGACTTTGGTTTA
Organism: Hirundichthys speculiger; assembly: GCA_018398805.1. NCBI lineage: Eukaryota > Metazoa > Chordata > Actinopteri > Beloniformes > Exocoetidae > Hirundichthys > Hirundichthys speculiger. The sequence goes on from JAGFBZ010001926.1 coordinate 1,904,556, forward strand.
TTTCATGGCCACCCTAGTTGCATTTTTTTCTATGAGTTTAACCCAACAGTGTCGTCAGCGTACATGATGACCTTCGCGTCGCACACTGTTTGTGCATAAACTAAAAAGCAGTGGGCTGGACAGAAACCCTGTGGAACTCCCATGATGCAACTTTTGAGAGGATTTCAGTTTGTTATTTTCTCTCAAACATTGCTGTCTGCCACTAAGGTAAGTTGCACTAGTCTATCTTATGTTGGAATGGTCTGAAATGTCCTCATTTACTCAGAAGAATACTGTGGTTTACAGGAACAAAATCCCTGTGCAAGTCAAGTAGGAAAGCTCCCACTCCCTCTCCTGGTCTAAACTTGATCTAAATTCTTCAAGGAAGAAGCAGCAAGCTGTCTCAGTGGAGTAATTCCTCCTGAAACCAAATTGGAAAAGAATTCAATAATGCATTTGCATCCAGATGTTGAATCAGCTGCTCAGCTACAAGCTTCTCATAGATTTTGGAGAGATCAGGGAGAATATTTATGGGTCGATAGTTACTGAGCTCTTGTGTATTTCCTGACTAATGCACCGGCGTAATGATGGCAGTTTTTAAAACTGTGGGAAAAACGGACTGATTTGTTGTTTTTGTGAGGGCTGAGGCTACAGTTTCTTAATGGCTTTTTAGAAATGCACTATCCAGCCCGTGTACATCTTTTGCTTTGCTATTTCTATGATTCTTTGCACATCATCAACAGGTATCAATCAGGATGAATCAGACTGAGATGTTTGAAATGGTTGTGCCAGACTGACCAGAACTGATAAAATATTCATCAAAGTTCATTCCAAGAATTAAACAATCATGTTGGACAATGTCATATATTTTGAGTATATCATTGCAAGTGTTTTTTTCCTTTTCTAAGAATTTTTCTTATATAGTTATTTACTATTTCCTTTTGCATCTTTAATTAAGTTAAGAAAAAAATTTGGCCTTTGCTTTTCTAAGTAGTGTTGTAACTTTATTTCTCAAGCTTCTATAAGGTTAGATGGTCTGTTGTTAATCCAGATCTAATACATTTTTTTAGTGAGGCATTTCTCTTTTTCAATAAAAAGCATTTGATAGTGACTCTGACATGCCAACTGAAGGTTGCACCACCAATCAACATGCTGGATCACTGAAAATGTAGATGACAGAGATGCTTTTATGTGTTTTCAAAGAAGCAGGTTTTTCAACCTGGCTGCCATGTCAGAAATGTCTTCTGTAATATCCGAATCACTATGTGTTATTGGGATTTATGTTAAAAATCTTCAACCTTCTTGAAACACAAGTAATGCCAGTGACATATACACAAATCACCTTGCCAAACTCTCAAATAAATCTTGACCTTTAAAAGAAATGACGCAACATGTCTGAGTTCAAACCTCCTTTTTTCTTGTGCCTCCTTCAAAGACCACATGATCCGGCAGAAATTATTGATCACCGTCTGAAGTGAACTGGCTGGAAAATTCTTTGGATTCAGAACAATATTGTATGTTCTGCTCTGGGAGTGGCGCAGAGCCCAAACGGTTTAATAATTAAAGTGAAAATCTGAGAAACATTAATTCAAGAAGTGTGTAAAAATCAGGCTTAAGCAAGAGAGTCGTAGTTGCAATACTGAAACAAGAAGAGAAATAGAAGATCAATGGCAACTTAGGTATTAAATAACAGATTTATAAGCATTACTTGCTAATATATAATGCTTTAATGTGTTTGTATGGAGTTTGTAAATTTCTACTCATCTTGGGAGTTGCTGAGGAAGTGAGGTAGTGGGAGTACATTTTGGGAATAAAGGACAGAAATAGGAAAAAAAAAAACAATCTTAGAAGGGAGACATGTACTGCACTGTACTCAGCTGCAGTTTGAGGAGCCAGTAAAGTGCCCTCTGTTCTCTGAATCTGGTACTGAACTTACAATAGGCAGGAGGGCTGGGCAGGATTTAAAAGAGGTCACTGAGGCCATTTCAGTCAGGGATGGTCATTGCTTCACTATCTAAATATGGCACTCGCAACAGAAGACAAAGCACGTACCAAATATATAAAGTGTATTCTGCCAAGACATGCATGTTACCAAACGAAAGCAGATAATGGTTTTAAGGGAGGTTCTGGCTTATTTCTCTTTCCTGTGTTGTCTAATAAATCAACTTACAAAGCTGTTGTGAACAGTTTTGAAAACTGTGATTAAAAGCCAACAGTAACTTTGCTTCCTGACTACACATTGTGCTCTCTTGGTTTTCTTTTTTCCCATTATTTCTCTCTTCTTTTTTTGTTAATACACAATCTGGTGTGTGCCTGATTCATTTGGTTCATGTGCTCGATCAAACTCCACTGAGTTCCTTCAGTGGCTGTATTCCTCCTCCACAAATTACTCCCACCCAATCCTTTAGTTGCCTAAACTATGTTCTGGAGATGTGCGTAAGCAGTGGCTTGCTATTTTCAGCTGAATGAAAAGAGTCTTGGCACTTGGACTCAGGATGAAATCTGTTTTGTTCTGCTGAATTTGGCTCCCACCACATGCACTGTATCTACATGAAACAGGGTTAAAGAATTCCGTTTAATGGGGTCCTACAGTAAAACCACAACCATTTAACTGGGAGGCATGACTTTTACGTAATTTAATTACTCTCCATCATGTCAGAGGATTCTTTTATCCTCAACAACACAATTATAAAACGTGCTGTTCCAAGCAGAGAAAAGTTGAGATTTTTTTTATTTTTGTCTGATGGGGACAGGTTTGTTTTTGAGAGATGTCTGTAGAAAACAATAATAACGTTGATCATGCTGATGTAACCGGTTGATTAAATGGTCGTTGATCTACTCCTCCACATAAAGTATCCACTGCCTCAAATATGAGTCATGTTGAGCTATTTTGTGAATCTGTCTGTAAAGGACTTCGACGTTACAATAACTCTGAAATAACTGAGATGCTGCTTATTTATTTAAAATAACTGGGAGAACATTTGTTGGTGTTTTGACCTCTACCTCGCACGTGAGTTGTTTCATCTCTGGACATCTGAGTACTCTGTTCATGGTCACTCTTAACTCACTGTGGCGCTGATGTAACTACTTCTAAAATTCAGTGAGAATCTTCCACAGACCCCAAATATGTTTGATATCACATATTTATGATTTCGAAAATATGAAAATGGAGAAAACTGTGCAGATTTATAATCCACGCACCTTTCACAAGAGCACACTCAAAAAGAAAGGTGAGGTCAGTATTACCTGCCTAGATGTTTTTTTTTTTTTTTTCCCACTCTCTCTTTTCATTAACTGCTGAATTCAGTGGGTTTCAATAGGCTCTTTCAGTGTGTCATGCTACACCACCATTGAGCTACAGCCACGTTGCCACCCATCTTTCTTAATGGGGACTGGATACCGTGGAGCTGCCTTGTTGCCATGGCAGCAAGCGCTTTCACATTCTCCCCACATAGCGTGGAGTATGCATGTTGCTCCCTCCAAAGAGGAGCGCGCCACGGCAGAGACGGGTCTGCTCTCAGACAAGACCGAGACAGGGTTATACGCTTCCGATGCCACAGGCCCTCTTAATCCCACCGCCCATGCACACGGCCACTTTCCAGTCTCTTTATTAGTAATGCATGCTGTTTCCCTGTGGCTACATCTCTAGCTGTGAACTTTGCAAAGTATACTTTTTTTTTTTAACAGGTTTTCAATGTTGGTTGAGCCTTCCTACATGAGGAGGTAGTCTAAATAGCTGAAATAAGAAGTGGATTTTATCAGTAATTTTCCATCCGTTTTCTATACCCACTTGATCCTTTTCAGAATCACAGGGGGGCTGGAAATTATCCCAGCTGTCATCCGGCAGGAGGGAGGGTACATCCTGCACAGGTTTCCAGTCCATCAGAGTGCTGCACAGAAATAACCAAGCATAAATCCAGACAATTTAGAGTCAAAAAGCAACTTAACATGCATGCTTTTGGACTGCAGGAGTCCTTGAGATTACCCACGCAGACGTAAGGACAACATGCACACTAGCTGGGATTTGAACCAGGAATCAACTCTGCCAGCTACCACACTGCCATGTCTACTTATCTTTTAATTCAAAAGGTTTCATTATGAGGGATGCTAATAATATTGATAATAAGTGAATTACTCTGTGATTGACTGATCTGGACTGTACACTTCCTTGTTCCAGCTGTGATTGGCTCCAAAGCCTTTTGGCACTCTAAACAACATGCAAGTATTACATTTATTTGGCATTTTATCCAAACTGAGTTTCACTTGCGGGCCATGTGGGGCTCAGTATCTTGGCCAGCAACACTCCAGCATGTGAAGTAAGAAAGCTGGAGACCAAGCCGGCCAAATTCCAACTAAAGGAGGATCCCTTCCTGCTGATGGATGAATTATAAACAATCGGAGAGAACATTTCATGTTTGTAACTATTTCCCCGACAAACAGGTAAATACGGTTTAATCCAAACACAGTTCTTCTTCTGACGCACTAAATTCAGCTGTTTAAGAAGAACCAAGGACGAATATAGTGCAAAGTTTCACCTTTTTTCACTTTTAAAAATGTATTAAAAGTAATCTATCCACGAACTATACCCACTTCTTCCTATTCAAGGTCACAGGGGTTTACTGATGTCCATCCCAGCTGTCTTCAGGTGAAAGGCGGCGGTACACCTTGCACAGGCTGCCAGTCCAATCGCAGGGCAATCGCAGTACACTAAGAAAAGATGGGTGAAGTATGCAGAGATTTCAGTCTTTGCAGACCAAGGTTATTATAGTTTTGAAATTTTCTTTAGTTTTTATTTTTATTTAGTTTTCCAGTTTGCTTTTTTATTTCAGTTTAGTTTTAGTTAGTTCAACAAGTAATTTAGTAGTTTTAGTTTAGTTTTTATTTTGAGGAATTGACTAGTTTCAGTTTAGTTTTTATTTAGTTTTAGTCTTAGTTTTTCTTCTTCTTGCAGTATGCAGAAGATTATACACCTTTTCGACTTGAAAATTGTGGACATGCGCCCCCTAGTGGCCCCGCCATAACTGGAGTGTGCGGTGCTCCATCAAGTAACCCAAACACAGCAGCGTGGAGGATCTGTTACGAATAACACAGACATGTCTTGGATTGATGATGTTAGGCAGTGGCCTCCAGTTACAGATGAAGGTAGTTTATCGCGGTTTTTAATGATTGGTTATGGAAATAGCATGATCTATTCCCATAATCAAACACTAAAAACTGTGGAACGCTGGCTATAACTAACGTCAACAAGCCATAAAGATTATGCTGCTGTAATGTTAACGCGAGCGGTAAATTAGGCTATGTGTTAATGTTATATTTAATTTATTTTATCATTCTCCTAATTCATTCATTCATTCATTAATTTATTCATTCATTTATAGGCTTGTGCTAGTACCGAGGGCTACAGTAGCCTTATATTGCTGTTCTTTCGGCCAGAATCGTCCGGGACTCTCAGCGAGACTATGAGTAGTACGAGAGTAATTGTTAACGAAAACTCACCCGGCTGTATTCATTTGGAACAAAGTTCTTTCTGTTGATATTTTTCACCCACGTCTTCCTAACTTCTTGTTCTGCAAACAAGGCAGTCTTCGTGCATACTTTCTTCTTCCATTGTCGAATTTTCACACCATTGTTGGCACAGTTTATGACGGAACATTATTCCCACTCGACCGACTCGACATTATAAAAATATATATTTGTAGAAAGAGAAAAACACTGGTTAATCTGCGAGCCGGTGAAAGAATCGCTCTGTAGCACCTTCCAGTAATGGCGGACGGGGTACTTCCGGGGCGCTGGCCCGAAAAGGTCTATATCCGCTATGCTGCCCCCTCTCTGGAGGGAGGGTAGCATAGCGGCTGCTGCAGGACAGGCAGTAATCTCTATGGCAGTAATCGAGGGAGAAAACGAAACGACAACGAAAACGAAGCTGAATTTATCTACAATTCAGTTTAGTTTTAGTTAGTTTTACATCCTTCATTGTAGTTTTTATTTAGTTTTCGTTTTTTTTTTAATTGTAGTTTTTATTTTTATTTCAGTTAACTGAAATATTTTTTCATTGCTAGTTTTAGTTTTAGTCTTAGTTTTCGTTAACTATAATAACCCTGTTGCAGACACACTCCACATGCTGCACATTTTACAAATGAGACCAGACAAGCTCGAAGTCACCAAGACTCTGCTCAGTTTGGCACACTTCTTATCAGCAGGATTTTTGGCAAATTCAGTCATCAGAAACAAATCAGCGTATACTGTATACTGATGCCGTGACCCTGTTTTACCCTGAAAAAGCAGCTACTAGAAAATATCCAGCTGACATCTGTCAACATTTCTTTGTGACTTTAATTAAAAACCCCCACTTAGATAAAAGGAAAATAAAGCACTGAGGTAGCAACCTTGGTTGAGTTGCTGAGAGATGTTCACTTTAAGACTTTGATGCTTCAAGTACATTAAGATGGCACTACTTTTGCTCTTTTACTCAAGCATGCCGGAGTATTTTTCAAAAGGCTTTTCCTTAACAGTGTGATTTAGTAAGTCTTATGAGATAATTATTGCAATTGGTACTTTTTCATATAATGCATATTTTTTTAGGAAATGCTGAAAAAAAAAATTCTGAATGAGTTCCTGTAATTCCTGAAAAGACAGCCCGCCGTGGGTGACCCTCTGTTTCCCATGTTTGCATCATAAATGGCTTCCCAGTCTCCATGTGCATGTGGATCAGTATTACATGTCTGGACATGTCTCCTTACAGGAGACCTACTTAGCTTGTGTAAGTGCAGGGTGAGGATGCAGTGCAGAATGCGGGTAATGATGCTTGGATAATTGTTGGCTTGACACCCACTATTTTCAAGGTACCGTGATTCATCTCTTCAGATTTATGCTAGAGCTGTGGAAATGACTGACTCTCAAAGAAAAGAATTCCACTACAATTCCACTTGTACTTAAAGTGCAGCTCCTGTTTAGATTTGCAGTGAAGGTCAAGCTGTGTTTTTTTTTTTCCCTCTAAAAGCTAATGTGTATGACTGTACAAGTGAGAGAAGACAAAGAGGAAGTGTGTAGAGGCATTTGTGTGCGTGTGTGTTTTTTTAAAGACATGTTGCATGTCTTTTAAGCCTTGTAAGCATTATATAATATTGTGATTTCTGTTTGGAGCTGTCTTCGGTGTCTAATGCTGGTAAGATGACACGGATCTTGTGATGGTTTTGCACTCTCTCTCATTTGGTTTGCACCAGAGTGGGGAATGTAACACTTGCAGTACAGTATGTAGTTGTGTGTGTTCAAAATAAATTTAATCTGATCCAATAATACTTCATTAATCTCCAAAGGGACACTATTATGATAAAATAAAATATCACTGTGCCAGTCACCCACTGTTTTTAAACTGAGTGTGAAGAGTCATTGTAAAAGTAATATAGAAATACCCTTCTGTGTCTGGTTTCGACCACAATAATTAGCATCCGGTAGTATTCAGCAGTACCTTTTTTTTTTTTTTTTCTCTTCTGTGTTGAAGACTTCCTGCACCACAGATGCAGGGGGAAGTCTTTGATCAGTCTACAAACAGCAAACCAGCCTTCTGTCTTCCCGCAGTCTCACTCTCGATCTCCTCTGTACAGTGAACACTGTGCTCTGTTCAAATCGAACTGGATTTATTTCAGAAAATGAGGCAACAGCTGCTTGGCAAGAAAAATGCACAACACATTTTTTTCTCAAGCTCAACAGCTGAGAAAACGCAGCTTTCATATGTGCATTCAGTATTTTGGGCTGCCTTTGTGCGCCTGATGTGGGGGTCTTTTGTGTCTTTCACTTCCTTGGAGCTTTTAAAAAAACATTGGCCTACAAAAAAAACAAAAAAGATGTTTTACACAAATTTAAAAGGTGCATGAATTTGAAGCACCAAAGTACATCTGGTCCACTTTTTTTGCAATACTCAAAACATGTTAAAAAAAAAAAAACATTTTTCACAATTTTTCTCAAACACAAAGTGAAATTTAGTCACAATTGTATCCATATTGCCCAAAAAGCTGTACGACTGAATTACCAAGAATTAGAAAATGCTATAGTTTGTTAATCTTACTTAATTTTACTTACTGAATGATAATTAGATACATTGGGGTTGTCATCCATCAGTAACAGCTAATAATCCATAAAATCAAAACACAAAAAAGTAATTGAATCAGTCACTTCATGGTAAAAATAAAAGGCACAGTTGGGTTCTTGCAGGCATAAAGTCCATATATTGTATTTCAACCACCTTGGATATTTCTCTTGATTCTAGGATACCCCTGAATGGAACAATACTTCAGTTCTTCAAACCCACATAAAAGATGACAATAGTCTAAATTTAGATTGTTTTATTGAGACAAAAGAAAGCGTTCACTGGTAAAGGGACATAGTGAAGTCAAAAACTGCATCTTTGCACCCAAATCTTCAACGCTCCTGTGATCACAGAGGATACTAATGTGCATGCTACATTGTGGAAAAAAATCCCAAATTTACAATTAAGTTACTCAGTGTGCAATAACTGGTCCTCTGTTGCAACAAATAACTGCTCAACAGGGTGATATTTCAAATTGTTGCAGTTCACTTTAGAAACAGAGAGCCAGAGTGCTCATTTTAATACTATTAAAAAAGTACAGCATGCTGTTTGGAACAAAATTACACCTTGTCAGGCTCAATACACCCCCTGTTTTAGGGTACATCAGTGAGAAAGTTAACTTTGTGAATATAATGTTATATAATGGTGGAGCTTAATGTGGTTTCTTTTGCTCCCTGTGTGTTTCTGAGCATGATGGGATGTCTCCAAGTGTCACCTGTGAAGGAGCTCATAGCAGGTTAGTCTCTCTGCTTCAGCTTATACAGGATAAGCAACGGGGTGGCCTTTGGGTGAGGAACCCCTGTGCCAAGCGCCTGGGTGGTGGTGGTGGTGGGGGGGGGGGGGGGTGTTTATCAGTCCTGCCTGTCTGCTCTGAGGAAGAAATCTCTCAGGAAGAGATTGTGGTGGCCTGGGGAGATCTTGAGTCACTCTGCTCCTGAAAAAGAGTCTGAGAATGTAATTGCGTGGCAGCTCAGAGGACCGATTAAGGGGAGATTTGTCTCTGTGGGAAAAAAAAAAAAAACATATGAAAACGGACAAGAACGAAGCGGTGCACTGACATTGAGCAATTTAATCCTCTTTTGGTTCGTGTGCATGCGTGTCTGTGCACGCACGTGTCAATGCCAATCTTCCCCCAGTAGTCCACACTCATGCAGTACGTCTGTCTGAGCATAATAAACCTTTTCTGAATCTCCAGCTCTCTCCGTCTGTCCACCCCCCCCCTCCCTTTCTCTTTCTGTGTGAGCATAGTCTGGGCACCGAGCCAAGTGGAGTGTGTTTTTTTGAATGAATACCTGATGCGGCTGATGAGGCTGGCTGGGGGAGGAGCTGTGTCAGTGGAGTACTGAGAGAGAAAAAGAAATAGGGGGAGGGAGGAAGGGAGGGAGGTAGAGAGGGAAAAAGGAAGGGAGGCAGAAACACACACACACAGAGAGAGCACGGGAGACAGAGAAGCAACCAGGCAGAGAGGGATCCGGCGGACTGGTGGCCTTGCATAACACGCAGTACTCACGCAGATCTTGGTGTGATCTCCAGCAGTGGGGGGGGGGGGACTTCCTTCACCGTCGGCCCGCTGCAGGGGCCAGCACAACCTCCAAACCAGAGGCTACAGAGAGGGAAGGCAGAGCTGGAGCAGCCTCAGCACAAGCTCCATGAGAGGAGAGCTACACAAAGGAGAGATTCAGGAAGAGGAGTCCTAGGAAACACGTCTCCAACACGCACACGCACACACACACACTGACAGTCAGGAGGAATCCTTGGACATGCTCTGCAAGCAGTGGCTGTGGAGAGACTGGTGAGCTATTCTTAGTACTTTAACCATAGGAGGGGAGGGGGAGTGGGGGCTCTCTTTTTTTTTTCCTTCTCGATCTGTGGCATAGTAGTAATTCTGCCCTGCTACTACACTCATGCGCTCTCACTGTTAAATCCCCGGAGACTGGAGTCGTAGCATCTGTCCCCCTGATCTGTCCACAGTCCCAGCTGAAGGATTTAACAGCACCGACCCATTTCGGTTTTTTTTTTTTTGTTTTTTTTCCTCTCCGATACAGAGGCATGCGTGCACGTTTCTGCTTGTTGTGTGGTGCGATTAGAGTGTGCCGAGCTGTGATGCAGAACTCTGGAGTCATTGTGAAGACAAACAGCCCGAACCCCACTGCTTGTTCCTACTGTCTGCTGCCACACGGTCGGTCCGCCTCTTAAAGGCGCAGGCACCGCCGTTGCACGGAGAAGGGGACAAAAATGGCTCTTAGGAATATTCGAAAAAGCGGTGCACTTTATTGATCTGCGCTTTGGCAGTGAAAGCACGTTTCTTTGCAAGTTAGTTGAGGTGAAACCATGTTTACATGCAGGGAATCATGCATAAATGCATGTACATATTGTCCTCCACAGTACCTCCCCCCCTCTGTTGCATGCCAGAGCTCAGATTGATAATGATGTTTTTGTTTTCTATATATAGCCATTTGCTGTACAGGGTACTCAGTTAGTATCTGTGACTGGCCTTGACAACAGGTTTATCACCCCGGGGTAATTGCATTTGCTGTTTTTTTGCGTTAATCTTTTGCAGAGAGAAATGTGCCCGCACACTGTCAATAAATAATTTGGGTGCTTTCTTCATGCCTCTCTGCATAATCCTGCTGCAGAGAAATGTTGTTGCTATGAAGCCATGGATCAATACACGGAGTAAATAGTGGGTCTGGGAGTATAAGAGAATACTCGGGGCTCTAGCGGAGGGAGGAGAGGTGAGGGACTGGAGTAGCTGGCAACTGCAACCTAAGAGGGAAGATGTAACCCTGCTGGGGGGCCTCTCACCTGGAGACAGCAGGGAGGAGGCTGAGTGAAATCATCTCATCCACACAGTGGCAGCAGACACACACCGCTGCACAAGCCTATCTTTGTGGTTTGTGTAGCTCTTTGTGTGTGGGGGGTATGGAAAAGGGATCGCACGTAAAGCTGGCTCCATCACTGTGTCTGAACTGAGAAGTGTCAGTGTGATGAGCCGAACACAGTGCGTCCTGTCCCTTCTCTCTGTGTTGTCATCCCTCCATGCATGTCTTAAAGATGTCAGTCTTGAGGGACTGACTCAGGGATCCCATGCTGTGTGGCTTGGTGTGACAGTCATCTCCTGAAAGCTCACCTTCGTTCTCCATAGTATCACATATGCCTTGTTTGTTGGTGTTGATGCTCTAATTACAGGCTGACACGGGGAGATCTAGAGAGGTTTCTGGCTACCGAGCTATATGCGCTTTGTCCAAGAGCCAGAGAGACACCCTCCTGTTTTATGTGTCTGTTCAAACTGCCAGATTTCCCTCCTAATGCTACTTTGATGATAGCAGGTCCTTGTGCTTCAAATGTGATGTCATTACAGTGTTGACATGGTGTTGGTGAGGTGGGGTTGTTGCTACTGAGTGATGCTGCACAGTGTAGCTCAGACTGTAGCGGCGGCTGTGTTGCTGATCGGGGATCTCTCAGTGAGGTGGGGGCAATGGCGCTCTGATGCTGCAGGCTCTGCTCAATGTGGGTCAGGAGAATCAGCACTCTGTCTTCTCCCCTTCGCCTTTCCTCTCTCCTTCTTCCCCATTCCTATTTCTTTTGTTCTCTATACCACCCCTACATCATTCTGCATCTTACATTGCTTTTCCCATCCCCTTCCCCTCATTCTCCTCTTTCTGTCGCTGTTTCTTTCGATCTCTGCTCCCCTCCTTTGTTATGTATGTTGGATCTTCCATACTATAAATCGAGCAGAGCTTCTCGCTGCTTTTGGATGCAGTGACCTTGTCAAGACCAATGTTAGAAGTAGATGTGTCCTAATAAAAAATGACCAAGGTCGCCTTTAATGCATCCCCCCCCTCTTTCTTTATGTAACATGTCTGTGGCTGACTGTTGTACTTGTCAAGTGATTATCAAATAATAAAGAACTGAATGTACAACAAGAAAAATTAATGGAAGGATGTCTATTTGAGTGTCCTGTTGTTCATTTTATTATTACCTCTAGCTAATGAACAACTCAGAGATCTTTTCATCGACCCACAGATAAGCTTACAGAAGAGAACAGAAACTGTGGAACAAAAAGAGCTCATAGGAAGCAAAAGGCAAGTTAATTCATTAGAAGTAGAGGATGCACTGAACGGAGGTTTTTCTAGTGTGTGCATAAATATTTATTTGACATTTACGTTCATATAGCCTGCACCTTTCAAAACTGACAGTGTAGCTGCTGCTCTGGTTTGCTGAGATAGGAAGTTACCTTTCACCAACCAAGCTTGCTTATATTATAATTTCCAGGAATGTCCCCATTTCTTTAGCTGTGCACTTGCTACACATCTCATTTAACCCAGTTATCAGATCTTCCATTGCTCAACCAAACTCTTAAGAGTTCACACTCTCATTGTTTGTTGTCAGTTTAGTGTTCCCTTGAACTTTGAAACATTATTCAAACAGACCACAGCAGAATGCCATTGTCAACATACTTTGAAGCACTTTGGTGACAGTATATAGTGATAGAAGAATGCCTCCATAATCACATTTTAAGCTACATTGTTTTCAATTTCATGTGCCCACTAATCTAGACTTCCTTTTTGGGGGTGGATGTTATATTTACAGTACAGTACATCCCGAATGACTCAACACAAGGTCTGGGACTGTCAAAATAAAGGCAAAACTATGAGTTCTTCTTCAGTTCTTTCTAAGTGCCTTTCTTCTTTCCCTCTGCTGTGTTTTCTTACAATAGACTCAAGGGAATGATAAATGCAGCACACAGTTGTGCACACAAAGTTCAGAGGACTCCTGCTTGGGAAGAGACTCCCCAAGAGCCTTTTCCACATTATTCAAATGGCATGTAACTTTGCATTCCAGTTTCTATATGTGATCCATAATCACTCATGGAAAGGCAGGTTGTGATATGACAGTTGGTCAGTATCACATGTTGTGCATGAGATTAACACAAATCAAATGCAATGCTTATACCTGGTGCCACCTTGTGGCAAAAAGAGCAATGGCATCAAAAATATGAGGGTGGAGAAATTTTTAAATTATGTTGGAGATTGCTGTTTTGCATTTTTAGACCTGGAGGAACAATTTGAGAAAATGGTTCATAAAAATTGGCTTTGCTTACTGAGCTGACTCTGCTGGAGAATTAGACCAATGAGATCTAAGTTTCAAGTGAAGAATGGTTTACTGATATAGCTCAAGTGCAAAAGAGGAGGATTTCTTTGCAAGATATGTCTAATTTCACAATACTTGAATGTCTGATTTGAGCTTCTTTGTGTTTCAGACTTCCATCAACATTGTGGAAGAGGGGAATCAATCAGAGATGATTCCTCATGAAGTTTATGGAGCTCATTTTGTGAGCTGGAGCAACTCCATCTTCTCTCGTGTGAGACCTGGAACTATCCACCTGTAAACACAAAGAGTCAGCCGCAGAGCACTGGTCCCGGTACATAACCACTCATTGTAGTTGGGTGTTGCCTCAGAGGAACCTAGAAGTGATACGAGGGAAGATTAAGACCCCAGTGAGACGATGAAAGCCAACCAAGAGCGCAGCAATGGATGTCTGCCTCCAAAGAAGCGTGAGATCCTGGCTCTGGAGCAGAGGCCATTAGTAGTAGCCACATCAGCACCTCCTGCTGCAGTGGCTGCCGAGAGTCCCCATGCTGAAAACCTAGCATGGCTGGCCAGTGTAGCCAGTGAGCACTGTAAGTCCAGAGAGTCTGAGAGTCCAAGATGTCATGTCCCCTCTGCATCCTCCTCCTCTCCTTCCACATCTATCCCTTCCCCAGCCACTCCCCTTTCTGCTGTGCCCTTGGCCTCTCTGCCTGCAGTTTACCCAACTGCCCTTCCGCAACAAGCCGGGACGATCCAGTTTGCTCAGCTGGGACCCAATGTTCAGTTTATTAGCTCTGGACCCTATGCTGGTTACATCTCCTCTCACATCATCCCAACTAATGCTACTTCTGCACCTAACAGCTCCGCTGTAGTAGGTCAGCGTCCCCAGCCAGATGGTTACACCACTGCCCTTCTTCCCTCCAATACCAAAGGGGAACAGCAATTTCAAATAGGCCTGTCCTCTGCAGAACTGGCTCCTGTGTCGCTTCCAAGTTCTCCTCAAGTCACAAGCCAGTACATCCACCTGGACAGCAGAACACCACTGACCGTCAGCGGAAACGCCGTGACATCACCCACAAGCCACCTCCAGCTTCACCATCATACAGCCGTCCTTCCCCAGACGCTTACACTAGCTCCATCACAGCTTGTGGTTCAGTATGCAGATGGTTCAGTTGGAAAGAAACCAGAAGGGCATACTAAGGCAGTGATGAATGGGGAATTGGAGGTAGTCAAACAGGCAAAGTCCACCAGTCAGCAAGCAAATCATCAGCAAGTCCAAAGCTATGAGGCTAGACATATCCTCCTACCTGCTGACTATGGCCAAAACCCTGCAGGGCTCCAGACCTCCTTGGTGCTTGTGGCCCAGCCAAACAATGGAGCTGAACATGAATCTGGTTCAAATAAGATCTCCTTAGTCCAGACTGAGAAAGGAAGCATCTGCTTGGGAAAACCGGTGTCCAGAGCCCCGTCTTTCACTTCCCTGTCATCCTCAGAGGTGGTGAAGTCTGTTGCTCCACATACTGTCATCCAGACCACTCTACCCCCTGAGGAGCTGCCAGCCAGTCTCTACTCCTCCACACAGCCCCCCATCATAGGCTATATCACCAGTGCAAACCAGCATGCTGTCAGCTACCATGCAACACTGCCCCAGCACCTGGTCATCCCAAGTGGCCAGTCCCTCCTCATCCCGGTCAGCAGTGCAAATAATGGTGCAGAAATAGAGGTTAGTCGTGCTGTCAGTGCCCTGACTGCCACCACTACTCCTCAAATATCAACCGCCATGCCACATGCCTATCTGGCTACAGCGCTGTCCAAGTGTGAGGCACTTGGGCCAGATGGAAATCTACCATCCCATGCTATGGCACAGGCTCCAGCCCTGGCAGTACTGCCACCAAACCCCGTTCCTGCAGCAGTGGCAGTTCCATCCCCAGCTCCCACTCCTGTTACCACTCCTGCCCCTGTTTCCATCCAAGCCTCTCCCTCCATCTCTTCTTCCTCTTCACCTGTTGCGCTTCCTCCGTTCTTCATGCGAGGCTCCATTATCCAGCTGGCTGATGGGGAGCTCAAGCGTGTGGAGGATCTCAAGACGGAAGATTTCATCCAGAGCGCAGAGATCAGCAGTGAGCTGAAGATTGACTCCAGCACTGTGGAGCGTATTGACACCGGTCAAAGTCCTAATGCTGTGGTCATACAGTTTTCAGTAGGAGAGCTCAAAGCTCAGGTAAGGGATGTCTGATTCACCTTTCTTGTGTGTCACTTTGATTTCCAGTCATTATGTGTATAATTTCAAACTTTTCTTTGGTTCTCTCCAGGGATAGTCTAGAAAAATTCCATTGTCCTTTTTTTTTCTTTTTGTAAGAAAAAAAGAAACCAAGTGTAAGGATGGGCAATGTTAGGGTTTTATCCGTACCAGTGTCAGTAATGCTTATCACTACCAGCATGAATGATACTTTTATCATTAATACTCAATTTAACTTAATGCAAAATACAAACACACGACATGGTAGTATGTTTAAAAATTGTCAGCTGTTACAAAACACTGCAACCGAATTGAAATTTCTACTCTTTTCTGTCCTTTGCACTGTAGTTATCATTATATTAGAACAAAAACCAAGGGAGCAGCACTACTGAAGCATACTATACTGTCCTTATACATTACATTTATTATCACAATCCCACACTTAGTGTTTCCTATTAATTTTCAGTCTTCAGTTGAAAAAACAAACAAACATGTAATACATGTTGACCTCAGATCTCCATTGTGTTGCTTGCTTCACTTTGCTCTGTTCAAAATCAGCCTTAAATGGGGGCGATGCCTGCAAGATAGACATTCATCTTGAACAATATTTCGAGTTCCTGTACTCGAGTGTACATAGTTAATTCCAATGACGCCCTCTAAGTCACTGTTCTACTCTCTCCTCCTTCCTTGCCAAGAGATGCACTACTGCCAAACTCACTGCAGCTCTAAAACCCTAATATCTAAATGTAGATAAAATCTGTGAGGAATGGCTGAAGCCTAGATATGCCAAATTGTAAGTATTTGAATACATCCATCCGTTATCTATGCCTGCCTAATCCTATGCAGGGTCACGTGGATCTGCTGGAGCCTATCCCAGCCCTGGACAGATCGCCAGTCTATCGCAGGGCCACATGTAGACAAACAACCACACACACTCACACGTAATCCTACGGCCAATTTAGAACCATCAATTAATCTCACATGCATGTCTTTGGACTGTGGGAGGAAGCCGGAGTACCCGGAGGAAACCCAAGGAAGTACAGGGAGAACATGCAAACTCCACACAGGAAGGCCCCTGCCGAGGTTTGACCCTGTGAAACAACAATGCTAACCACCTAGCCACCGTGCTGCCCTGTTTGAATACAACAATAATGAAATGTTTGTATTCATTAGTTACGTAATAACTGCAGATCTATGGTTGCTGGTACCAGTTTATCAGCAGTTCTTGATACCCATTCCTAAATAAGTGAAAATGTTAGTGATGAAGAACTTCAGAAGCAGAGGTGGTGAACCCCTGTCTGCCTACCCACATATGTCTTTTAACCACACCTTCACTGCTACCATCAGATTAGGATGGTTTCTCTTTCTTCCCCTATCCACCTGTCTGCTGTGCTGTCCAGTTTCCCTCACCTGTTCTCTTCTTCCATATGTTCTTGGTCTGGATATGCTTATGCATGGACTTGAATGGTGTAGTTGCACTTTAACCACTTCTCTGGCCTCATACACAACCACTCATTGACAAATCAATGTAATTGCACCATATACAGTATTTCTCAAAACCAGGATGAATAATGCCAAACGTGCCATCCAGGTCAGGATTTCATGCAAATCCTTTTATAGTAGAAGACCCCTGCATGTTGAGATATATATATATATATATATATACATATATATATATATGTATATATATATATGTATATATATTTTTTTTTAACATCAAGGACAAATTAAGAATGCAAATACTGATTTTGTTTTGGAAAGAATGAATCACCTGTCCACTCATCTGGACATCATGCTTCCCTGGGCCACTGCATCACTGGGTCACACTTCATTAACAATTGACATTTTAGGAACACTTTTTTTCCCTTGAAATACCTAACCTGAAATATTTGATTTTGCTGTGAATTCATTCACATCAATAGGTTCTAACTTGCACTTTTTGTAATGTATGTATTTTTTTTAGCAGATTAGTTCCATTATGTCAGTTTCAGTGCTCTATTTCCAAGAGCAAAAGTGCAGAGTGAGATAGAAAAGCCTACAAGATAGTGGAGCAATTACCATCTAAGTCAAGTAAGCATGATACTAGCGACATTGATGATGAATGACAATCAGAAAAAGAGCTAGAAGATGGTAGCAGTAGTGACTGTTGAGCTGAAGATACTGAAGGAGTTGAGGATGGCGAAGGATCAGATGTTGAGAGAGCTAAGAAAGTGTCACCAGACATTGTCAGAGATGGAAAATGAACAGGGAATGTCTGTAAAGCAAAATTCAACCTATTTGAGGGTCTCTTTAGGAGAGTGGAACTTGGATGTTGAGGGAATAATAGAGCCATTCAATTTTTTTATTTCATCTGTTTCCAGAAGATCTGATGGATGAAACTGAGCACAGGTGCACAAACACACACAAAATGCATCTGCACACAGCGTGCCCAGGGTGGGTTGACAGTTTTTATATGATATAGGCTTAGTAAGCTCATGTATTCCATCAGTGCATGCAGAACATATTAAAACTGAGGAGACAAAATGTTGCCTGCAAAATCAGAAAAAAAAGTGCTTTGAAATGTTATTATTATTTTATTTTGAAAATATCAAGTGGTTAAATGTACAGTTGGTAATGAGGGGGTTGAGGATTCGAGCAGGGAACTGTGAGGAGTGGAAACGGCTTTGTTCAACATTTTTGCATTGTATGAAAAAAAAAATAGGGATTTCAAGAATTTTCTTATTCTGCTCCAAAAAAAAAAATTACCTTTTAAAGCAGCAGAAAAGAATATGTTTGTTGCAGTCTCATACAAATTTGGTAGATGATGACTTTGAATGTGGGTGTTTGTTTTACATTGTAAGTTGTCAGGTTTCAGAATGGGTTTTAGCAGAAAGATAACTGTCTGTTATTCATGTGCTCCTATCCAGGTGTGTGTGGAGGTGCTGGTAGAGTATCCTTTCTTTGTATTCGGCCAGGGCTGGTCGTCGTGTTGCCCCGACCGGACCACGCAGCTGTTTGAGCTGTCCTGTGCCAAGCTGTGTGTGGGTGACGTGTGTGTGTCACTGACCCTCCGCAGCTTGAAGAACGGCTCAGTGACAGACAGTCGGGCTATGGGGACCAAGCTGAAGACCGGTAACCTCTCCAACTCCTTTCACAGCACGGATCTCAGTATGAGGAACAGTATGAGTCCCAACGCTGCAGGGCAGTAACAGTGGTCTCCTCATGAAGGGTTCCAATGCAGACAGGATGGAGAGACAGCAGGTTACTGGAACAGGATTTGGGCTACCAGCAGGAACGGGACCAGTTGAAGGACAAGCAGATCGAATCTACAGAGCTGGACAAATGGTAGCTGTCCCAGGGACTGGAGATGTAAGACATGAATCAGTGACAACAGACATGTCCACACTGTGTAAATTACAGTGCATTGATCAACAGAGACCCTCAGTCCGCAAGAGGCGCTGGTCAGCTCCAGAGCGAGAGCAGACTGAAAGAGCTGAGGAAGAGCCTCCCCTAACTCTGCTCAAATCCTCCTTCATCCCACAGGAGGTCAAAATCAGCATAGAAGGCCACTCCAGCGCTGGGAGAGAAATAAGGCTTGAACAAAAGAGTGGACTGTTAAGAAAACCTTAAAATACCTGTGGTTTGCTTTATGTTTAGCTTCAGTCTTTTACTCTATCCCAATTATTGTAATATAGACTGACTTTTCGCAGTATTTACTTGTTTCCTTTCACACAAGTCTGATATCTATGATGAAGTACAATACAGCACCTTCATAAGTGGTATCACACACAAGACCAGTGCAATCAATGCTGAAAGCAAAAATGAATGCAGTGTGAATGTTGAGTATGGATGGCAGACATCTGAGAGTGTTATAAACAAGCTGGATCGCCTTTGTCATGGAGCTTAAACCTGTTGGATGCAAATGTGTTAAACATTACCCTTATTACATGATTAAGCACAGACCCCACTTCAGTGTGTAGGAAATAGCAAATTATATTTTCTTTTTTTTTTTTTTTAAAGATTTATTTTATTGACGTAGGCCAAGAGTCAAGTGGAAGGGACCTTTGGTGCTTTAATGACAATGCTTAGTGGTCATAGCTCTGAGATCTGCTATCTTCTCCATCTGATATGGTTTTAAATTTTATATAATTTATCTTTTTCATACCGTTTCATATGCATGTGGTGCTGCGGATGGTCTTGTTCCTTTGTGCGTTGTGTGTTTGAGTGTGTGTGCTGGCCTGTGTATGTTCTTCTTTGTGGCTGTCGAACAGAGCCCGGGATATAAATTGTTTTTTGCTGGTAGCTGTGAACAAATCAAGACGAAAATGCGTGAATGTGAACCACCTGACACTATGTCATGAAATCATGCATGTTCTATTTGCAACACCACTGATAAGTACTCTGGGAATCTGGTACCAGTGCTTTTGCCATATGTGGAAACAGCCGCTGCACAAAGCTGAATTCCTCGATTGGATTTATCTTGATACAGTGACCTAGAGTTTTGGTCTGATGTGCAGTATTTCAGATCTGTACAAAGGGCAAATTGGTGTATTTCTAATACCACTGAGTGGGTTTTTAGGAGATCTGTGTGTGAATACAGCCCTTCTACTACAAGACAAATACAGATTGCAAACTTGGCTAACCACATAAATTTCACTTGCAGCAAAGTTAAAACCATAGAATGTATAAAAAAGAAAGAGAAAGATGGACATAGCCACGGAAATAGAGGCTGCTGGTTTTACAACTCTCAGTTCAACATCTTGGCTGTCACAATCATCCGTATCATGGTGGAGGATCTGAGTGAGCACACTGAAAAATGTGCTTTTTCATACGACATTGGTTTGTGAATCACAAGGTATTCCTGCTATAAAGCAATTTCTGCATTAGTGTCTGTTTTACTTGGAATGGGAGCATAATTTATAAACATGCAACACACACTATATTGAAGAAGACATAGGAAAGGTTCAAGAAAGACTTAGGATAAGATACCCGCATTGCAAAGAGAATTCAGCCACAGAATTGAATATAGTGTATAGTGTATATCCTGCATTGGTTGCTTGAATTCACCTTCCTGTCCTCATATTTATCTAAATTGAAGTAAGTGGAACTGTATGATAATGAATGGGCCTTGAATGTTGCATGTATCTTGTGCTAAAGGAGATTATAAGAGAAGATTTGAAGCTCCTTTAGCATTGTATACATGATGTGTAAAAGGAGAAAGGAGGGGAAAAAAGTAGTTCCTTTCCTCAGCATTTATAGAATTCAATTAGATCTTATCACGACACTTGGGTACCTCTGGGCCATTTTATCTAATAGCTTGCCATGAGTAGAAAAATGCTGTTCAAGGACATTACCTTGTTGGCTTCACTTCAAAAACCTGCGGGTGATGTCCGTTATTTTTGTACAGTTAATGCTGGGAACATATAAATTGGAAACTTGATTACGTGCAATTCCTGCAATAAATAGCTGATAAATGAGTTTCTCAAACCCCCTCTTTTTTAACTTTACATTTGTATCAACCTTCTCCTGAGGTTTACATCTGCCTTTTTCTATTCTACATCACTGCTTCGTTGCATGTGAGTTGTTTGGTACAGAAAAAGAAGGTCATTTATGAGAACCTTTTCGGTGAAAAGAACTGCATGTTGAAATAGAAATGAATCCTGATGAGACCAGTGATGGTTTGCTGCAGGTCATGAAACCACAATGACCACAGTAACCTTGCTTTCTCTACAGAAACTGAGATACCAAGTTCATGGAAATTATTATTTTTTTTTTTGAGTTTTTACACTAAAAAATAAGTGATGGTTTGCCTGAAGTCCATAACTCATATATCAGAGTTCTGCTGTTTTGATCAAAGCAGCACACTCCTCCTGTTAGATTAGAGTACATGTAATCCTTAGCTTAGAGAAAAGAGAGCTCTGAGAGCTCATACTCAGGAACAGTATGTGTTTGTGTGTGTAAATGAACAGCATTTGTTGTGTGTGTGTGTGTGCCTGAGACAATATGTGCACATTCATAGTCACTTGTATGAGTGTATTCTGAAAAGCAGCACTTTGATGGAGCATCCAGTAGGAGTGTGGTGGCAATCGCGCCCCCTTCCCTTAGCTGTTAGATATAATGAAAGTGACTGAGTGTTTCTCATCGCATCACATGTCCTACAGGTTTATCACTGAGAGAAAACATTATGGAATGTAAACAGACATTTGGCAAACTTTATTTTTTTGATGAATTATAGAGGTACTATTCAGAGAAAGAGAGACAGATGCAGAGTTAACTAAGGAAGTTTGTGTTAATCATGTACAGTGAATTGTATCTTAGAAAGTGTACAGTGTGTATTCTAACCTTTATATGGCCTATGTACTGTATGTGCCACAGCACCTCCTTCTTCAATCATTCCATTAACTCACGTTAATAAGACGTTCTGCTGCTGTTTGTGTCAGCTCTGGTATATTGATCAAATGTTCATGAATGTCCAGTCACTCTTTGGAAACATCTCCATAAATGGGTCTCCTCAGAATTAATTTGACTTGGTAACATGCAGCATGTATGAATATGTGCTGCATGTTAATTCTAATAGCCATTTAACGTTTGAACGGTGTCAATTGTAAACCCAGTAATCAGACTGTTCTGTTTGTGTTTGACTGCTCAGGCTAAACACTGCCCTTTGACTGTTCTCCTCCAAAGCTATGTGGTCTTATATCGTTCACTGTTACAACGTACAGCTACTACTTGTCTTAATAGCCATTTTCTGTCTTTTAACCTGGCCTGTGTTTGTACTTTCGTAAAGCAAATTATTTTTCAAATACAGATTTGAAATGTCATCATGATGCAGACAACCAGTTCATAGCGTGGTGTTGCTTTCATAGACTGTATAAAGCAAATGTACGTAGCATCATCACAAAGCGGTTTGTAAACTATTGTTTTGGACTTTTGAAGCCTTGGCATTTAAGCATGGAAGTTTTTACTTTTTACTTTGATTTTTTTGGCCGGGAGTAACCTTATTTGTATGAGATAAAGTTGTGCTACATAGATAGCTAACACTAGCGCTTGCTAGCTAGCTTGGTTAGCAAGAAGCATCCAAAATTATCTCTGAAATCAGTAATGACGTTATTACCTCTGCTTTTCTTTTTTCAAGTGTTTCTTCAGGTCAAAACACAAAAGAATAACTGCTTTTGTGTTGCATTAAATATAATACCTAATGCTCAAATTGCATTAAAAATAAGAAACAAAGCGTTAGGTAAACATTTGCTTAATTATTAAAACTCCATATTGGAATGCAATAAGGCTCTGTTAGTCCAGTTAACCTGAGCACAAGCCATACTTTCAGTAAGCCCAAAATTGACTAAACATGTTAAGACACTGCAGTGCTGCTTTTAGAAAATGTATTTCCTACTTCTCTGACAAATTATGACAGAATAACAGTCATGAATCAAAACAGTTTACATGCATTTTCAGTTCACGGTTGAATAAAAATCCTGGCCTGTGAAACAGTTTAAATCACTTTAATATACAACAATTAGCACATATGCTCAGGTTTGTTGAGTGAGGGCAAACCAGCCAAAAAATAAATAAATAAATGAAAGATGACGACTCATTTTTGTTTGTCGGTCGATAAGTCAGACGGTTTTATTTCAGATGCTTCACATTCAGCATCATACACTCACACAGACCCACTGGAAAATGGCCGAACGTAAAGGATTAGATGGGAGTGAAAATGTAAAAGTGCTGTTTTCAAATTTTTTGCTTCCATCTTTTCAAAGTCAGTGGGAAGTCAGCAGTGTTCAGGTGCCACTAGAGCTGAAATGGACGGAATTAATGGCCGAGGTGACAAAGAATCACAGAAGCTGCCATGATAACTCATTGCATTGTGCAGAAAATGGCTGTAAATTTGTGTCCACCCCTTGTTCCCTTCACTTTTGATTGGAGATGGAGCTAACAAATACCTGTAATTTGTCATTTGACCTGTAAATAAATATTAATAGTAACCCACAGCAGACAACAGGAGTCAAATTGGATTTTTTTCAGTCTACTATGAAAAGGGCTTGAAAATACATCATTTCAGTGATGTCAGCCATATCCTCAAACATGCATATTTTTAAGTAAAGTAGGAAATTATTTTCAAAAGTACCACCAGCACACTAATTGGGAATACATTTAGTGAATGACATGTTAATGACTTGTAAAAAGGTTTAGGGTTTTGAATTAGTTTTTCATAAGAAAAACACATGTTTTATATGGGAGTCTATTGGTGAATGAAATGTTTTGGTGCCTGCTTCTTGCCATCTTTATTGGTGTTGCACTTTATTGTTAATACCTTCTCTAATCTATTGCATCCTTAAAACCACTGTTTCCCCCCCCAAAAAACACAAAGATCTTCAATAAACTGGTTACAAAAATGCTGTTGCATTTTGTTTAAATAAAGGCTAAATAATTGTCTTAAATAAGTGTGCACTGCATATTTTACAAACAAATATTTATTATGGACTATTTTCAGAGTTGTGATTGATTAATTTGGTGCTAGAGTATCTAGGGCACCATAATGTATGTGTTCCTGGCCAAAACGCCACTTTGCATGTTCTTGATAACATGCCATGCATTAGTGAAGCCTGAGTCATTTATATATTTTTAATCACCTTTGGACGTCAATAAACATGTGAAGCACAATGTCACAAGGTTCATAAGGCTTAGCAGACAAGACTTGTCAATAAATACCTTTTTGGTCTTTTTCTGGGATTGGTTGTCAGAAAGGGAACTTAATTTCATTTTCATACTTAAAAGCCCTGCAGGCCCATGCAGTTGTCCACATTAGTTGGACCTCTCCTCACCTGTGTGTGCTGGACAAAGCACTCCAATAAAAACTCCAATAAAAATGTTAAAATGGGATCTGAAAGGTACTAGATGCACAGGTCATAACAGTGTTGGGAAGAGGTCTAATCAGGAAAAACAGACATTTGAAAAGGTGGATGCCACAAGTGTGTTTGGGCTTTGTGCTAGAAACCAACATCACAAGGTTCAATGTTCACATGATAAATACCCCCCCCCCCCCCCCCCTTTTTTTTTCCCCCAAATATGTTCCAGCTTCCCTCCTTAAAATATGTAATTTTCACAGCCTTTCTGTACAATGTTGACCAGTTTGACGTGTGGGTGTTCATGTTTGGGGTGTTATCTTGACTACTACGCAGACGTAAATCACGGCATGACTGAGAGAAACTGTACACTATTTGTACAACGTCTTGGAGATTTGTAAATAGCCAGAGTCTTCCATTATGTTGGTCTGACCTTATAACTGGTGAAGAGGATAAACACAGATCCCCATGTACAGACCTCTGAAGTGATTTTCAATTTCAAAAGTATATCATTGTTTATTTGACAGAAATACAAGATGTTGCTTCACCATAGATATTATCTTTTGCACCAGCTCAAAAACCCAGGAAAGTATGGGAGTCAAAGACTTTAAAAAGTTATAAATAATTTGAGTCTCTTTGGATAAACCTCTAGATAAACAGTTTGTCCTATGCGTACGCTATGTAGTAAGTACCAATAATGTTCCTTTATTTTGATGGTGGTGAGATTTGCTAGTCAGAAACTGTTAAATCTTTACTTCAAATGTTTACATTTGATCAAATATACTCAAAGAAATAAAGAGTCTAAAGAAAAGTGCTGCCTGTCTTTTTCATCAGACGTCCAGGTTCATTCTGCAACTCACGATTTGCTACAGCTCAGATTTGATTTTTGACTAGGGGGAGCTTTTGGATTTAAGTACTGAAAGATGGAAAGATTGTGTTTGGCACGATTTTAAATGTGAATGTGTGGTTTACCAACTGTTGAAATCTGATAAATGTTATCACTCTGATGTACCTAATAACATTTTATCTTTACATTTTCTTTAATGCTGTTATGCATAAAAGAACAAATGTTATAGCAGTCATGATACTAAGCGGAGGATGTTTAAAGAGCCCAGTTGCAGAACCAGTACCATCTAATTCTTTGTAGATTTTCTGCAATCCGCTGTACATGGGCACTCAGTGTGGTTCAACTTATATTGAGTTAAAGATACATTATAATGAGAATACATTAGAGAAGAACATCTTATCTATTCAGATTGCAACATATTTTTTTTGTAGTTGCTCTACAAGCGAAATATGATGCTGGTTTGAAAAATACTTTTCTGTTCCCATTGACCACTGACTCCTTTATACGACAAGCCACTGTTGCTCAGTCAGAAACAGCTTTTATTGTAGTGTTTTTCTAACACACACACAGGACAATTTTCAGGGTTCACTGTCTTGCAGGTGTGGGAAATGTTAGTGTGGGAAAGTTGTGGATCAAACCAACCCCCTCTGACTGGAGGATCTCAGCCTCCAGAGCATCAGCCATCTCATGGACACTTTCCAAAATGACATTTACTGTTGGATGGAATATGTACCATTTCACTTAAGACTGCAATTGAAACCTTTTTTTTTTTTTTTTTAAGTTTGCAAGTGTTGATTAATCCCATGTGACTTGTTTTCATATGTTTCAATTTCTTTTTTCCTCCTTTTACTCTTAATTAAATTTAAGTAACAAAACAGTATCCGGAGGGTGTATTTGACTCACAGGTCCACAGCGCGAAAACACAACAGTTTAACAATAAAGGCCCAAAAAAATCTCTGCACTTCCTGGACTCCAAGAACATTACATACCTGTGTTTTGTATTGTGGAGTTGTCACAAAAGTATAGAGACGTATATAGGGAGTTAGGACTGGCTGGATGGTGGCGTTAAATCGTCCAATGACGTTGACTTACTGAATGCCTTCCTACACAAAACAACTGGCAAAATTAAATGTTATCATTTGACAATTTCTGCACCTTCTAAATGAGAGTTCTACAATTTTGGACATGCCGACAGACATACCTATCATTCTTTCTCTCTAATAGTCAGTGTGGTACCTACACGTGCATCCCATGTTAGATTTGCTCAGATATGTTTTCCACTACTGGGTAAGTGACACATTTTGCTTCCAGCCTGCAACTGTGCATTAATTTGTATATAGATGGAAAACAACATTTTGTGCACACCCTGATAGTGCTATAATAAAGAGTGAATGAAATATCACGTTGTAAAAATTGATACCCATTGAAAACTTTGCTCTGGCTTCACAGAAGCACAGAAGAAACAGTATCAGCTTTTAATATTCAACTGCCATCATAGCAAATGCATGGAAACCTAGTTTTATAAAAGAATTTCTGGCAACAGATAAACCACTGATAAAACCTTGAAACGACACAGAAATATCCATCCGCTCACTGCTGAGCAACTTTGACATCCTCTCAGTATATGTCTGCTAAAGTGACATGGAGCGCCGCTGTGATGTTTCAGTTTGGGCCACAGGATGGCGCTGTCCTCCCTTCCAGACAACTGCTTCATGGAGAAGAAAACATTTAGGTCTATTTTTACATTGAACCACCTGGGGGTGCAGAAGTCCTTCGTCTGAGATGTCGACTTCAACCTTGAATTTCAGAAGAAGCTCATGAAGAGATGTTCGACTAAAGAGATGTACTCTCTGATTATTATTTACAGTTTGGGCATGTCACCTCTTCTGAAACATCTGAAGCTGAAAGACTTTTCAAAGATCAAATAACTTGCACATCAGAAGTCCAGTTGCCATACAGGGAAAATGTCAATCATTTATCAAACAATACTTTTTATTCTGTCTAAACATCACAAACAAAAAGAAATTACACATTAAAATTGTATTTTAAATTCAGGGTGTCACTGATGCTCTGACCAGCCTGCCTGTGCACGATATATTCAAAACAACCAACCAACATTAGGTAAATGCAAGTCAGTGTGTGCAGCCATGGACACAGTTTCCATCAACAAAATGTTTTGTTTGTGATAGGGACTGTTTATCTTTGCGAGGTAATTCTTGAAGTTTTGTCATACCTTTTTTTTTTTTCGAGGAAATAACAAACAGAGAAACTTCAAAGAAGCGGTGCAATGAAGACATTGTCTGTTTTGTCAAATGTGAAAATCCAAATGCCACTAACGGTTGTGTTGTTATTGATTTCCTCCCTTTCTTCTAGTTTTAAAATACTTCCTGTATGTGTCGGTTCAAATCAGTCTCAAAATGCATTGTTTTTCAGAAATATTAATTATCTATAATATACCAATCATTACAGTATATACATAAACAATGGAGACATGAAGCTCTAATAAAATAGTGCCAGTGTAACAACAAGTTCAGTATCACACAATGCCCAAGTATTGCACATACATTCATAAATATACACCTCGACTTTGTGCCTTTTTTTTTTTTTGCTAAAGCATGTGGCTGCATCTTACTGGAAGCTTGTGTGAACTGGACAGCACACATCATGGTTTAAAAGGAAACAAGGTTAAACTGAATCCCGTGGTGGATGGAGGATGAAACAAGTGGCCCCTAATAAACACATACAGTACCTGCACACAAACTCACAAGCATACACAAACTCTCAAACACTCTTAAACTCACAAAAGCACTTGTTCATTGACCTCAAGTCTCTGTGTTGAACTTACACAAAAACACATAAACAAGAAACATTTAAAGCATTGTCTCCGCAACAAAGTGCGCTCTGTCTTTAGTTCTGGCGCTTCATTGTAATGTTTAAACAATGGGCATGTGTGTATGATTTAGCCTTTTTATGTATGGTGGTTCCACACTGTCTGCTGTGAATCCGATTGTTCTGGTCCCAGTCTGCATGGCGCTGCAGGCTATGCTTTCAGTCGGCTTCATTCACAAAAAGGCAGGAGATCTCCAGGAAACGGATTTTCCAACCGACACAGATCTCAGATCTGATTTAAAGTTATTCAGAAGGTGCACATCCCTCCCAAACCTCAAACGTCCAACTGGGTGCTGTTATGTATCATCTTAGGCGTCCGCTGTTTGATCAGATGTCAGCTTCTCCTGGTCAGAGACGTCATCATCAGCCGGCGGTCGCGCCCGGTCGAAGAAACCACACTGGGAGTCACATGAACCAGTTAGTGCAATACTGGATAAAAAGCTACTGAGAAAATGTTGAGGAGATTGTACCATACAATATATACATATGTATAAACAGTCATGGAAAAAATTATTAGACCACCATTTTTTCTTCACTTTTTTGTTCATTTTAATACCTGGTACCACTAAACATCATCATGTGACTAAAACAGACAGAAAAGAAAACACTGAATGCATAAAAGCAGTGTTTTTGGCAGTACAACGCCATAGCTATTGATGTAAAAACTTAAGTGATTTAGGTTATAATCAAGAAAACCATGGAAAATGGTAAGATATCAGCTCTTAAATAAAACTCTTATGAGCAATCTTTGTGGTTATCGTTATGTTTGTCCAAACAAATGTACCTTTAGTTGTACCAGGCATTAAAATGAACAAGAAACTGAAGAAAACAAGGGTGGTCTAATAATTTTTTCCATGACTGTATGTGTGTACCTTCCACATAGCTAATGTCAGCATGGCCAGCACCAGCAGCCCTAGCAGTATGGCCAGGATGATGACCCAAAGTGGAACAGCAAATGACACATCAGGAGTCCCCCATAACACCAAGGTTCCCATCTGCAGAAGGAAAAAAAAAAAGCAGTGATGAAAAATTTCTCACAATTTTCTAGCAGCCTGACATAAGCAGTAATTCTATACTGTTGTCTTCTCCTTACCGAGGTTCTGTGTTGAGGCAGAGTTGGGGGTTGAATACGATAAGGCATGGATAAGACCATGAAGGAAACAGTAGAGTTGAGAATGTAGGGGTCGTTACGCCGCTTTGAGATAAAACACACAATTTAAATGTAGACATTTTAACATGTTTTTTTAGATTTAAGGTAGGTGTAATATGATAAAGCTACCAGAACCAGATAAAGTTGTTAAAATAGTGAAAAACTTTGATCGGGAATCAAAATCAAGAATCAGCAAAGAGATTAACCTGCAGGAAAGTATGTGCCCATAGTCTCGGACCTGATTTTAACCACAGCGCTCTGGCCCCGATCCAGCCGACCAATCAGACACATAATCCTCAGACAAGAGATGTTGGTGCAGTTCTGCATGAAGACAGTGAGGAGAAAGACACCAAGCAGCTGTGAATCACTAATGAACATTTGGTTTAACATGTTTCCTTTGCAGATGGCACATATGAGAGGCTCACCAAGGTCTTACTGCTGTAAGCCTCAGCAGTGGTGACAGATCGTTTGTGGCGGTGAGGAGGAGTGCTGCTGTTCCGCAAGAAGCCGAGTAATTCAGGTGTGTCCTGGAGAGTGGAGACCTGAAACAGACCGGGAGACAGCAACAGAAGGACTAGTTACCAACACTTACTACTGCAGTGTGGTGAGCCAAAATGGCAAACTTGCACTTAGAAGATAAGATTCTCAAAACCAGATAATCTCCAAGAATCAATTATACTTGAATGTTTAGAGTCTAACATAGTCACAAACACAGATCTGAGTCGACTTCTACAAGAGCACCAGATTCATCTAACAAGAGTATACAGAAGGTTGGGCAAAAACAAAAAAAGGAAGTGGATAAAATGGATTAAACAACTTTTTTTGATGCCAGGGGAGCATCTGTCTGATGCCTTTTGAGGACGGCCTTCTGTCAGGAAGCGCTGATTACCACATGCTGGTTGTTTTATAAAGATTTGTGTGGCACATGATGCAGTCCTGTCGACCACTGAGAAAGACCTGTGAACCTGAAGATTTTAAAGAGGCAATAAAATGCCACAAAATCTCCAGCTGTGAAAACAAGTGTGACATTTAGAAATCTGATCAAAGAGTGTTTGTCTGAAAGTTGGACTTGAAGGGGTTTAATTTCCTGTTCATATCATCATGCTGACAACAAGACCGATAAGCAGCAAGAGAGAATAACCGGAGCCTCCTCAAGTCTCAGATAACAGATCGAGATAGGTTTTATTGTTTTTCCTCAGGAAGCCTGGCTTTGGACATAGGCCAGAGGCAACAGCTTGATTTGATATTTTTATCAAAATATTTCAAACAGCCAACAAGCTGAGGGTGTGAATTGCTTGTTCCTCTCAATTCAGCTATGTTCGGAAGCACATAGATAGCTGTTTCCTTTTGTTTCCTGCAGCTCTGGGATTTTCCGGAAAGTAAGACAGAAGTTAGACATTTCGAAAAATTTTACAACAACGCACCAACTAATTCAATCACTGACTCCAGAACAGCATTTCTGAAACATCTATTAATAGAGGGAAGACTTTTTCAACATCAGGCGACAGAAGAAGACAAATTGCCACACACTGTATACTAGGGGTGTAACAGGTATGCAAAAATCACGGTTCGGTACGTACCTCGGTTTTGGGGTCACGGTTCGGTACATTTTCGGTACAGTATGGGAACAAAATGCAAAACCATTTTCTTCAACAGTGTGTTGTTTATTTAGCCAAAACATTTTCAATATACAAAGACTCACTAGGGACCTAGGTAGCAGGAACATACCTGTCAAGTTTTGGATTTGAAAATAAGGGAAATTTTTGGGGCCCGCCACGAGCAGTATCTCTTACATTTTTGGTGTACAGAAAAGCTAAAATCACAGCTACACTACTTCTTTATACTTCAGCCAGCTCTTTTGTTTCCTGTGTGCCATTATTGGACAAATTGATCAATCCAGGTGTGTCTGACCATTGCTGTGAGGTCAGACACACCTGGCTTAATTAGTGTTGTCAACTAATGGTACACAGGAAACAAAGCAGCTGGCTGAAGTTCAGGAAGTAGTCACTAACCGATTCCGACCTGAAACCGGAGTCACGTCTTTTGAATGGACCCGAGACCTGATTCAGGTCGGGTCGGAACCTCGGGTTTTCGGGTTGTTCCGAAGACCTCTAGCTGCAAATCTATTCTTCTAGGTCTGTGATGGCTGCATATAAAAACGCATATAAACTGACTGTATTCGTTCGGTACAGCACTGTACCGTACCGAACAGACCTTCGGTACGGTTCGGAACGAACACATTGTACCGTTACACCCCTACTGTATACCCTGACTCAGCATCAGACCACTGGATGATCCCAAAAGATACGAAACACCAAAAGCACACCATGGATGATGCGTCAAAATGCGTAGACTATTAATGATACTATATACATATATGTATACATATATGTATATACATACATATATATATATATATATATATATATATATCTATATATCTATATATATATATATATATATATATATATATATATATATACAGTCATGGAAAAAATTATTAGACCACCCTTGTTTTCTTCAGTTTCTTGTTCATTTTAATGCCTGGTACAACTAAAGGTACATTTGTTTGGACAAACATAACGATAACCACAAAGATTGCTTATAAGAGTTTTATTTAAGAGCTGATATCTTACCATTTTCCAATGGTTTTCTTGATTATGACCTAAATCACTTAAGTTTTTACGTCAAATAGCTATGGCGTTATACTGCCAAAAACACTGCTTTTATGCATTCAGTGTTTTCTTTTCTGTCTGTTTTAGTCAAATGATGACGTTTAGTGGTACCAGGTATTAAAATGAACAAGAAAGTGAAGAAAAAATGGTGGTCTAATAATTTTTTCCATGACTGTATATATATATATATATATATATATATATATATATATATATATATATATATATATATATATATATATATATATATATATATATATATATATATATATTAGGGATGCAACGGTACTCAGTAAAATACCAAACCGTTCGGTACGACCTGCACGGGATTTATTATTATTTATGTTCCAATAACTTTGCATTGGACTTGCACGTCAGTCAGCGTGTGTGCCCTTTAGGCAACAGGCTCCGCCACTGCATGTCAATGTCCACTCGCCTCCACTCACTCACAGTGACCAGCCGATCACACTTTGGGACTATGAGGCTACAGCTCATAGACCCGCGATCCTACCTGCGTAAGATCCAGTTGTTACCAGTTGTGCGTCTTGGCGCAGCTGATGTGCTTTTTAAAATACTGCAGGGCTAATCATTGGATGCACATTTAAAGATCACGAACAATTAATGTTCCTGTCCCTCCTCGACCACCAACAGTTTCAGACATATCGGAAATAAATTCCCGCATCCAACCTTTTACAGCTTGACAAAGATCTCCTTGGTTTCCTCCACAGCAGACATCTGAATGAGATCATGCTACAGCTGTACAGACTGACGTGTCTGGCGTGACTTTTCCGAGATCGACCACAACTGCTGACCAGACATCCTCTGACCTCAAGAGAATAAAAACGTATGCAAGTAATACGGTGATGCGGTAATCGAGGGTAGAGCCGTTTGTGCACGTCCACATGTGACCAGGTGGACGCACATTTATTCCATTTGGACGCGCTCTTTTACGGGCCGAACATGCGAGTTGCGCTTTCTGGAAACTCGGTATCTTGTGATCGCGGGTTTAGGGTAGCGGGTGGTCTGAAACTGTACAAATCCGTACCGAAACCGTGACATAAAAACCACGGTACGGACCATACCATGAGACACCTGTACCGTTGCACCCCTAATATATATATATATATATATATATATATATATATATATATATATAGTTTTATTTTTTGCCAGTTGGCAAAGAAAATGCAAAATGGAAGATGGAGAACAGCTTGAGGAGCAATGGGCACAAGTATATAAAAGGTGGGTATAAATGAAGGAGCAGTGTTATAAACAGAAGCCTGAAATTGCTGTAGGTCTGTATAACTATGTATGCAGGTTTTCTTAAGTAGGACGTAACATATTAATTCTTGATGCAGGCAGTAAATCCATGTACACACCTTAAGATCAGTTTTTGTGTATGCATACATGAGTGTGCATATGTTCATGCTACCTCAAGGCCATGTGGGTTAAGGCTGGTGTTTGTCCGGCAGCTAATTGGACCATCCGTTAGAATCTCCATGGCATACAGCAGGTTCTCATCACGGAAACGGGCAGGCCAGCCAACCTGAAGCTCAGCTGCCCTGATACTGCTGGGGCCCGAGTTGTGGAGCTGGAGGAAGAGAGAGAGGGGGCGGCCAAAACAGAGCTGTCAGGATTTGAGTCTCTTCTGTCTAATCAGCAGGTCTCATGTGGCTGAAACTATAATAAGGTTATCATAACTGTGGGATGATGACACAGGCCACCTGTGTTTTCATGAAGATTATACTAATGCAGCCTTCAGCCACTGGGGACTGAAATACAAGACAAAACCTGCAACATCACCAGGTCTGTCAGTCAACATCAAATAACAGGTTGAATTATTAGTTTAAATGAACCATCAATTCCACAAATCTTCTTTTTTTTACTCTCTTTCCCTTCCTCACAAGCACACACACGCGCTCACAAACACACACACGTGCACAAGCAAACACACTCACACACACCTACCCCCAATTCCCGCCTCATCCATACGCACACACATGGTCATTAACACCGAAACAAGTCATCCAAACAGGACATGATCCTGGTGCTGCAGGGCAGCAATTCTGACGGAGCACTAAATTCTGTCCTCTCTGACTAGAAACAGCTGCACTTTGGGAAAAGCACCACAATTGAAAATCATTATCAGCTGCGGGACAGGCCAGACACTGCTGCTTTCTGGTCCAGCGACGCCCCCCCCCACCCTCCAAATTTAAAACAAAAATCACACGTACATAAACATACATGGTATTTCACCTTTTGTACACTGACACAATTATTGATATCTATACCATTAATATATATAATATTTATTATATTCTATTGTTGTCTTGAACAACATTTGGGCCAGTTTATCCTCTCTCCCTTCCTACCTTGCTCTGTATTCCCTTCTGTTTTCCATCCTCCTCACTCTTTCCTGCCCTCACACCAGTAATTACTCATGAGCTTGAGAACCTTTGATCAGCCAGATCTTAATTCTTTATGGAGCTACTGGTTTTACTGTGTGTGTGTGTATGTTTACTTCCTCTTGCAGAGCTCCCACCCTTGCTGTACCCCAATTACAACTTTCCACACCTATTTCTCTGCTCAAGACAGGTTTTTACAAACAACCATGAAAACTGGAGGAGCATTCTGAGACAACTAAACATTAAAGGCTTTTGCTTTGCCCCTATGCACCAGGGTTTTTATGAATTTCAGCTTTTGTCTGAAATGTACCTCGTAGATATGTGTAACTTGTGGTCCGACGTCATCT
Source organism: Hirundichthys speculiger (assembly GCA_018398805.1). Classification (NCBI taxonomy): domain Eukaryota; kingdom Metazoa; phylum Chordata; class Actinopteri; order Beloniformes; family Exocoetidae; genus Hirundichthys; species Hirundichthys speculiger. Next base: position 1,939,092 of record JAGFBZ010001926.1, read on the forward strand.
TCTTTGACAGGCTTCTCTTTAGGTTCCCAGTTTGGGAATGGCAGCACCACTTGAGTGGGATGAGACACTCTGAAGGGAGCAGAAAAAAACTTATGATAACTGATAATAATGAAGGGCTTTATGAATATTAACTAGTGTTTTGTAGGCTTCATGTCTCTGTCTCTTATATTAGGTAGGCACAAACTGTTCTAACAGGTACTTTTTCCATGTTTGCAACACTTAATTTTTGCTCTAAAAAAAGTAAAATCAACCAAAAGTTTATTATTGAGGTCACTGTTGAAGAAAATACTGAGATGTCCCTTTATTTTTTTTCACTATCCATAGGAAAAAACAATTAAAAACTGGGGTTTAGAGTTAAGTCATGCTAAAATAAGTTCATACAACAGAGATTAGTCTAAAGTCTCAGGTAATCTACATTTGCATTGTCCTGGGGTTTTAAATTAGGTGTCTATGGCAACATCCAATGTTGCAGCTCAAATACTAAAATGACAAATGTCATAAGCATGCATCGATTTTATGGGATCACTCTCACTGAAGGAAGGGAAACACAAATAGTGCAGGTTTTAGAAAAAGCTGAACATCCCTGGATTACACAGGGGTACTTTATAAACCAGCGTTTGCAGAACATGTTCAAAGAAAATATTGAAATAAACAAACATTATTTAGAGATAAAATATTAATATTCAAAGTTTTCTGGTATGCAAATGTAACAGCAAATGTAGCTGCAAAGCTCATTCTGCCTCATCTGATGACACCAGACTGAAGATTTCAAGGTGGTTTGACCTCAGTGGAAAAAAATATTTATGTCAGCTGGAGGCGTAATGTATGTACGCTGCATTTGACATGCAATTGACTTAGTTTAACAAAGAACCACACCCAGTGACGAGCAAAACTGAACTATCTGACTTAAATGTGACGTGTGTTTCATCAGGGCCGAGCTAATGGTACCACCACGTGTTACAACAGCAGTGATTTAAAGGGTGAAATGTCAAACTTTACATTTTAGAAGCACATAACTGAAGCAGGATAGTCTTATCGTGCAAACACTGAAAAATCTCACTTATCCCAGGTCCATTTCTGTTTGTGTATACAGCTGACCACACCCAAAACAATACCATGCCAGGCTCCAAGCTTTGAAGTGTGCATGCATAAGTGTACTTTTGTGTGTATTAGCATCTCAAAATTTCCCCATGTGCACATAATCAGTTCAGATTTACCTCTAGAGATATGTTCTTATGCCATTTTCCATCAGTATATAAACCACGGCTACCAAATCCAAACATATCAAAAGGACAGACAAGGACCAAAAAAAGTTTAGACTGCAATAAGATTTGCTGCATGTTTGAGAAGCAGCAAAAGACTGTCACAGTCCGATTGGGCAGAGAGGCTGGACTCACCCACGTAAATTGAGCTCAGCGTTGGCAAGTATGGACAGATTCAGACTGACCCGGTTGCTAGCAGAGTCATTCTTGTTGGAGCTGTGGAGAGATTCACAGAAAATTTAACTAAAAGACATGAAATTACCCAAACTACACCCACTACGGTGTTGTAAAACACTCATGGTAAAATAGTCAGTTTTCAAGATGTAATTAAATTTATTTGTGAAAAATGTGGATGTCAGATTGTTTCTGCATTATTTGTGAAATTCTAATCGGCAACTATAAAACCAAAAACTACCAAAGTTGGTGTGCTGACTTTCATATAATGGTGGATATGGCTGCAATTCAGAATATAACAAATCATATAAATTTTCCTGCCAAACAGCAGTTGCTCCTGGATCTATTCAAGTGGATACTGTTGAAACCAGGTCAATTTCAGCTGTTCCTGTGGGATTATTCTCGCAAAAAAATCTGTGTACGTCAAAGCTTTCAGATCAAAGATGGGATCTTTGAAAGGTATCAAGGAGCAGAGGGCCACTAAAGAACATTCAAGGGACTAGACATACCCTGAAGTATAGAAAAGACAACTTTCAACAAGTTCCTTAAAACAACTGTGATGTCAACAGGAACTTTTCGTACAATGAGGTTACCATTAAAAGCAACACCAGAAAAGATGGAGTAGGGGCCTTGAGTTAAATTGATGTTGAGTTAAAGCTGATGGTTAAGTCAAACTTTGACTTTCTTTGATTTGTTGATCAAAAACATACATATAGTAAGTGAATAAATGAATGGCTTCATCAAAGAAAAACAATAATCTGTCCAGTGACCTGAAGAAGTTGCTGCATAAGTGGATACAGATTTGATGTATCTGGTTACTTTTTGCATGAAAATGTGTGTGCAAACACTGTATTTCAGTAATAGCAAAGGAGTGTTGTAGGTTTCCACTTTTTTAATCTTTCTTCTTCATGATTTCACCCCATTTTTTGTTGTCTTTTAAAAGTTAGCAATACTGCAATTTCTATGACTTAGATTATTTTGTTTTCTTACATTACAAAAACCTACCGCTTTTAACAGGAGCATACCTGACATGCATTTTATTCTGCATCCAACCTTTCAAATGAAGCTTTGACAGTGTGAATGAAATCGAAACTCGAAAGAAACTCGTGATAATGTTCACTCCATTCCAAGAAGTGCTCACTGGCTGCTGTGTTGAAATCAGTGCAAAGAGGCAAACAGTGAGCGTTCTGTGTAGAACTTGTCTCCTGTCTGGGAATTCCATCTGTCTTCCTCCAACTCTGTGGTCAGTTTCATGCGACCGCAGACAGTGATGGGATCAGAACAGAACTTATTTACGTGTATCAGAAGAGAGTCAGCTGAGTGTACATGTGCGTAATGAAGGTCAGGAGTGACGTGAGACTGTCGATGCGTCGTCACCTGTGGATCTGTAGGTCAAAGCGGATTTTTGGTCCTGCATCTTCCAGCCTCTGGACTGAAAACCTCAAACCGACAGACAGCTGGGCAGGACAGTGAAGGAAACACAAAAACAAAGACAATTTTATATAAAAAAACAAACAAAACAAAACAAACGTGACAGTAGAAAGACAAGGGCAAATAAAGACAGATAGCCAGTAATAAGAAGCGTCTGTACATCAAAGGAAACATGTTTTGCGTGTCTTGGAATAGACTGTAAAAATCCCTGTTAAACAGATCCTCCCCTGTTGTGTCATGGTCACAGTATCAGGATTCGGTGTGTGTGTCGATAACCGAAGATTTTTGAGTCTGACACAAGCCAGACTGCAGACACATGCTTTGAAACCACAGTTAAGTTCCTTGTCTCCCCCCAGCTTCAACCCCCCGCCATCCTCCAGGCTAACTCAAAACACGTGGAAGGGTTTGGTTCATCATCGACTCAGTGGCAGTGTACGTGCATATTTACATGCGTGTGCCATGGATTCTATTGGAAAACAGGTCAAGCTCATGGTCCAGAGAGGGAAATGACAGCATGCAGACCCGCTTTAAAACTTCAAGAGCCAGGCCTGTGGCGCAGTGGGGCTGGTGTGAGGGACTACAAAGTCAAGCTATCTTTATGGGACACATCACAGAGACTGGGAAGATAGAGCTGGGCAGGGAAGATCTAAAGAAATGAGCAGCAAATGTGCTGTTCAGAGGGAAGTCATTACTATCAGCTCCCTGTCACAGAGAGGAAGGAGGAGGAAGATGACAGGCGACCAGTTTAGAAGCAACAAAGTTAAATTTATAAAGACCTCTCTTAAAATGCTAAATGCTCCAGACTTGAAAGGCAGCAGCAGTTAATGTTTGCAGTTCTCTCACATAGATCAATCTCTGTGCTCAGTTTGATTTTATGTTTTTTCCAAGAAGTGATCAAAACATCTACCAAAACTTTGTCAAAGCATTTGCAATGATGTCATGTTCACTAGTATCCATCTAAAGATTGTGCATTATATATACATGTGCCATTGTAAATACACTGGTTTTGTGCAAAGCTAATGCTGTCTTGGCAGTTGCACAGCTTTCCCCTCACTGTAATTAGCCATAATGTAGCAAAAACAATGATTCTTAAAACAACAGTGGGAGAAGTGGTTTATGCTGCGGCAGCGGTTAGAGAAGTTCCTTCGGCATCAACATCCTGGTCAGTCGCAATGGATGTTGATGCTGAGGGAGATAAGTGCTGGCACCAGTGCTGGCACAGAGTAAAAAAAAAAAAGCATTCAGGTGTGAGCATGAAAGTTTATATGTCTATAGACCTCAGCTGCATTTTGTTTGACAACATACATAAACAGTTCTGACGCCTGACTCTGGAAACTTCAGTTGCAGGAACTTTTATAGATGAAACTCCTTGACTTGCAGTGGTGCCAAACAAGGCATCACTTCCTCTGTACATCAATCACCACGAATACACCTGCTAACTTAGAATTCACAACTACAGTAATGGTTGTGGTGAAATATGAAATATGTAAATAGTTCAGCCTACTATCAGGCTATTCATAGGGTCAAGAAGAGTTTGTTTTTCTGAAAATAATTACTGTATATGAATAATAATTGGTATATATTTTTTGATCATTGCTGTTTTAGGTAAATTAACTCCTCAGATTTTAATATCAACTATGAAGAATGACATGAAGAGAGCTGTCTGGTTTATCCTGACAGCGATCCATAGTGACAGTTCTTGCTCTTCAGCTTCCTGTAAGATGTAGGAGTAGATGTTTTGTTCTTTTTGGTTTAGCTGCTTTTTGTGTCGTGTTTGAAGACTGTTCATTGCAGATGTTCAAGGACTTCAGCCACGTTTCCACTGAGTGTGCTGTAACGGCTCAGTTCAGTTCCATGTGCATGTTTTCGAGTCTCTACTGTCAAAATTTGGAAAGTATTAAAAAAAATCTGTTGGGGTATCAAAGCCAGTATGTTACATGTTTAAAGGCAAACATATGTGAAACATTTCCTCTGAGTGTTGCAGAGATTCTAGTTCCACCTTACAAAAGGAATCAAATAGGTTTGCAATTTGATTACAGAGATACAAGATTAATAAACAAACTGATTAAAGTTATCAACACAAAGAGAAAGAGAGTAAAGTCAGAGGTGTGGACAGGCTGATGTGACCCAATCTGCTTTCCTTCAGACATGCACCAGCACTGATCACCCTACTCAGTGAGGCGCCACAGCTGTGTCATGCGGCACAAAGAATGAACTCCCCTGATCCGAGCTATTTAGTTTCACAATAGAAGTAGAGCCTGCATGGGGGTGCGCGGAGGTATGTTCTGCACAAGCTCACGGATTTCTGAATGTCCAACAAAGCACGGGGAGAGCTTGAATATGGGAAACATCTGGAGAGCTGAGGAGCACACAAACACACATCAGCATGCCTTTTACCTTTCACATGACACCCCCCCCCCCCCCCCCCCCCCCCCCCCCGCAAACTGTGAAACATGACCACATAATTGATTTATCAGAATGCTGTGTGTCACCTCCAAAGCGCAAGTGCACCTCTCTGTCCACCATGAAATCTTTAAAAGAAATTCTTACGCTCACACATATAACATGCTTTGTAACACTTGTGTGGACATCAAAGTGGTAGAATTTCATGTCAAAAGGGACCAAAGTTTCCTCAACAAAGCCTTGACTTCCCACATGTGTCAGCCACGCGGGAGCTAAATGGATCATGATTACGCAGGCATGCGCAACTAGAGCGTGAAGAATAGCTATTTGCGGGTCAAGGTGATGATCAGTAATCATTGGAAACCATCAATTGATGTGAATTAAACCAGAAGGGTAACAGAGTTTCCTCAGGATGGATGCTTTATTTAAAACTGTGAGCATGTGTTTTGGCTTCTGCCTATAAGAACTCACCTCTGTTTCTGCCACCATAGGATTCCCGAGGTCACACACGACCATCCTGGACTCGTTGATCATTTTGTATTCTCGCAATTTAACTGTGACAGAGACTGCATGAGGGAGGAAGAAAAGAGAGCAATAAGTGGATGAAAGTGAATGACAATGAAAAAGAGCGAAGCAGTGAGAGTCAAGCAGTGAAAGATAAGAACGAGGGAAGGAAGAACAACACCAACACTGGATGGGAGCAGTGGAGGGTGAAGAGGACAGGAGAGGAAGAGAGATGAATGCTCTGACAGTAACAGTCTCATCAATCAAACAGCCCCATTACACGCTCATTAGCACACACACACGCGTGCAAACAAACGCACGCACAAGCTGACCCTATCCATTTCCGTGTGCACTAATGCAGTCTGTAAATCATTACAGGGGATTTTGGGCTGATGCCAGTAAAGAAAATCTTGCTGATAGCTCTTGCCTTGATCATGCCAAACAAACACATGCCACAAAGACACAACAGGATGTGATGCTGCACTGTAACTGTAACCAAAAATAGCACATGACCCTTTTATATGGCTCATGGTGAAAAAACCGTCTTAGTCCTATATATCAATTTAGAATATTAACCCAAACTTTCCCTGAACAGCTTGGTAGCACATATTTGGGGGTGTGAAATCACCACCAACTCAAAAACTTTGAAAATACATTGTCATGTTGTTAGAGCCACATAAGCCTGAAAATATATAATTCAGCGAGCTGATCATATCTGGATTGGCATCTTGCCAGCCCAATCTGAACTTCTCAGCGTGCCGCCTTAGCTGTACAGCGGAAGTGGTAGCTTTGAAAAACAAGATCTCTTGCTTTTTTACTTTATGGTAAAAATTTCAGTAGCAGACAAAGAAATCTGACTTTCTAATGTGCATTCTTTAATTCTTTTCCATTTGGAAAATCGCATTTACCAGCTGTAAATGAATGCACCACCATTAGCTGCTTGGAAACATGGGTGAAAAACAGCCCATATTGGCAAAAGTTGTTAAATTACCCTTTCAAAAATGTAAAAAAAAAAAAAAACCACAAACAAAAACCTAGAAGAATGGAATAAACAGAGTTCATTGAGCTTTATGTTATGGAGGAGTTCCAAAATGATTTCTAACTAGTTTATTTTCTGCTTTTCTCCAGTGTTCCAATTTTTAGTGCGGTGATTTTTCAATCTGATGATGGTGTGTGAGGCCTGATTCCAGGGAAAACATTCAATTTTCATGTCAAATCATGTCACAGACATTTCAGTAAGACCTCTGAAAATTTTATCAACTGTAAAAAAAAAAAAAAAAAAGGCAATATGTCTCCTTTAAGACACGCTACGTACAGCGAGTGTTATATGAGCACGTACTTACCTCCACCTTGCGCGCTACTCCGATGTAGTCAGCCTCTGGTGGTATCAGTGTGTGCAGCTCGGTCTCGTAGGCTCCCTCTCCTCGGTTCACCGCAGTGATGGTCAGCATGACCAGGTTGTCATCTCCAATCACCAGCTCTGTGCGGTCCCTGCGTTTGTGTGTCAAATTCAGAAAAAAAATAAAAAAATTCTGGCTGACAATTTTTCTTTTCTTTGCATCAAGTGGGAACAGAAAAAAAAAGAAGATCCTCTGTTTAACTTTATTATTTGGAGGACTTTATGGGCAATCAGTTGTAAGGAATGCAACACAGTCAGCATTGGTGCTAACCCCCACAGTGTGTGTGTGTATCAGTCAGTAGAAGGTGAGAGGATGTTTATGTAATGCTGCCATGGAGATGTCATACTGCTGGAAAGACTATACAGAGTGAGTTCATTTGCAAACACGCAGAGGCACAAACACACACTCAGATGCACACACGTACACAGTGAATGGGACTATAATGTGAGTAACTTCAATGTAAACTTCGTTCATTGTTTGAGGCGTAACAGACATACTTTCTTTCTTGTTTTGTTTTTTTTTCTTTTCTTGAAGCTGTGTTCTGTGTGTCTGCATCTGGATGTCTAAGTGCTGAGTGTTTACAGACTGAGGTCAGAGGGCACGGCTGTGCAGATCTTACATGCTGGCAGAGAGCTGGAGGTCAGGGACACAAATATTGTCGTCACCGCAGTCCAAAAGGATGTAGGCCTGTGAGGAAGAGGGGCACAGAGAGAGAGAGGAAATGGAGTCCAGTTTGACTGTCCTAAAATAGAATTTGTGACTGGTTTCCTAATGTGTGAGTGTTTTGTTGACGTTAAGACACAATTTCTAAAAACTGGGGTCAGGCAGGTTCATGGCCATGTGGCATCAAAGCAAATCTTTTGTATTAAAATCCAGATTTCCTTAATGAGGTAACATGACCTTATATGATCCAAGAGGACATTGACACGGTTCAGAAATGGAATCGATTATTATATTATTATATTATATTAGGAAGGGTTACTGTGTATGAAAACACAGCTCTGGAAAACTTTAAAGATCTTAGTATTTATTTGAACACCTGCCGGTGGAAGAGCAATCAAGAAAGTGCATATTTTCCATCAGGCCGGCATGTTTAACAAGTTAATTCCAAGTGTGAAGCTGGTCCAAAACTATGTTTTGCTGTAAAGCAGGCTCTTTTTTTTCTTTCATCTTGTTAATTATCTATATTAGCTTCATCCAGAACAGTACTGTAAAAGGGACTCTGAATATTAACTTGCTAAATGAGCTCCCTCACTTCAGTTTATAAACAGAACATTTAGATAAAGTTCACTTTGATTTTCTTTCCTCCAAGAATTTTAGATGAACCACTAGAAGTCTTTTTTCCTGTGTATTTAATTAAAAATGTAGGCAATGCCTAGAAAAATTTAAACACTCCATATTATCCAACTTTGATCCCTCTTCATATTGATTAAGCACCACAATAGTCATTTTATTTTGATTGTGACTCAAAACTCTCTGGGTCTTTCAGATTGAACAGCCTAAATCCTTTAACGTCTGTGTGGTCCAGTGAGCAGCCTGTTTGGTGCCCAAGCTCACTCTGCTGTCATTGGTTTCCTTCCTAAACCAATCAGACATGTAACTGCTGATGATGTGCCATGGTGACAGAGACAATTGGAGGATGTTTCTTTTTGAACTGAATTGCATCTATAGGGGACAAGGCTAAACCCACCTGGGGATAGATGAGTAGACTGGGTTGATCTGTGCTTGGAGGTTAGAGGATCAGTCTGCATGTGCAAATTCTACTTGCATGACCAGAAAGTCATTTTGAAAAAAATAATAGCACAAGCTCCTGGTATACCTGGTCTTTGAAGACTTTTATGTTCTGCTTGATCAATTGCACGCCTCTTAAAATGACAGCTAGAGGCCTGAAAACTGGGCATATTACAGTTTAAGACAATTTGAAAGTTTTTTATTTTAGGCCACACAGGTTTTTGGTGCATTAAGCTTGTTGGCATTACCAATGAGAACTAGTGGCAGCTCAGCTGAACTGCAGAGTAAAAGGTAAAATGAATGTGTTTTTTTCCAAGGATTTGATGATGTTGATTTCTAAATTTATCCTTGTGATTACACTCAGCGGCCACTTTATTAGGTCCCATTGCTAGTACCGGGATGGACCCCCTTTTGCCTTCAGAACTTCCTTAATCCTTTGTGGCATAGATTCAAAAAGGTACTGGAAACATTCCTCAGAGAGTTTGGTCCATATTGACATGATAGCATCACACAGTTGCTAGTGGATGTGCAGCTGACAAATCTGCTCGGCTGCACATCCATGACGCAAATCTCCTGTTCCACCACATCCAAAGGTGCTCTACTGGATTGAGATCTGGTGACTGTTGAGGTCATTTGAGTACAGTGAACTCATTGTCATGTTCAAGAAATCAATTTGAGATGATTCGCGCTTTATGTCAAGGCGCATTTCCCTTGTGAAAGTAGGCATCAGAAGATGGGTACACTGTGGTCATAAAGGGATGGACATGGTCAGGAACAATACTCATGTAGGCTGTGGCGTTGGCACGATACTCAGTTGGTACTAGTGTGCCAGGAAAATATCCCCCACACCATTACACCACCACCACCAGCCTGAACTGTTGATACAAGGCAGGATGGATCCATGCTTTCATGTTGTTGATGCCAAATTCTGACCCTACCATCCACATGTCGCAGCAGAAATTGAGACACGTCAAGACCAGGCAACGTTTTTCCAATCTTCTATTGTCAAGTTTTGGTGAGCCTGTGTTAATTGTAGCCTCAGTTTCCTGTTGTTTGCTAACAGGAGTGGCACCCAGTGTGTTCTTCTGCTGCTGTACCCCAGAATCATAGATCCTGAGCTGAATTTCAAAAACCACATTAAAGCAGTTACAAAGTCAGCTTATTACCATCTCAAGAAGGATTAAAAGACTAATGTCACAACAAGACCTTAAAAAATTTGTTCATGCATTTATCTCTAGTAGAGTTGACTACTGTAACAGTATCCTGACTGGTCTGCCTAAAAAGTCCATCAGACAACTGCAGCTGATCTAGAACGCTGCTCCCCGAGTCCTCACTAAGACCAGGAGGGTGGACAACATAAGTCTTGTTCTGAGGTCTTTGCACTGGCTCTCTGTCCCTCAAAGGAGGAATAGACTTTAAAATAGTCCTGTTAGCCTATAAAGCACTGAATGGTTTAGGCTCAAAGTACATCAGAGACCTTTTAGTCCAGTATAAACCCTCCAGACCACTCAGGTCTTCTGCTGCAGGTCTGCACTGTGTCCCCAGAATCAGAACTAAACAGTTAACAGTCAGTCAGCAGAGTCAGCTTTTAGCTTAAAATTTTTGTTTTCAATTCTTTATCTTTGTTTTTAAACTTTCCTGTTTTTATCAGCCATCTCTTTTCATTGTATTTGAATGTCCTGAAGCTGTGTAAAGCACTTTGAATTGCCTTGTTGCTGAAATGTGCTGTACAAATAAACTTGCCTTGCCTAGCCCATCTGGCTAAAGGTTCGATGTGCGTTCAGACATGCTCTTCTGCATACCTCGGTTGTAACGAGTAGTTATTTGAGTTACAGTTGCCTTTCTATCAGCTTGAACCAGTCTGGCCATTCTCCCCTGACCTCTGGCATCAACAAGACATTTGCACCCAAAGAACTGCAGCTCACTGGATATTTTCTCTTTTTCAGACCATTCTCTGTAAACCCTAGAGATGGTTGTGGTGAAAATCCCAGTAGATCAGCAGTTTCTGAAATACTCAGAGCAGCTCGCCTGGCACCAACAACCATGCCACATTCAAAATCACTTAAACCACCTTTCTTCCCCATTCTGATGCTGGTTTGAACTGCAGCAGATCGTCTTGACCATGACCATGAGTTGCTGCCATGTGATTGGCTGATTAGAAATTTGTGTTAACGAGCAGTTGGACAGGTGTACTTAATAAAGAGGCTGGTGAGTGTATATTCATGCTGTTTCTGCTCGTGGCTCTGTTAAATCACAATATTATGTGACAGATTTTAGTAGCTCATCGAGGGTGCTGGCATGCCCTTTCATGTCTTGTCAGTCTGTGTAACTTAGTGGGTCCTTGAAAGCGTCAGAGAATTTCAATAATTAGGATTCAAGCACAATTCATGCTAAGAACTTGATTAGATGGTTGAGAAGAAGTAATCATCTCTTTCAAACAAATGACGACAGGATCCAACAGATGTCCGTCATTTATCATGGTGAATAAATATTACTTCTAGCTGGATGTGAAATCAGTTTTGTATGTAACGCAATTGATTTCATGAAGGCTGTGTTAGCTCCCCGGGGTTAATGTTGACATTGGAGCATATTTTTAGTTTCCATCAAGTGTAACTGCGGATCAACTGAACTTGTGCTTTTTTCAGTACTGCAGTCATGCTCAACTTCAAGTGAAGCTGTGGAATAAACTTGGAATGTTGCAATTTAGGTAGTATTGTGGCAGAGCTATGATAGCCACGAGCTAACTTACAACACAACAGCCCTAAAATGATTTTGCCAGTTTTCTTTTCTTTTATAGTTGGCAACAACGTTCTAAAAGATCAGATGATTTAGAAAAGGGTCTCAACTTTAACAGTTAACATCCATGACTTTATTGAAGCCATGGATCCCTTTTTCACATGCAGCATGTTTTGATCTGGAACCTTATGAGTATAAGTGAACTAAACTCACATGGTCTTGGAGGAAGGTGCTGCTGTACTGGTTGAGAACAGGAGGGAGGGCCTGGTCCTGAGAAGGTGGACTCAGGCTATAGTTCAGGGCCAGCGAGATGGGGGTCAATTTGTCCCTGAACTCATCCTCCTCCTGGAAAACAATGAGAAAGGACAAAAATATGTTATCAGACAACTTTGTTTTGGCTAAAACAGTAATCCCAACAGTCAGTATTGTGTTGATTCCTCATCGTATGTGTTTTGTACTGTGTCATTTGCATACTTTTAGGTAAATCATGTAGCTCAGGCATGCGTGTTGGTGGTTGTGACCGAGCCTCAGGAGCCCTGTGTGCTGAGGCTGCTGGGTGTCCAGGAAGAGAACCCTCTTAACTCCACCCCTGGTGCCTTTCAACCAATCCAGCTGAAGTTCAGCTCTCAGATCTTGAAGGAGGATAGTAGCAGGGAAGAGAAAACGGATGGAGAGTGAATGAAAATGGTAAAGAATAGAGTTAACCACACAACTTAACTGTTGAATCCTCAAGGACAAGTCTAAATGTAACACTCCTTAAGACTTTTCCACTGATTAAGCAGTAAGCAGCCATTCTGCAGAGAATAATTAGGCAAGTTTAGTTTGCCTAAACCTTTAGACAGTGGAAACAATATACACCACATCTGTCAATGCGCTGCACTGGATCTGTGTTGCCACCCTCCTCGCTGCCTTTGTTCTCCATCTGACTAGTGTGACAGAGCCTAACCCATGTGTTTTTCCCTTTTTCCCTCCATTCCCCTCAAAGTGCCCCACAGCGCACAGCTGCTTACCTACAGAGCTGGGGATCCCCATGCCGCTCACATCTGCACACACATCCACTTTCAGGCTTGAGGAAAAATGTTTTAGGAAGATAGACAAGAGACAATACAATGTTGTGGTCATTGTTAGCAAAGTGTACACAATTAATACATCTACTCATATCAATTACATATGCTCATGCTTTTTGCTGACTTTTTTTTTTTTAATTGCATAACAAAAATGCAAACCACACGTTTTGGATTCATTTACAGTATCTTGTGAGCTGTTGCAGCATGGAATATGAATTATGTGGTGAATGTACATCAAATGCAGGTGCTCCTCAAAGGATTTACTTATGTAAAAGTATCTCAGAGTGAACACCATGCTTGAATGGTTTCATCCTGCTGTTCATTTCAGACATTTTTGATGCAAGATAATGAAAAAGAACCCACTGGATCACCAACTAAATAAATAAACGGCCTCTAAATAAGGCATTTGTCCCTTCCTGTACTCCAGGGGGCACTGGGAATTACCGCAGAGGCCCCACCATTAGACAGACATGGGAGACTGGGAAACATTTCTGCATTTCCTCTATTTATGTGTGCGTTACCCTATGTCTAAGTGTGTTTTTGTGTGTTATCAACTCTCTAATCAAGAGCAGAAAAGTCACACAGGGAGGCTTGCGCTGTTAATATGCACTAATTGAGGAGAAGCCTACGTACGTTACACTCCTGCTTCTAGCAGATGACTTCATCTAATTATTTTTTTTGTTTGGTTTCATTCACCCAGATAAACAACCAGAATGCAGATGTTGGGGGGGCTTGTTTGTTAATAATTAGGATTTTCCATTGGACTCAATAATGACGTGCTACAGTAATCTACCTTTGCTACAATGTGTGCAGTGCAGATGTTATGTTTATTTATGCGTGTAATAAATTACAAGTTTGCGTTTTAAAAACGGCTCCCCTAAGTTTCAACGTCTCATCAGCATCAGGTGGTTTCATGTTTGTTTTAGTATGTGTTGCGTGCACGCATGTGTCTTTCACAGTTTTGGAAGGGTGTGACACTAATAAGCACTGTGTGTCACACTTAAATGTATGCTGTGCAGAAATGACCCCCAGGTTAGTCATTACAGTATGTAATTTTCCCCAAAATGCAACAGCACTCCACCGGCCTACACACAGCCAGGCAACCTTTCCAGTTCCTTATTGCGCTATTAAATGTTTGTTCTGAAACCACTCCACAAACACACACCTTTATGTCATCTGATTAGAGAACTGTTTTTAGCTCAGACAAGGAGGCCGTGGCTTAAAAAAACATTATGGACATATGTGTATGAAAACTCTCAGAAGTGGGGGATGGACCATTGCAGAAGTGACTGACTTTTGATCTAAATACAAATCCAGATCTGTGTTCTTTTGTCTTTTTATGGAGTTTCCTAACTTGAGCCCTTGAGGGCCAACATTTCACTTGACCTTCAATGCACATGTTGGCACCTTTGACTCCTAACATAGATCGAACAACACATAGTGCAAAACCATCTGTTTTCCAGCATAATTCAGCACAGTTATGACCCAGCCACCAATTTCTGTCACAGTCTGCCTTTGCGTCATGCACCTCTTCCCAGGTGTGAATTTCCTATATTTACTGCAACAATCAATTCACAAAGCTAAGGATCTGACTCTCAGTGAATATAATTACTCACTAATATTTCATAAGGTTGTTTAAACCTGAATTAAGAGGTTCTTGATATAGAAGGAAGCTGTGAACACAATGTGTTGTCAGCTCTTAAACTGCCATGGCATATCTATTAGCTGGTCTGTTATCTGGGGGCAGAGAGAGAGGAAGTACATGCAGCACTTCGCCACAGGCTGTGAGCCAGACATGTGCTGTTTCCATGTTCTTATGTTCTCGCATCATTTCCTGTTTTATTTTCAAGCAGCTTTGAGCATTCTGTTTATTTTTGCTTCATGTCCGGGTTTCACATCTCTCTGTTACTGATTGTTACATCTGCACAGTGTTTATTCATGACGTCCCTCAGTATTTATAGCTCCTTCCTTGTGCTCTGCTGAATCCTCAGTGTGGTTCCTCGATTTCTCCTGCTCTTCCCATAGTCGGTGGTTCGCCTGCCACGTTTTTTACTTTTCCTTTTTTTTTCTTTTCTTTTCTGTATTTGGGCCGTGATAACGATTTTTGAAATTTCCTTTTTAAAAAATATAAATTTCCTGACTCGCAGCGCTCCACGTTTGTTGTTTGTTAGCGTTTTTAAAGACATTCTGATTTTTTTTTTTATCAACTTGCCTTCAGTGTTCTACATTTTGCTCCTAATCCAGTTTAAATTTAAAGAAATTGATGCTCTTCATTGACTGGATTTCCTTATACATTTGCCAGCTGGAAATGGCAAAGACCCCCCCCCCCCCCCCCATGCACCCACACCTTAAAAAGAAGTTTGAGCAAAAATATTTACTGTACTTTATTTTCAGTTTTACTCGACTCGAAATTCACTAACTCAAATACACAGTGTGTAATTTCAAATGAGAGGTTTTTCCACAAAACAATAACAACAATTTTGTCTTTGTGGGGTTGTGTGGAATTAGTGTAGTCGCTGTCTTCACCATCAGTGTTGATGAATATCCATTTAATGTACTGAAGCAGAAATCATTTAAGCGTTTTTGTCATGTAATATCATTTCATATGATTAAAGAGGCTGTGATAAATGCAAGCTAGCAAAATCTTAATTGTTAACATGCAACTTACCCCATAAATGGGACAGAAATGAATGGGTTGTAAATAAATGGGACACAACAGATTTTAGTCAGAGGGTAGAAAGGATCTTTGATGTTTGCAGAAATGTAGCCGAACAACAGTGAGGATTGTTTAAGGACCTCTGGGGTAAAAGGCCGTTGGTTCATTACCGTGTTTTTCAGGAAATCAAATGTTTTACTTTGTGACTTAGATGTGATGGTTGTGCACGAGGTGTAAACTGAAGCTATCTACGATTATGCTTCTCCTCAGTTCATAATGCAGGAAAAAAAAAAGAAAGAAAGCTGGTGTCCCAAGTCTTCACCTCTCTAAAACGCAGTTCCTACGACATTCATTTATCCAACAGTTTCTGTTTCACTGTCTGTATTTGTGTGCATATGACTTAAATCTTCTCTGATTACATACCATGGACCAACATTTTATGAAGGTTTATTTGAATAGGCTGAGTTTTGTTTTGACAAAATTTACACAGTTTAGCGATCTATGATGATCATACTTAAACCCAGTTCCCTTTTCACTCACTGGCGATACTTAAATACCGCTATGTAGAAACCACGATGGCAACCAGCCGAAACCATGTCTCCCATTCAAATGTTCGCAAAGCAATTCCAGCCCCAATAAGTTAACAATAGTCTGCGGAGAAGCAGCAGGAGCATTTAGAAAGGCTCTCTTCAGCCAAATCAACCCCCAGGCAGTTCAAAGCCGGTCTGTCACCCACATAATGATATAATCAAAACAGAATAATGCATTTTAAAATTAATTGTGGAGTCCCATAAATCTGGTTCTGAGTCTAATTTTTTTTATTGAATTGCTACATTTCTGAACTGGAGATACAGACAAATAGCCTTTGGCTGATGGCAGATGTCTGGAGAACAGGGGTGAAATATTTGTCACATCTGTCAGTTTGAGGGCAGGTTGTGAAAGTGTATACTTTATACTGCATGCCATTTAATGATGCATTGCAAGCAGGGCGATCGCTATGACATGATCTGGGGTTCGTTGCAGCACTGGGCCTCATTAGTCCCATGTTTGTTTTAGACTATGATCCCCTTAGCTTTATTTCAGCTTCACAGACATGCACAGGCCTTCCAAACCAGAAATAAATGTTCACCGAGCAGACAACTACAATTCCCTGTTTCTGTCAGATGGTTATTAAGGGTGTTTGTGAAAGCTTTTATATCTATTTCTGTTTCAGTTTGCAATATATTAATAATGTATCGTGACCCTTTAAGGAGATGTGGATGCTGAAAAGACTTTTGTAAAAATAAAGTAGTGCATCCTTGTTTATAGTTCGTCAAACAAGCCTCTCCTTTACTCGTTCCTTGTTCTAGGTTGGGACCTGTAAGCAGCCCTGAAGGACTGCTGAGAGGGACTCGATACTTCATGGGTAAAGACATGTGAGACACAAACAGACAGGGTGATAAAATAGAGGGAGGCATGCTGTTTACCAGGTAACCATAAGATTTGTCCGAGGCAGGAGACACTGTCTGTCATCGGGATTCAAAATTTTGGGCGTCAGGGTCATAGCAGCTTCCACAGACACCACAGCTCGAGACCTGCACATAGTCAGACAGGCACATTAACCGCGTGATGAAATTTGAGACGGAAAAACTTGGAAGATTTTCAGGGAAGCACACATGTGACAAACAAGTTTGCTTTGAGAGCCATACCTGTACACTGACACCTCGCTGGCACCGAACGCCCCCACGATCAGATCTGCAGAGACAGGGAGAGCAAGGAGAGACGGGAAAGAGCGAGCTTCAAAGAATGCAACAGATGGGACTGATTTCAAGGTCTCCAGCAATCTTCATCAAATACAGGCATCGCACATGTAAAACACACACAAATACACACACACTTAGGCTGTTAGACGGAGCCTCAATCTCATATCATCATGCCTTCTCTTTCATACTTGACGCTTTTCAGACCACATTTACAAAATAAACATTCAAAAATAAAATATTTGTTTTATCATGCATGGGTTGTATATGTACTTGAGAGACGGGGACCTCGCGCTGCATTCCAGGGCCATTAGAAAGTTCACATCGCTCCAATCAGACTTCGCTAAACAACAAAATTTCCCAACAGCCTACACAGCTACTATTACTAATTGTAAGCAGCACCAGATCTCGTCTATATGTGATTTTCTTTTTATTATTTGTTTTCATGGGTTTCGTGATGAACGCACATTGTTAATTGGCTCCCAAAGTTTAAAATAGAGACGGTATTTAATGGTTGTGGTCCGGGGACACATACCAATGAAAGCCACACATGCAAAACACACACACACACACACACACATAAGTGCTGATTAAAACAATGTGAAAACTGAAGAGAGGCACTTAATGGATGAAAGCCTTCACTGCCAGATGCAGCAGGAAGTTAAGTTGTGTGATCCAGAGAAAACTCAATAACTTCATGTGACTTAGGGAGAGCCAACTGGAGCTTTAATATAGGCCTGACATTCTTTAAAACTATATATATATGTATATGTATATATATATATATATATATATATATATATATATATATATATATATATATATATATATATATATATATATGTATATGTGTGTGTGTGTGTGTGTGTGTGTTGTAGGAGAATGAAGCAAGTGGAAGTGTTCCCTTGCAGGTTTTGCTTGTCATTTGCTGTGCCTTTCCTGACCTGCATATTTAAGAAGAACAAGACTAATTGAATCTAAGAGAAGCACATCTGTTTCTGCCTTTCACTGCAGCCTTCGAGTCCCCTGGAAACCACAAAATTAAACATTTAGACCCTGTCCCTTTTCCCCGGAGTTGCTACATAAGTGTGCTGCCATATGCATGTGTGCACGCGAGGCAGTACTGGATCACAAACCTTGCAACAAGAAAGAACCCAGAGGTGTATGATTTTTTTCCTACGTGGGGGCAGTTGAGGAATAACGGGAAAAGACAGCAGAGTAAGATAGAGGCAGTGAATGACAGAAAAAACGCAGAGCAGAAGGTCGTGCGCTCTGCCGTAAAACCACAATCTGTAAAAGTAATTAGAAGTTAGGTGTTTTCGTCAGAAAAAGAAGAATCTGACAAGGACCACCTTACAGTCCAAATTCCTCAGTACTCCCCACTCGTAGAACCGTGTAACTTGTAGAGGAAATTGAGGCTCTTACCGCAGATATGTCAAATTGACCAGTGTCGGTGCTGCTAAATCTAATGCCTATGTTTGCTCTCTTAACGCCGCATGACACGAGCCTGATTGGAGCACAGGGCACCTTTGGGGTTAAGTGCGTGTGAGGGTGTGAGCGCACGCAGGACTGCACGAAGAGCTAAATCAAATAAAGGCCTGCTTTCCTTTCCACGTAAATCCCATTTCCTTATGCACAGGAACCCGCTGTTGATCTGAGGTGTACAGAGACACGCTGGCCAAAGCTTATCCACGCACAAATGATTGACGCATTGATGGCATTTCTTAGTACAGGTACAGACCGGGTAACTGATCTGCTTTAGCTGATGGTGTCTGTCCTGGGCTGCGAAAACACAACCTCCAACTAAAGTTTAGACAGGCTGTCAAGCTGTCACTGGCTGTCTGCTGCGACTGCCTGTTTAGCTGCAGGGGGACTGGCCTTGATGATGAAAGGTCAAGGGTCAATGGCACTAAACGGTTAAAGCGGGAGTTTTAAGAAAGAAACAGAGGATTTCTTATTTCTTGGATGTGGGTGTGGTATTTTGGGGGGTATTCGATCAATATATCTATTATTAAACATATTTGAGACAGTTTTTACACTAAAGAATAGTAAGGCTGAAGAATAGTGATTAAAATTGGAGGCATTTTCTTTAGGATTACCCCGTATGACAGACAGGCTTTGTTGGAGGGTATTTCAAGAGAAAGGTAAACGTTCAGGTTTTTTTTTTTTTTTTACCTCAGTGTTTCCTCAAATTTCTTGATTTTCAAATTGTAAAAGAAGAGGTAAATTATGAGAAAAGGTTAAATAGGTTAGTAACTGAATATGCTAGTGGGCATGGGGCCTGGTGATAAATTTTACACATACCTGCCAACCAAATGGCCAACCTAATGACCCTTTAGCACCGCACAGATCCAAATCATCAACCCTGACATGTCTCCGTGTCTGCTCGTCTTTCAACGAGTCGATATGATTGGCAGGTACAAACACGGTCAGTTTTTGACCTTTTAACTGTTTGGCTGAACTCAAGATGGAGCTGGAGGCATTCTGACCCTCCCGATACACCGTTGGCCTCAGCCTCGCTGCACAAAATCTAATGTCAGTGCGGCGTCTGAGCCATGCGCAAGACCAGCGACGCTTGTAATTAAGCTTGATGTTAGGCAGTAAACTGATTTTGGTCATCTTACCGCCTACCTTTTCATGATTTTCCCATTACCTTTCATCCATAGCGCTCTCCTACTAATTCAAAGTTCAAACATGTGATGTACTCATTAGATAAAAAGTATATTAAAGCTAAAAGCGGAGCTTTGTCATCATGCTCTCCTTCCTTCTTCATCAGACTAATGATATTTAATGTTGGTGGGAGCATATGGCAGCTCCAGCAGGCCTCTCAGTCGCATGTGCAGCGCTCCTGTAACGGTGATCAAACACCCCTGGCTCCTTTGAATGGTGTGACTTTATTACCCTCCAAACAAGAGACAGAGTGTTGTGTCGCACTTCCGTCAACCAGCTCTCTAATGACAGAGAACACACCACTGCAAGTTTACAAGTTTATGTGTGTGTGTCGGTGTGTTTAAACTCCGTGTGTGTGTGTGTTGGCTGAAAGCTCCGCCACCCAAGAATTTCGACCCTGCTTCCTTCTCCCAGAAGGCCCCGACCTGAAAAGGTTTGATCCTGTAATCCCTGCGTGTGTATTTATTGTAGGGTGTTTTTACTTGTGATTTGCAGTGGGCTCGCACAGGTCTGAGTGGGAGCTGGAGCCTGGCGCCCGCTCAACACACACTCTCTGGGCGCCAGTGAAACTGATCACGGGCCGCACATGTGAACCTCTGTGTACTCGTGTGCGTATTTCGCTTGATATCCTGTTTGTGGAACGAAAAAAATGTGTTTTCGTAGCAGAATGAGAAGGAAAAGGAGGAAAGAAAAGGGGCAAAGAAAAAGAAAAGGTAAAACTAAACAAATAATTCATTTCAGCCTAATCTGTGGAAGTATAAAGCCAAAGTAAAGCTGAGAGCAGAATGGCTCTAAATTAGGGAGAAAATGAGGTTGTAAAATTGTGGTTTTGCAGACCTGCTTTGTTTTGGATACCTCTTTTCTTCTGATCTTAAAACTTCCATACATAACTAGCTTCAAAAATAATAAGCTTTTTATAGTACATTATTAATTCTTTGTATTTTTCTTATATAAGTGAAAAATGTCCTTGGTATAGGTGCCACTGAAAAAATGTACTGCTTCTAATTTGATTGAGTGCCCCTTTGTCTGCTCACTGCTTTAAGGATATAGGAGGAGGCTTGGATGTCTGGCAGAGAGAGCATGCGGATAATGTATTATTATATTTCTTACTTTTTCTCCCACTTGAGTACTGTAAATCCCTAAAGAATGAATGCAACAGCAGCTCATGGCACACATCTCCCGTACCCCCTTCTGATGACTTTACCAGAGAAAAGGAGGGAAGCAACAAAGGAGAACATGTAGATGGTAGTGAAGGGGCGGATCGGGACGCAGTGAAAAGTGGGGGTCAAGAAAGAAGAACAGGAGCTGGAAGGAAAGTGGAGAAGTGAAAGAATGTGAATCTGAGAGGGAGTTTTTACTCAGTGGGACCTGAGGGAAGTGGGGCTAACGTGTTGAGTATTTACCAGGATACTGATTATTGTCCAGGTCTTGGCCTCCTCTCAAAGTGAATCCATATCCAGGTAAAGTGCCGCTGGGCGCCGAGGCGGCTCTCAGCTCTTGACTCAGCGTCAGACCTTGGGTGGCTACATCCCTGTTCCCATTAAAGATCAACACTCTGCCTCCATGGTCCTCGCCTCCGAATGGACAGCCCACTGCCACGTCTAAGGGGGGACACATACGTGTATGGTTTAGACATCAGCAGGGTTAAGGGGCCTTCTGAAACAGAGGCAGAGGAAAACATTTATTGAAGGAAAAAAGGGAAAAGAGAAGAAGAGAAAGAGATTCACCTTTTTGAACTCAGCAAAGTTGTTTACTTTATATTTAATGCCCAATATTTTTTCATCTTTCCTAAGCTCCATCTTCCCATATCTGTCTGCACTGTCATCTGTCATTGCTTCATCTCTCATTGTGCTCCACGTGGGTAACGCTCAGCAGATCTTGTTATCTCGCCTATCTATTCAGTTGCAAAATGGCAACTTTTTTAAAATATTAAGTTTGAGGTAAATAATGAATTAGGGCTTAAAGTTCAGTTTTCCACTTTTGAGGATACTCACAAACATCCTTTCCTGGTTTTTGACAGTATTCACATTTAAATCGTGGAAAAAGTGAAGAAAAAAAATGTTAATTCCCCTGTAGAATCCTCTTTTTCAGACTCAAACAGACTCATGACAATATCCCCATAATTAAAATGATCTGAACTACTTTGTTAAGAATCTCTTGTTAGGAGCAATTATTTTAAGTGTAGAAATCACAAGCATCCCAAAGAGATTCCTCATTTGTGATCACTTTGACAGACCTTTATTCCAGCTCTTTGTAGTTGTTCTGAATTTGTGGATCTATCTTTCTTCTTCTCAGCGGGAGAAATGCAGATGCAGCTTCATCAACTTGAGGTCACCTGATTTATTTGAATGCTGCATGATATTTCACTTTTCTATCTTCTAAACTCCTGGATTAAATTCACTACATGTCTTGTGTCATTATCCACCTGTACTGAGAGCCAGGTTTTCTGCATTTGGCTGTACATCCCGATACACTTCAGAATTGCTGCTTCTGTCATATCATCAATGAAAACAGTTGGCTCCACACCACTGGAAGTCATGCATGTAGTGCGCTTCTATACATGAGGTGTTCAACTCTCTCAATACTCCTTTTTTTCAGTATCCTGATACAGGATGATTTCAGTCCTGCTTCAGATTGATTTTGGTTTCCCACAATATGCAGTCTCAGAGCAAATCTAACTTTTAAAGGGGGCATACTGAGGCTCATTGTCAAAAGCTGAGACCATTAACTGGGATATAATTAAAATATTTGTGACATGCTTTTGTCAAAATACCACAAGCATGCAGTAAAAAAATAAAAACAGCTTCCTTTGCAACCATATGTTCAAAGCTCTGTTTTAGTGGATGGACGGAGCCAAAAGATTCCTCTCTCTCAGTCTCTTATGAGCTACAGTAAAGCAGGATGATATGAAGCTGAGTAGAGACAAAGATGGTGACACTGGATAATGCTACTCTGATATGGGCCTACAAATTTAAACATCTAAATGGTTTTCTATATCATAAAATAATGACTTTACATGATCTTCTTCATTGGAGGTTCAGGCCTTTTTAACTGTGAAGCTTGAGCTCTTATTTGCTCAAAAAATGCTTGAAGCTCACCATTTTTGTTACTCTTTTTGTTCCTGCAAGTCTCCAGTGGATTTATGCTAAGATTTACCTGTTTCACTGACACTGAGAGCTCTTCTGACTGCAAAAGTTTGGTTCCGAGCAACAGTTTCCAGACATTTCACCTGCTTTCCTGATAAAGGAATAATTAAGCAATACCCCCACAACTTTTGAGTCATTTGTCCAATGAAATTTGAGCCAAAAGGAAAGAAGGGACGTGGTTCTTACGTCATTCCACCCACTTTGGTGGATCAAAGCAGAGACCCTGCACTTTAACATTGCATGTATCCATAACTTGAATGTGTTGTGATACACAGCAAAAAACGTATTAATATTTTTGTCACTGACCAAATATTTCCATAATTAAATATATTTGTGGAACAGCGGAGCAACTATGTAAAAGGAGAAATATAAAAAGTGACATACTATCCACACCTGTCCTGATATGAGGTCTGGTTTTTACTCCAAAAGTTCACTGATGGCACTATCCTGCAGTTAAACACCCATCAGCACTGTAACTGTCCAAATACCTCTAGACATCCTGTTTGTCTCCAGACCCCCTCTCTCCCAGCCTAAACAACTGGTTCCACATGAAGCAGATTGTGGGGTAAAGAGGATAAATGCAACCATGTGTGTATGCAAGTGTATAAATGAGCCTATGTGAGCCCGCGTGTTTCTGTGAGTCAGTATGTCTATGCGTGGGTATGTGTACATGACTGGATAGTGATGAAAAAAAAAAAACTTACTTTAAAAAAAAAAAAAAAGGTCCTCATATAATGTGAAAGTCACTGATGGGTATTGCTCAACAACGTCCCACACAATGCAGACAACCAGTGGAACACCCACTGTGATCACTAAAACCAAAACTATAGGAGACTCTTACTCACAGAGCAAAAAACATTGCAACCAATGGTGACAGAATACCAGCGTTGGCTGATGAAAATTATAAACATGAGGAGCCCCATGGCAAATTGAATTAGCTAAATTGTAAGGTTTCAACAGCTGACACTCAGAAAACCATGAAGATGACAGAAAATGGGTATGGTTCTGTTTTTATGAATTTGGGGTTATGAGGCCTCTGCTGGGGGAGGAGGCAGAAGATTGATGACATCACATAAAGAGGAATCTGTCAGTGATTATGCTCAGACACACACACACATAAAAGGGCAGGTATGTTCAAACACAGCAGTTCGACACGAGCAAACAGCACAGCTGAGAACCCTGATCACCACGACGATTCTATACCATAATCTCAAATAATATAATCATGCACAGACGTGGAGGGCTGCTCATTAGATTAAGCAGTTGGTGTCCACGTCGTTACGGCTGGCTCTCACCAGCCCCCTCAGAGACTGTCACTTCCTGACAGCAGATGTGATTTATGTTACCAGCAGAGGAAACCTTTAGTATTGATCCTACGGTTATTGATCTACTGGTTAATGGGGTTTAAGGTATGGTATGCACATTAACACACACTGCCTACTGATAAATTAAAAATAAACCAGTAAGATTGATGTCAGACATGCACCAGATGTGCATCCATTCATTCATCTTTAAAGGGCCAGTCAATGGTCATTAGGTCGGTGCTCCAGGCTTTGTGTGAATGCATGTGTGTGTGGGGGTGTGTGTCTTTCTCCAATCAATGTGAGAATAAAACAAACACATCGACGAGGAATGAACTCCTGGCTGCAGGACAAAAACTCCCAGATGATTTTATCTCAGGGCACATCTGGTGAGGTAAAAATAGGCTCAGAACACATGCCCGGACTTTAAACTGATCGTCAGAGGATGAAACAAGTTCACGCACACACACACGCAGACACACGAAACCTTTCATCACCACACTTCCTGATTGGCTAAAGAGCTTTAAGTTTTCTGAAGCGACGGGGTCGATAGGATTTCCTCAGTGAGATGAATAACAATCTATTGGGCACAGAAAAACCAGTTACCTGTTATCAGGCTGACCGCACAGCCTGAACCTCATATGAGCATGTGTACAAGTACGTGGCAGATTTACTTTTATTTATTTATTTTTTGTTTTTCAATGAATTTAATCTCTGCGATTTTTCACTTTGTCTTCAACATACTGGGCGTACCATTGTATCCATCCTGGTTGACGTCTCCTAGGGGTGCTATAGCTGTCCCGAAGCGTCCAAAAGTGTAGGTGCCGGAGAGAACGACAGGTTTGGAAAAAGAGAGTGGAGCCAGCTGCAGGTACAAGTACACCCTTCCCACCTCCCTGGGCTTGCTCTCCATCTCCCTTTCCATGTAAAGGGGTGCTCCAACCAGTATGTCATCAGTCCTGGGGTAACACAGCATATTTTTTTTAATGAACAAAAACAGAGCTAGGTGCAGGATGTGCATGACCGTTTTGACCAACAGACTGGTTCTCTACTTACCAATCTCCATTCAAGTCAGTGACAGCTACTGAATATCCAAAGTAAGAGGCCATCTGCAGGCAGACAAGGAAGCAATATAAGTGTATGTCAACCAAAACCCAACAGTATGACATGAGATTCCAATTTCCAATTTCTGACAACTGAATGAGATGATTCAAAAATGGCTAAAAAAAAAAAAATAATAATAATAATAATTATGTCAGCTGTGCCCATGGATTAGTGGCTTATATTGAGTCCTGTAATACAGTGACCAGGATGTGTTGTTGGTCCTACCTGTTCCCCTGTGAAGTTCTGGATGAAAGTTAGATTAGTGGAGTTGATCATTGCCACCTGAAACAAGCAAGATGGAGAGTCAGACATAATACAGCACCACTAATCAATGGTCCCCTTATAGCGCCTTTAAGCTTTGTCAAGGTTCTACAAAGCAGCTAACATGTTTCTCATCAACAGAAACCACTCATACAGTGCTCCTATACACAGTCTGCTGCACTTTTGTCTCTGATGAGCATCCTGGGGGAAATGTGGGGGTTCAGTGTCTTGCTCAGGGACACTTTAACATGTGGAGGAGCTGGAGGCCAAAACACTTCCTTTTAACACAACAGGAGTAAACATGGCCAAGGAGTATGACAAACAGGCACATGAAGAATGCCTGGAAAACAAACCGCATAAAAAAAAGCTTTTATTCAAATGAAACTCATTTTTTTCTCCCTGCCCTCCCCCATCATCATCCTCTTTGTGCCTTTACCATTTTCCCCTCATCTTTCTCTCCTTCCCCCCATCCTAACCCCGGTTGCAGGGAGAGTTTGAGGGGGGAGGCAAAGAATTCCTTCATAAGAACTAAAATAACAACCACATGGAGACAGCCGGGGGCTAAGTGTACTCACACATGCACAGACACACACAGGAGGATACATGTTAATCAAGTCAATAATCACTCAAAGACTTACACAAAGATGAGGGTGTGTAAACACAAATATTGAATCAATACCATGACAATAAGCATGACTTTGTTCTTAATTGTCAGACTGATCGCACAGGAAACCTGATCAGGCCTGACGGCCTCTCTGACAGTGCGTACCTGCTCACTTGGCCTGCTGTGAGCTACAACCACCTCTGTGAAGCTCTAAGTGAACTGTCCGGTCAGGAATGAGGACTCTGGTACCAGCTACCATGTCCAGACGTAAGGCACGGACTTTCATAGGGTGCATACACTTTGTGGTGAGTCTTGTGGTTATACTGCAGGTTATGTGGTGTGTGTGTATAGAAAAGGGTTAGTGAGGTTAGGTAGGGTCACCACCCTCCACATGCAGCGGAAGCTGTGTGTCATTAAGGAGGATTGAAACAGTCAGCCCCGAGGACAAGTTCCCATAGAAAAACACGTGATGAACTCGAGTTTACACGTAGATGCCCACGCACTTATGTGCACTGATAACTGCTCATACTAAAGCCAAAATTTGACTCACTACAAATTTTTTGTTTGGTCAAAATGAAATTCTTCTTTCTGGGCAGAAATAGCATGACCGCGAAGTGTGGTTCTGGTCCAAAATATGGTGTCCAATGTTGTTCACACACTTTCTTT
Organism: Hirundichthys speculiger; assembly: GCA_018398805.1. Taxonomy (NCBI): domain Eukaryota; kingdom Metazoa; phylum Chordata; class Actinopteri; order Beloniformes; family Exocoetidae; genus Hirundichthys; species Hirundichthys speculiger. The sequence goes on from JAGFBZ010001926.1 coordinate 1,965,947, forward strand.
GGAATCAGTGATAAAGTCCATTTGCCATCTAAGCAGTAAAATCCATTCATAAATAGTTATTTCTGCCAAGCTGTTTGCATTTCTCCTCTGGAACCATTCCACTCCTCCTCTCCGATCACGCTCAGGTCTTCTTCGCCAACACTCCGGTCTTAAGTGCTGCTGTGGATTCTGATTAGGATTCTGCTTTTGACTCTGTCTCTGCATTGAAAAAATAATGAAACCCTTCACTGCTAAGAACTTTTTTGACCATTATTCTTTATGTTTTGATTATTGGTTTGCTGAGAAGTCCAATACTATCCAGGAAAAAGCATTTCTGAAAAGTGCTTATGTTCTCTTCCAGCTGACAAGGCATTTTGGCTGATTTGGGCAGCCATCATGATCAGCATCGTGACCCATTTCACCAAGACAGGCACATAAATGGTTTTTCCAAAAATCTTACCTTGGATAGTTAGAAAAAAATAAAATTAAATGAAGAAATGTCAACATCTATTTCTGTTTTTGGGAGGCATTGTGCTTCCCAACAAAACAATGATCTGAAGCATACTGCCAAAGAGGTCAAGAAACGGTTAACAGAAAAGAATGTGAGCATCGTCGAGCTGTCCGGCCAGACTGCAGACCTGAAACCCATCGAGCCTCTAAGAACTAAAGCCCAGAGTGATGCCAAAGGAATCCATTTCAACTCCAAGTCCTGGGAATCATCATTAAAGCCAAGTGGTTCAAAATGCCGGAGGCGACACTTAAGAAACTGCCGACCATGAACAACTGCTTTGAATGCTCTGATGGCAAATGAAGACCTTGCTATTGATTCCAGAGAAAGTTTTGGACATCATATTTTTACAGTGTTTAACCACCTTTTGCCACTTGTCCCAGTAATTTCAAGGCAGGATTAATGTATTCAAAATGAATTAATTATTAATTATTATCACAATTTGGATTGTGTATGGACTAATTTTGATTTTTAGCGTATAAGCAAGTATATGATACTGTATATATACAAGTTGTGTGCATTGGGGTACCTGCACATAAAAGTCCTTGTACATACTCTCTGATCCATCCTGCATTTGTCATCTCACGCTAAAGACGCACTTCTGACATTAACAAGAGCAAATTAAAAGAAACATGAGAACGAAATACTAATTTCATTCTGAGGCGGGATTTAAATATTTGGAACTCAATTCAACAAGTGAACAACTTTCCTCCCAAAGATGTCCCCATTTTTATGTATTTATTTATTCCTAATCTGGATGGATTGTATCTAACAATAGAAATAATCTCCGCAGGTGCTGAGTGGATTTGTTTTAATGTTTAATGTTTCATGCTTTTAATTCATTCAACTACAAAGTGTGCAAATAAGAATGAAACTACACTGTGTTTGCTTTTCTCTTGATATAGTCAAACGTTTTTTTTTTTTTTTGTTTTTTTTTTCATTTGGCTTTTTCAGTTCTGCTCAGTGAACTACACGTCCATACTCACATATCCAAAGTTCTGTGCTCCTCTTGGAACGCCAGCTATCAGTTCTGGAGAACATGGAAACAAAAAAAGATTTTGTGTGAAATTAAATGAGACATAAGTGAGCAACCAGGAGTTGCTGATTGGGTGCTCGGACTCGGCTTGCACATTGATGGATGAGTGCAGCTGTGAGCTGATGGGGACGATCAGAGGAACCCACCCAGAGAGAGGGGACAGAGTCCCTGCTTCCTGGTTTGTGGCTCTCCCCGACACACTCAACCACCAGCCTAATTCCCAGCTCTGTCTCCACTGGGAACTCACAGTTACGACCAGTTCTGCAGTCTTTAGGCAGTTTAAGGAACAAGACCACAACAAACTTTGCACCACAACACAGCACATCAACAGACATGTGTGGACCCTTAAGGCTCACTTTAAGACTCTGCGACATGTGTTGTGGCCGAGGGCGATCGAGACTTTTGCAGAGCTGTAGCATGTAAATCTGCAGTTGTCTTGTAGAGATCTGCCTAAATGCTGATTAGAGAAGTGACAGTGAGAAAGTGCGTGTTTGAGGTGGTGATGGGGTGTCATAGCTGTTACAGACTGTGTGGTAACGGAGCAAATAGCTGAGTGAAAAAACAAATCATACGGCTGTGATTTTCTATCTATTTCTTTAATGACATGGTTTTTTTGTGTTGGAATTGCTTTAGTATTTAAATTTCCCAGCAGACAAAGTAAGAGAATGAACCGCAGCAGCAGAACGTCAAACTCTGAATTAGATGTGAGCCAAAATGATATAAAGAAGAGTAAACTGATCTGTAAATTGCAATTTTTGCATTTATATTGGCTTAAGTAACACATTCTTGACTAGTTCAGCAAAAGATGACCTCCGAGACCACTGCTCCGCACCTGCACATCTTTAATTACGCTAGTCTCTGTCTCTGTATCGCTTTGCGCCTCATATTTTAAGTCCAGATGAAAATCTGGACCAACTCTTGACCCGACAAGGTGCGCCAATATTCCTACTAATCAGTCAAAAGGAAGGACAGGAAATGTCTTTATCAGGGGTTCCTGAAGTCTGTCTCTCAGGGGCCACGACCGAGATGCACCGAGACGGTTCTCATTACTGCTTCTAAATTGCTAATCCCAATCACTGACCATATTGAACACCTCATAGTGGTCCAGCCTTGGAATATATGTGGAGAGACTGCAAACACGCAAGGAAAGAGCAGGGAAGCCGCTGGTGTCGTTATTCAGGGATTCCTCTGGTGCTGCATGTGGTTTGTTGTAATGAACTGTTGGCTTTCTCACCTTGTTCTGAGTCTCCTGTAAACTCTCCAACCGCCACAGAGTAACCTAACGAGAAAAACATGGCTGGAATTAACTCACAAACAAAGGTTTTACATTAGATCACGACAATTAGGGGGGTATTAGGTCACGATAATTAGGAAGACTGTGGTTTGTGCGTGAGTTTATGCGTGTGTGCTTGAATGCATGCGTTACCAAGGTAACTGTCGTCGTTCGTGTCATCAGCCGCTGCGGTTTGCTTCTCTCCTGGAACTTGTCTGAGTACTGCTTTTAAAGAGTAGCCATTCAGTATCTCAGCTATCCCTGCTGTCATCACCTGACCTGGACTCACACACACAGACACACACAATGACTGATGGAGAAAAACAAAGGTTGCGGGGGTGCATGCCACATCTTTTTGTGGGGACCGGTTTCAATTTGGTCTCCCTAAAGGGAGCACCACTTGCTACAGGTATCTGACTGGAGCTGCAACGCTGCCTGCGAGCGATCGAAGCGTTCCCAGGGGAAACCTAAAACACGTCACTGGGAAGAGGAATAGCTGAACAAATACCCCGATGCTCCTTTAAAACCTGCCACAAAAACTCAAATTCTCTCTGCAGTGAGGACTGTGAATTATAGCTGTGCACACACAAACAACACCCTTCCTTTGCTGCTGAATGAGAGGTCAAACAAACAAAAGATTTTATCGATGGTCACCCTCAACCCTCCACGAATCCTCCTTCATGTGTGAGCGTACTGACGGGAAGGGAAAAGTACCCTCTTAACCTTCCCTCCAACTCCTCTCCCACTGAGTTTATCATATCACTATATCAACTAGTCATTAGCCCCCTGTCTGATTAATGAGATAAACTGTTAACACAGGAACATAAGTCACTGCTGCTAATTTGAGCAGTACTTTGCACCAAGATCGTATATAAGTGAGGTTTTTTTTTTTTTTTATTATGAATCAGGCTGAAGGCTGAAGATAATTGTTCCATATTAGAGGCCATAAAATCCAGGCTGAGTGCTTTTATAAACACTTGGGGGAAGTGTTTTAACTGGAGGCAGCCTGGCTTGCCAAGGAGAGGGCACAGAGAGGGAGCAGTCCATTAGGCTTTCTGTGGTGCCTGTTTAGTGTAGGTCTAGTTTATTGGAGCATTTGTAATTTAACAACATGCAACGACACCATGAGCACCATATCGCAAAAGATGGAGCAGTTTTTAAATACATCTCCAAATAACTTCAGATTTTGAGAAGGTATATATTTTTTTCTTTTTAAGCACGTCTTCTTTTCTTAACAAACGATGTGCTGCAGAGTCATAGCTCATGAGTAACAATGAAAGGAAAGTGCGAGTGTGTCACCCACTGTCTCCCTGCTCCTCACAAACAGCTGCACATCGTCATCGAATTTGGATCACACACACACACACCTACACACATAAACACTGTCAAACACCTGGAGAAGGAGTTCTGCAATACCTCACCGCCTTCACTATTTCACACTCCAGCTAAGACACTTAATCCCTCTGCTTAAACTGGCCTTGCATGTCCAGCAGCCTTGCTGACCTCAGCACCGACTCTGTACCACACTCCCTCCCTACTTTTTATCTTTCTCTCCCAATGAACCAGTGTGTTAGACTCCCTGGCCACAGCAATCCACTTTTACCTCCTTGCTAACTTTCTCTGTTCCTCTCAACCTCGCTGTTCACCTTCTCCTTGAAGCTTTTTTGTAGCTCTATCTACAAAAGTCCCTGCGTGGAGGCGGAGTTCCTCCACACTCCATTACCTTCCGATCAGCTCATTACGGTGCCCAAACACCCACTTCCTGTTCCACTACAGCCGGCAACAGGCATTAAGTAGAGGAGTGAGGGATGAAAAACAGATAATGAAAGGGGGCAGAGAAAGAGACACGTTTCAGTCCACCTTTTTTTATGGAGCGCTTGGCGAATGCATCAGTGTGCACATGTGGATATGTGGGATGTACAGACTGCTAAACTCATCTTCATTCCTTTCTCTCATTTGAACAGCTTCCTATCTACAACCCAAAATTGGACAACAGCTTGGATGATATGTTAAATGCAAAAAAAAAGTGTATTGCTCGTTTCCATTTGTTTCATACCAACTTAATTTTAATTTGTTAATATGAATACATTTTAGCATTAAGCCTTCAAAACATTCTAAACAAAAAGTTGGAACCGTTAGACCTTTACTACTCAGTAAATATTCCTTCTCACAACCCTTAAAGGGTTCCTGACACTGAGGATACCGAAGAGATGAAAGATTTAAGGTGATACATTCTTTGAGAAAACAGCAATGAGTTGTCATTTTTGCATTCTTTTATTTGAAAGTTCTCCAAACATTCCCTACTGGGGCAGCTTGGGACTGAAGACAGGCCAGTCAGTACCCAGTAGCCTCTTCTTCCTCAGCCAGTCCTTTGTAACGTGTACACATGTGTAGTTTTTGCATTGTCTTGTTTAAAAATAAATGGACATCGCAGGGAAAGATGTCATTCTTGAAAACAGCACACGTTGCTTTAAATCTCCTGGTACTTTTCTACATTAGTGTTGCCATCGCAGAAGTGTAAATTATCGTTGCCAAGGACATTTCTAAAACTCCGTAACATCACAGATCTCAGCTTATCTTTGGCTTGAAGCACACCACATCCATTTCTTTCAGAAAGGATCTTTAATACTGACTGGCCTGCATGACAGTCCATCTCAGTTACCTCCAAGCTGAGAGATGCTGTTCCTGTTTATTACATCTGGACAAGACTAGCATAAGAGTTACCCTGTCCGTGACATTTGAGAACATAGGTCAAGATTACATTAGGTCCAGGTTGACAAATAGATCCTCTGTCCATATTTGCTCCACAAAGGGCATCAAATCATAGCAAGACAGACACTGAAGACAGGTTTGCACACTCCTGTTGTAGTTACCTTGCCAGTAAAAGCTTCCAGGTCCTCCGACAACCAACCTTCCTTCCTGGAATGAAAACAGTTTGTCGTGGTTAGTCATGTGACAGAGGTATGTGAGTTTATATGTGCATGCACGCGTATAGCGTGTAGCATGTACAATTGTGTGAATGTGCACATATGATTGCTGTTGTCATGCCTGTTGACTTCCTGCTGAGAATGACAGTTTCCTGTACAGGAGGGTAGAGATGGATGATGAAGCAGAGGTCAGGGTTCATACTGACTATACAGTGAAGGAATGCGAGCGTGCCCATTGTGTTGAGAGGCAACAGGTCACTCTGGGAGCGGAGGCATCTCTGGGGACGACCCGTCTCCACAGCTCTCCAGTGTGCATAAATCTTTGAAAGCAGTTTTAGGTCTGAAAGTGCAGGAGGTGGTCCTGATGATGACATGTGATTGGTGTTGCAGTATTTACCTTGGTGAAATCCACGCTGAAACCAGCCTGGCAGAATCCCTGTCCCTCTGGGTCTGGATCATCTGAAAACAACGAAAACACATGCAGACTGTGAAATGCTTTTTTTTTTTTATTCTTTGAGGGGATTCACTCGTTCTGGATAAATTAAAAATAGCCCCCCAAGTGATTTATGTGGGTGCAGAGGTTTGACAATGAAATAAAGCTGAGAATGAGATTTGGAAAGAAGATAGCATACCAAACCTCTGTGGCTTTCTCCTCATCTGTGATTCAGGCAATCAACTCCTTAGGAATTCATTTATCACTACAAGCTAGCAGAACATACCTGCAGCGTTGCTTGAAATGCTGGCAGCGGAGCTGAATCGTCTATAGTGTAGGTGGCAAGCTTTGACAAGGAAGAAAAATGTGTGTGTGGAATAAAAGACAGCAACACTGCTCCCTCTGAACTATTCGTCTCTGTTTTTAGACTGAGTCTAACAGTCATTGGTGTTTTAAATTTCTCACTGCTGAGCTCACTCATATAACAGAGAATGGTCCCTCTCATAAATAAAACCGTGTAGTCTGAATGGATGTGGTTATTGATGAATTTGTCCCAATGAAAGAGTTGCATTTACAATTATTCCAGTCTTGATTAGTAAAACAGATAGCATTGACCTTAACAACAAAACAGATCTTAAACAGCACTGAAGGAATTACTGAAGGTGGTCTGAGTCTGCTTGTGTGTTTATGCGAGAGCACGAGGGAACAGACAACAAGGGCTCCTTATCATAAACTGTTGGTATTTCACTTCATTGCTCAGGGTGAGAAAGCTTTAGGGAAGAAAAGGGGAGAGAAAGAAAAAAGCTGGACATGTGACAGGAGCAGCTTTTGGGGAATGGGGAGGGGGCATCCCATAAATCCCATTTACAGAGGTGATGACAGAAAGAAGAAGGGAGAAGAGAGCGACTGACAAACTAGTAGAGAGACAGATTATTTTTAGGTTACCATGGTGACTTCTAAAACATCAGGCAAGGCGATCTGTTTAAAAAAGCAAGCATTACCTATTTCCTATACTCATATCTCTTCACACGGACAGGCTTGGCTTCATTTTTTCATGCTTTCGGGAGTCTTTCTCTGAGAGTTTTGCCTTTCTCGCTACAGTGAAAGCGAACAAATAATTCTTGATTCTGTCACAGTACAGAAATACACATTTTTTTATTCAAGAGTCCAGCTTTTTTTCCCTCCACGCTATTCTTCTGTTATATATGTTTTTTTTTGTGCATGTGAAATGTCTAAAAAGTTACAAAAAGCCATTCATATGAAACGAGACATGACCCTACTCCTGCGCTGCCTGAAGCACCGTATTTGTAGTTTGGGATTTTGATCCTCTGAAATACAGCTGCAAAACACCTGCGCACTGGAAAGTCTGGCATGCTGGAAAAAAGACAAAGTTGCTGCTGAAATGAATCAGCAGTAGGGATGCTCTACCCCTCTGTGGTTGGGTATTTACCAGGCAACAAATTACTGTAAGAATTCAAAAAATGGTGTGTGGTTTCTTAAAATCTGTGGCGTGTGGAGGATCGACGGCACGATCACGGCATGTCCTGCCAAATGTACTTTTCCTTGACTATAAGTGAGGGTTAAATATAGTCCAGATATATCAATTATGAATGACACAAAAAAAGAGCCGTTCAGCTGTGTGGATTTGCACCGTCTGTTACAAATGCTGTCGAGACCACAGTGGTGTGAAAACCAACTGATGTAACTATCTGCCAACAAGCTAAATGCTATTACCACAGCAGCCACAATTAATGCTCAACTTCAACTGGAATAAGTTACTGGGTTTTTAATATCACTACAAGGAAGCATCAATCACCACACACAGCCATAAATAAGTAAATACGTTCACATTTATTTTGAAACTCCAAAGTTGGCAGATAGGCTACTAACAACGGTCCGTGCAGGGTTCAGTGTTCTGCCCAGAGACACTGATATAACAGAGCGAGGGATCCAGTCACTACTTGTGTACATGTGGCTCAGGAGGCTCAGGCCGCTCTTGTAAAACAGGTCTTTGATCTCAGTGGGACTAACCTAAAGGATATTAAATAATCCATCCATCCATCCATCCATCCATTATCTATACCCGTTTCATCCTCTGCAGGGTCACGGGGATCTGCTGGAACCTATCCCAGCTGTCTTTGGGCGAAAGGCAGGGGTACACCCTGGACAGGTCGCCAGTCCATTGCAGGGCCACATGTAGGGTTAGGGTTAAACCTAACCCTAACCCTAACCCTAACCCAACCACACACACTCACAATCTCTCCTACAGGCAATCTAGAACCACCAATTGATCTAACATGCATGTCTTTGGACTGAGGGAGGAAGCCGGAGTACCCGGAGGAAACCCACACAAACACGGGGAGAACATGCAAACTCCACACAGAAAGGCCCCTGCTGAGGTTCAAACCAGGAACCTTCTAGCTGTGAAATATCTCAAATCTGAAGTTTCTATGTTCATACTGACGACAGAGAGAAAGAAAGGACAAATAAAGGGACAGAGGCATTTGCAGACGAGGCTGCAGAGTCACTCACTGGTCCTGCAGGGTGAGTACTCTGCATAGGCACTGAAGTTCTGGACGGCCACATAGCAGGTCCCCACGGGGTCCTTCTCCCCCTCTCTCTTCACTGTCCGCCAGTGGTAGAGAGGAGCACATGCCTGGATGACAGACAACTCTGTTATTCTCATTTTCAAAACAAACAAAAAGAAAAAATTGCTTCGAAAGGAGGAAAAGACAGAAGAGGCCAAATCTGTGCGTAATAAATATATTACTCAGATGGCCACTCACCACCACTTTTCCCTTGTGCGTCCTGACTGATGCTCCGAACCACTGGTGCGATTTAAACTCCAGAGGCTCTCTGGTGCCATTCACCTTTATCATTCTGTTATCTGGAGACAGACGCAGCGAGAGGGGGAAGTGGAACAGGCATAAAAAAAAATTGAAGTGAAGAGACATTTTAAAAGTGGCGGCTGTAAAAGCTGGCATTGACCATGGTCATCTGACCTGTGAGGATTTGTCCTTAATGAGCGAAAGCAAACAGCAACATCTTTAACGGGCCCGTAGACGCATCGAAACACCATTTGACCTCCTCAGTTATTGACATTTGACAGAATATGGAGGCTTTTTTCAGGCAGCCTCTCCCATAAAAGTAACAACACTTAAGAGGCTTAAGATACAGAGCCGCACATAAACAAGCTTATGTGCACATGTTATTTATTTATTTATTTGAATTTCCAGTGGAATCGCAATGACTTGTCAGATTTGGTGTGCATGAGTGTGTGTTTGCTTGTTGTAGACATTCTCCATCATTTTTAAGACCAGCTGGGTCTCTTTAGAGCAATGCAGACCTCTCCTCATAAAACACCTTGATTTAGCACATGTGTGCACCCACGGGGACTCACATAAAGTTACACTTTTACTTCTAAACATTATTCGTTTTTTTTTTTTTGTCTTCGTTAGTCAATTCCATCTTCTCTGGGACACTTAAGGCAACATGGTGATTCATGTTGTTTTCTAAACATTTTTTTTCCATCATTGACCTGTTAGGGGAGACTTAATTTCAGCTTCCATCTTAAAAAAAAAAAAAACTTTCTGAATAACCTGAGTCATCCAGGTCTTTCAAAAACGTTTGAATCAAGGCAACTGGACTTTCTTTTCTTGATTATTAAAGACGTTTCACTTTCCATCCACTGTGTTTTATCAATTCAAAGTGACTGTTGGGGAGTTTCAAGTTTACGAGCTGTGACAGGAGGGTCAGTGATTTACATACGACTTTGGCTGCATATAGGTTAAACCTACTGGATGGAAGGTGAAATGTCTTCAAGGGACAAGAAAAGGAAGCCAAGTTTCTTGTTTGAAACCTTTGTCAAGAAAAAGGCATCTTTGAAATGAGCAGTGATGGAAGTATTGTTTTAATAAAGCGGGCCTATCAGTGATAGACTGTTTTATCATTGTTCTTGAAATGTGAAGCTGAAAGAGGAATATGTTAACAGACTAATATAGTGCCTTAAACCTTTTTCTATGCTGTACGAAACATGTCTGTGCTTGTCATTCACAAATATAAAATCATACAATATTTCTTATTATATATATATATTTATATATATGTGAACATGCATTGCATATAAGCAGCACTTCATTCACAACAATTATGCACTAATGAGCACAAGGTGAGCAATGTGAAGTTCACGGACGCTGACATCATTCCAGTCCGAACACAACCACTCTTGTCACTGAGATGTGCCAGTCCAAACCTTTCCCAACTAAATACTTTTTTTTTTTTTAACTAAAAAGACAAAAAGAAGCTGTGCATTACACCCAGCACAGTCCGGACACCAAAGAGGTGAAGACTCGCTTGCCAGATCTCTCTACTCAAATCACAGAGATGGAGTCTATCTCTCATCTGTGATGTGATACCCCAGTCCCCTTACTGCACTGGCATGACTTAACACAGTGGTGCGCAAACTGTGGTACGCGTACCACTGGTGGTACACGAGCGCTCTCTGGTGGTATGCGGAGGAACGTCATGACTTTCCACATTTTTTCCACATTTTCACTTAAAAAAAAAAATCAGAAACATACAATGCATTATGTTTCAAATTAAATGTTTAGCTTGCAGATGTAACAACTTTTGAGTGTGTTTATTTTGCTCTGTATGAGAGTATGAGTATGTGAGAATTGTTGGACAGAGTTGTAGATGTCTGATTCAGTAAAGTAACAATTCAGGCAACAATAAATAACCACAATAAGGAATAAACATGTCTGTGTGTTTAAAGCTAATTGAGAAGGCATATATGGCTATATTCTTTAAAATTGGTCATCATGGTGGTACTCAGAGAGCTGAACGGTTTCTCAGGTGGTACGCAGTATTAAAAGTTTGAGAACCACTGACTTAATGTCACTGAAGTATGCACACAAGCACACGTGAACCTGATGTAAGACATAAACCAGTACAGTCCACACAGATGTTCACCACTTGAGCTGATATTTCTCACTGCTTCAGTAAAAATGTGTTGGCTGTAACTCCAGAAAAAAAAAAGATCCCATGCCCCTCTGCCATCAATCACGTTGTGGGTGCCCACCCATCGTTGTAAAACGACACACACATGTGAGCCACTTCACGCATGTGTTTATTCCTCCATCGCTCAAACCTGAAATTAGCCCCAAAATATTTCACGTATGCGCCTGTGATAAATAACCGCAATCAAGCCTTGCTGATGGATAAAGTAGTGAAGTAGTGCCTGCATCAGCTGATCAGCTTTGTTCACGTTGCTGCTGCTCACTGATAACACATATTCACGCGTGCATGTGGCCGTGTTTGACATCCTCCCGAGAACCTCACAGCAGCAGCATCACATGAAGTCACCTTCTCACATACTGAAGCTTTTCAGATAACCAGGAACTCATAGATCACGTTTCTTTTTAACTTCCAATGATTTCTGCAACACATATGACGTCTCCCCCGCAGATTACTCAAAAGGGAAAAAAGTTACCTCTATCAAAGCTAAGTGCCTAATAGTGAGTCAGTTTCTTCTGCGGTGCTCTTTTTTGTGGTGCCCATAAAGATGACAGAGGTTCTCATGAAAAGAGGCAGAGGAACAGACTGGGGGAGAACAAGAGGGGGATGAGGGGACTATGAAGAAGAAAGGGATACATTTTCAAGATCTAATAAAAAGCAGACCTCACCCAATCCCCCTTTCTTCCGACCAGGAACCAAATTCCCATGTGCATACAGTTTACCCCTCTCTCTCTATAGCTATTGCACATACACTGATACTCAGAGAGGAAAGCGTGTGTCAGTAACATTAGATACACGAGCATCGAGCTGATTAGACTCTGATGATAACATACTGAATAGCATGATCGGCATGATGCAGACCCTCACCAGTAAACCTGCTGGGTGAAGCTGATGAGAGCCATATGTCTTATCTATTTTTCACATCCAACATTACAAGCACCAGCTCATGTGGACACATATAAGACACACACATTACACAGTTCCACTACTTCTGAACGGAGGGGACATCTGGGTTCGGCCGGGGCTTCAAAAGAAGTTGAGAATGCTTGTTAAATTTTGCTTCTGTTCTTCACTAAAATTCCCTGATGAGCACTCATGAAACAATGACAGCAGGTAGTACACAGCGTCTAACAGTTTGTCCAATTCAAACAGTCCTCAGAGCCTCAGGAATATTAATAAGAACCCAGTTAGGGGGGGTCTAAATTAATTTAGAAAACACAAGCCTTAGAGTGTTTCAGGTAACTTACTGGAATTATCAAAAGGAATCTGTCTGCAGCTTTCAGGCAGCCCCTTCCAGGGGCAGTAGTAGACGGCTCCAGCCTCCACGATGCCTGGTTGGGAGGTGTTTGCTTTAGGAGCACCAACCAGTACACTGATCCTGGAGGGCAGAAGGAAAGAACATGCAAGACAAGGTACAATTCATTCCCTAGCTCTATACTACATGGAATTGTCCGTTTTAGATTTATGCTTTGTTCTGCTGAAGTTTTATTCAGCTTTACAGATGATGCAGCATCATCCACCTCTATTCAATTACATTGCAATTAAAAGACTTCTGTTTAGATCACAAACTGTGCAAGACCCTGATGGGACAGCTCCAGCACTGATGTTGCCACTCACGTGTTCTTGTCGGTGGACGCTTGATAAAAGTCCACTGAATAACCGAAATAGCTCCCACTGGGTCCCCTGTAAATCGTAGGATGCTCTGCGTAAAGGTTGAAACTCCAGACTCCGTTTGGCGCCGGCCAGAGCACAGACAGAACCCCCAGCGTAAACATCCCCGCAGAAGAAGCACAATCCCATACACGCTCCATCCTGAAGGGCAACAGGCTGCGCAACATTCCCCTACCCAGAAAAAAAAAAAATGACAGAAAGAGGGCTGCGTCTCTGCAGGTGAATGAAAATCTGCGCTTGTCCTGAAGTTCGGCCCGCTGCCTGACTTTGGAGCCTTTACGCGCTCTGCTGCGCTCCTGAACTGGCGCCTGACACCCTTAAACCACCAGGTCTGCTCTGAGGCTGAGCTCTGAGACTCCACCGCCGCGCCCCCGCCCCCATGGACAGAACCCTACCCCCCCCCCCCCCACCCCCAGCCAGACACACGCATTACAAGGCACAAACCACATCTGAGCGCGCAACAGGAGGCTGGCGCGTCACCGCTCCTTTTATGGGACGGCTCATTTTTCCGGGACACCTCGAACTGGATGGATGGTGTTGAAGTGAAACTCAGGCAACAAATAAGTCCGGAGATGATACGCGCGATCACACGCGCAGGGACGTGATGTGGACGCGCGCAGAGAAAAGGCCTGTCTTAAATGTGCTTTTTTTTTTTTTTTTTTTTTAAACAACCGCTTTTACAATCCCGCCATACCATCAAACAGGGCCGCGTTTCCTTCCGCTAAAACTAATCTCTTGTAATTATGCCAGTAATTATTACGTCGACGTAGGGCAGAAATCTTGAAGACGTACAAGCGCAAGGTTCAGTTGAGCCCACTCACCGTTTCACTCAACACCCTGCGATTTCCCCTGAACCACTGAGCCAACAAACTTCACTCTTGCTGAAAATAACATCCTGCAATGAAAAAGCGTCTTAAAGAGGTGACAGGTCAGAGGAGACGTTTGTGTGTGTGTGTGTATATTTGGCTTTGCACACTTAAGAGCATTTGTCTTGCAAGATGTATCTCAGTGTGCGTCAGAGAATAAATGTTGCACTCTTTTAATCAAACCCCCAGTCTGCTTTTTTTATGGTCTCGGGGAGTTTGTTTTAATTAAACTTTGGTTTATGGGCACATAAATGATGAATTGAACGGTGTAAACAGCCGCGGAGCTGCAGCGGAGCTGAATTAAAGTCGGTTTGGAGTGTTTTCCGTCGAGAGGGGTGATAAAAAGCAGGTGGGAAAGTGAGGTAAAGTGAGAAGAAACCTAACCTTGACCGGCCAGAGGTGGAGGCCTTCACACACTACCTGCTCTTTCCTCTCCAACCATCCATCTTGTCCTCAGCACCCCCCCCCCCCCCCAAAAAAAAAAAAAAAAAAATCCTAACACAGACTTGGTTTACCTCGTCTAGACATCCTGCTGACCATTTCTTTTCTTTTTTTTTTCTGCAGAGCTTAAGTGTGTGAGCCACAGCAGGCTGCTGGTCTTTCTCATTCGTTTCTTTGTAAATCTGAATGAACAGAGAGAGAAAAAAACTGCACAAAACGAGCAAAGGCGAAGTTACACATTCAGAAGAAAAGAAGATGATTAAAGATAATGGAGCGAAGGAGGCAGCAGTCCTGGTACGACAACACACCGGTGTTTTCATGCTGCAGTCTCTCAGTGTTCGTGGGCGCAGGACTCCATCTGTAATCATTTTCTCCATTGTCTGACATCCAGTAAAATTCTCAGTTGACACATTACCAACAATAAAAACATGCTGTTCAGGTTACCTCCTGTCAGCCTGCCAGTGTCCTCAGATCAGAGTTTACTGCAGGTCATCCTGGATTGATTACTGCGCATGAACAGTAGTGGTTTATGTCTCTCAGTGTACCTTTTCTTTACAAATTCATAATGAGTCTGTTAAAATGTGTATTAGGTCACATCAGCTTAACGTCCTTTCTCCTTTAGAATCACAGGCCGGTAATATTGCTGTTCAGATTATGAGTAAAAAAACCATTATGTGCATGAAGACACACAAATACACAAACTGAGAAAATAACTTAAATCAGTTATGACCCACTAAACAGCTGCATTTTCTGTATTTTATACTGCTTTACAACATGAGATGGAAGTGCAGACCTTCATTTATCTTCTTTAAGGTCATTTTAGTGCTTGACAAACACCATCGGCTGTCTGAAGGTGAATTACTTTCTGTTTATAGAGAGGTACTTAAGTCACCATTATTGACTTGGAGATTTACTAAATCACTGATTTAAACTCTCTCTGGGACACACAGCATTAGTTTGCATGTGATTTAGTGACGAAGCCACAAACAAAACGTGCACATCTGAAACCGGAGGATATCCCCTGTAGGATCAAGGTATTATATTTATGAGGGTAAGGCACACACGGAGGAGGATGTCTAAGATTTCAAAGCTACAAAAATCACACAACATTTGAACAAAAAAAAAAAGTGTTTATTCCAGAACCTTTGAGTGTGATAATAAATACATGAGCACTTGGCCAACATCTTAGTGTAATGCACGAAGCACACACAGAGCACCTAAACCAACTTCATCGTGGTTAAAACACTGATCACCATGTCTACATCTGCGTTGGTCCCTTTACAGTGTAAACTCCTGGGACTGGGGTGACTCCGAGTGTGAGCCCGTCTGCTGTTCTCATTTTTTGAAGGCTTTGGTTGGTTTTCTCTCAAACAGTCCTGCAGCTGGATTAACAGTAGTGTGTGTTTCACAGTCAACTGGCTCTACATGTGGTTCAGGATGGGGTTTGATGACAAACTTCTTGAACCTCACTAACTTGGTCTCTGAACAGTCTCTGTCCACCATCGAAGTGAAGAAGAGGTTGTCGGCACAGAGCAGTGCTGTAAGAATAAATAGCCATTCAGTTTTTTTTTTTTAATGTTGTTGCTGTACTTTCTCTTAAATATTCACATGAAACATCCCATGTGTCAATTACAAGCTATTGTGAATACGTAACAGCGTTGACTGCCGAGGCGAGGTTGCATTTGTGTGGAATGTGTGAGTGAGAGTGAAAGAATGGATCTCAGGCGTGAATAATTAGGCCATGAACATCTTTGTCTCCTGTGTGCATTTGTTTTGTTTTGTTTTTTATTCTTCCCTTTTTTATTCATATGTCTGCGTTCCATGTATGTCAGTTTCTGCAGTCCGCTGGCCTTTTGTGGTCAGTGTGCAGAGAGGAAGCTGTAGGGGGCATTTGGTCGGGCAGCAGTGGACCATCCTAATTCAATGATGGAGAGCGTTCGGTGGTCCACAACAGCTCGATGTAGGGCCACTTGGTCTGTAGGCAGCGCTTCACTGGAGTGTCGTCGGTCCGAACCATTGGGTCCTCAAAACCCAGCACCAAAGACGTCCCTTCCACATACTCAACCTAAGAACACAAATAGACGCATAGTAAAAACTCTTTGCAGGAAATTCATCTGAAGGGCTCAGGGGCGAAACGCAGAGAAAGGGATGCAACTATACAGCAGGTTCTCTCTAATAAACACCAACAAAGCAGCAGCCGCGGGAGACTGCTGTCAGAAGGTCCGTTATTTTCATATGGAGCAGTGGGAATGGACATGTCAGCACAACCTTATAGGTGCTTCAAATGTCTATGTGTTGGCCGGAGCTTTAGCGTGGGCACACGTGGTGCCATTCCAACAACTTCAGCTAGCAGCATGGACGAATGGTTTACAGACTAGACAGAGATGACAGATGAGGAATCTGAGTACCAGGTTTGCACACAGGCTGGTGACGACATCCACTGACAACCATCCATCAAACTCAGCCTCTGTAATAGGCTTGCGTTTCACCATTTATCATGCTGAAGCTGCTGACTTCTCGCCTTTTGTGTTGAAATGACTTGAGGAAACAGCAGGCTCTGCTCGGGTCGCTGGATAGATGGACAAGCTATAAGGTTGGCAACAGCTACTGTTTGTTTTAGGGCGGTCTCCATCTGTGTGTATGTTAAGTATATATAAATGATGACAGGAAAAGAGGAGTCGTAATAGAGAGGTAGGCAGAGGAAATTAAAAGGAACCGACATCATTAGGAGCCATTGAGAGAGAGAGAGAGAGAGAAAAATGCATATGACAGAGTGCCTTACCCTTTCTTTGTGGTTGGACTGTTTGAGTCCATTGTAGTGGAAAACGGGAAATGAGTCTGGGATTCCTGAATCCTGAAACACATACATTAAATTGAGTGAAAAGAAAAAGTTATGTTGTCAAAGAGGCACTGGGTAGCATGTTCTCCCAGAGATGGAAGTAGACTGGCAGAGGCCAAACATTTGCAAACCAAAAAGTCAAACAGTCACATTTTTTGCCTGCTACCAAAGCTTTATATTAAATCCCATGTGTTAAACTTAAGTGTGTCTGTTTGTTTTTACATTGCGAAGCCCAACTCCAATTACCACAAATCAGCCAATACTACATAAATGTTCGAACAATGACAGCGAGCCAAAGCACTTCCCATGCAACTGGCTTGAAGGAGCAGAAGGCTATAAGGCGAGTTGTCTGAGAGTGTGTCCAGCTTGTTGTGTTTATATGCCAATATATGAAACCCTAACCTTCCCCCCAATCCCACTTGCGTCTGAGCGTGTGTGCGTGTCCAGTTGGCTAATGGTAGTGTAATTTCTTTGCGGCCTGGGGCCAATGCTCTGGTGCGTCCCTAAAGCCCTAATCACTTTAACACAGTTCCCTTCCAACTCTCCTTCTCTTCTGCACTAATTCTGTCTTATAAAAGTATCTTTCTGCCCTTTCTAAACTTCTCAGGAAGTAACATCATATGATTGTGAACACGCATACGTTTCATATGAACCACCACAAAAATGTTTAGGCATAAAAACCTTTGACTCACTAAAACAACAGTGCATATTTGATTGGGAAAAAGACATCAGTGTCACTTGCAGGCACATGAACGCAGATCTTCCTCCATATGTTTTAACTTTCATATAGACTGTGTGACGGGTGGAAGGCATGTGTCATACAAAGTTTTTATCTTTGAAGTTGAAGTTCATCTCCAGGCAGACACATACCTGATCGGGGAAAAATTCCAACAGGAATGGGCCCAGAAGAATTATGCCCAGGCTTTCTGGATCTAGCTTATTCTTCACCAGACTGACACTGAGAAAATACAGATACAGAAAAAAGACATAAAGTTAACCAAAAATGGGCAAAGAAAAACAGGAGACAGAGAGAAGAAACAGTGAGGAGCTGGATCAAACCAACAACAGCACAGCCCAAAAAATAAATAAGACAAAACAATTACAAATTAAAAGAAACAGTTTTAGCATAACAACTGAGCCAAAGATACCGTCGGCTCTTCGGTCAGTGTGGACCTGTGATGCGTGTTTTGGTCAGTGTGTGCGTGTTTTCATGAATACTGTGGTACAACTAAATATACCTCTTTCCAGACATTCCTACGTGTTAGATCAGTGTTATTATTTCACTGTGATATCAAAAAAAAAAAAAAAAAAAAAAAAAAAGTCTGGTCAGATTGTCCTTTTAAGGCTGTAAGGAGTGAGCAGAGTGTTATACCCAGACAGAGAGAAGAGAATGATCCTTTCTCCTTCTGCCAGTAGCACTAAATGTACATGTGGTAAGAGAGTATACAGAGCAGACACTGACCCTCCTTAAGTGCCACTGAGATACACTCAGAGTCCGTAAAGCTTCAGATCTTCTCCTCTGACATGTGACTTTGATAATGGAAAACCACCACAGGGTCACCACAATTCTGAACTGCTTGTTCTCTATCTTTGCTGTTGCTTGCTTATTCTTCATAAACGGCACAATGTACTCTAAAAATCAGAAATAAGATGATGTGTGTGAAAACTAAATGTCTGCATTGAGGATACAACTTTTATTGTGTCCAATCCATCCTGTTCTTAAATACATTCTTGTGAACATAATCTATGACTACACAGACATCTGTAATAATGACTTGTGTGGAAATGATGATTAGCAAACATCACAAAAAAAAATCACAAAAATGCATGTTTTTAAATTGTTGAGATCCAATAAATCTGTCAAACTCTACAAAACAAGAGTCCTGTAGCTCTACACTAACATTTGTTGAGAGCAACCAGTGTCCACAAGTTAAGTTTTAAGTACCAAGTTACAGGAAATTTACCTGAAACTCCTTTCACTTAGTCTTCAGTTTAGAACTTCTATATGTTGCTGTCGTATTGTTCCCCCCAAAAGCACTAAAGATACACATTTTTTTATTTGTTTGTTTTATTATGCAGATATCCCTGCAAAACCTCCTGCTGTGTGGTAAAGAATGAGACTTGACTGTTTGCAGAAAGAGGATTAACTTAGTTTGCCATGTTTTGTTGTGATAGATTTACCATCTGCGGATCTGCAGACCCGATCAGTGGTCCAGTTACTTGGCAAAGCCCACGGGTGCAGCATTAGGGTCTTACTGATCCACAGAAGAGGACGTGCCTCTGTTAGAAGCAGTTCTTTTAACCATTTCCTCAATCGCCATCTTTCTTCCTGCTGTTGATAATCTCCTTCTAAGCCACGGTTTCAGACTTTTTGCCTATGTCTTCCACAGCTTTTATAGTGGACTCTGCTCTTACTTTATAGTAGCCCGGTAGTGAAACATGAGAAGAGGGTTTCTGACCTGACCTGGCCTGGCCTTGACTTAGGAGGCAGAACTTTAGAAGCTCTACAGGTGTGGCATGCACATACACGCAAGCTAAAATACACTCACATATGTCCAAAAATCCTTGAACATGCAAGTACTTACTACTCAGGCTCCGAAACAAGGTCAAGAGCTTTCATCACGTCCTCCAGCAGAGACTCAGGGATGAAGCCATTATCTGGAGACAGGAAGAGGAAAAGAGATGTAAGGAAAGGATGGTTCATCCTAGACAGAAAACAAAGCTTTGGCTTTAAGCTAAAACCAGGCAAAGCCTTCACTTGCACACACATGGCACAAGAACTATTTATATCATAGGCTTTGGGCTGTAAGACAACATACACATAATCGCAGACACATGCTTTGCTTTCTTTCTGACCCACATTCTTTGGCGGGTTAATTACTTTACCTGAGATGAGCAGCTTTAAAACATTAACATGTGTTTTGGACCGGTCTATTTGGCTGCACAGTTACAAGCTTGTGTCATTGAAACATCAGCATGTGAGTCTGTGATCTGTTGTTCAGATCCATAAATAAACCCCAAGTGTGTTGTGAAAATGATTAACTGACAAGCGCTCTGCTTGTTTGCTCACAAGCATCTCTTTTCATATTTTTTCAAAGCCAGATGTTACTCTATGTCAGTGACAATTGATAGTTTGACAGCAAGCAGAGAAGGCACGTGCGCACACACACACACACACGTACACAAAACATGACAAACTAATATTAACATTTGAGAGCGGGGATTTCTGATGGGGTCTAGTGAGTCATATGTGTGAATGCGTGTGGCATCCTTGTTCCACAGCACAGGGAGCTGTACTGGCTCCACATGTGACACACACAGATTTATGACCCGTTTCGACACAACTGCATTATACATGCATGTGTTATGCACAGTATGTTTTCCTTTCAGGCACTTGTACATATGCATTTAAGTCTGTATGTACAGTAAGTGTAACCAAAGCATGCGTGAGAGAGCACCATATGGTATGTATAATGTGCTGGCAGATGAGAACAGAAGAGGTATACAGTGCAGCAGGAAGAGACAAATGAAGAACAAGAAAACAACAGATGACAGTTATGTTTACATGTCTGTTGTTGAGGCTGTAAGAGCACACAGGAACGCTCTAAGTTGGTAAGATTCATCTTGTAGTGTCACCTAATCAAATACAGAAGGATTTCTACAAATCAGCACTAGTTGCTTTAAGCCAGAATGTGAATATTGCCATTCATGCTAAGAGAGAAAAGCATGCTTCATTTCATGATTAAAACATATCAAAATGATGGGTATGTGTTACAAATGCTGATTTATTTGTGTCCCCGGCTGAATGTTCTTGCAGCATGTGCAGCTCTAAGAGTGATAACAGCACATGTTTATGTCTAGAGAGCTAGTCCTCACTTTTCTGCATCTCTCCCTTCTTTCTCTGGTATTCAAGTAAAAAGAAAACATTACACAGCAGATGTTAGGACTGAGTATTTCATGTTGGTGCTTGTTCTCGTGTCTTAGTGCTCATGAACACAAACATCTCCCAGTATAATATTGAGGTTGAAAAAAAAAAAAGAGCATTAGGAACTTCCACATCTGCTGGCACAACAAGCCATCTTCAACTTATCTTTTTCTACTGCTATCGACTCTTTTCATGCCCAATTATCAAGCAAATAAGAGAAAAGTTCAAGGTATAGCTAAACAGAAAATCAATTTACCGCATGTAACAAATAAAATAGACTATGAAATTGTAAGCTGCTGCCAAAAACACCAACAACAATTCAAATCCTGATTAAAAGACTGATTTAAAACCAAAATTAAAATGCAGAATCAAAGTATAAAGAGAAATTCATAGCACTCCAGATAATCCACTGGCTACACGAGTAGCCACAAAAAGTAGAAGGATAGTTCTTAATTTCAATGATAGTATTTAACACCTTAAACCTTTTTCTTAGATTGTCATTTCTAGGAATTTCTATTTATACTTAAATTTCATGTTTCAACTTTTTTTTTTTTTTTTTTTATCATTGTTTTATCTGTCTTTATGGTGTGTTTTTTTTAGCAGCAGGTTACATAGTGTTATCAGTAAATGTTGGCACGGGCAACGTACTGAATGGTTAATAACATAAATAGTCACTGAACAGAAAAAAAATCCTTAATGAAGAAGACAGAAACAAAGCCAGTTGCGTTAGCCGTAAACTATAGTTCAATGAAGAGTTGACTAAATTGTCATTATTCCTTTAAGCCAGTAAGTATTACCATATTTCCTGTCCAGAAGCCAAAACAGCTAATTGTTCACATAATCAGTCTTGTAAATAAAAACGTTCTCAATGTAAAACATAAGCGCATTAATCACCACTTTGAAAACTGTCTATTGTGCACATAAGGAGTGTGTATGATTTAAATGCTCATATTTTTCCATCATTGTTGTAGGTGTGTAAATCACAAAATGCAGCGCATCAGTGTTATTTTTTTTTATAAAGGCAATTAAACATGTTGAGTTGGAGCTGTATCTGTGTGAGAGAAAATCCTAGCTATTAACATGTAGTAAATAAGCTCTCGAGATGTTAATAATATAATGTGTATTAAAAAAATGCCCTGACTGTATGCAAAGATAGGTCTGTGTACACTTCGTTTTATGAAATACTGTGTGGACAGCTGATGGGTTCTGCACTAGTCCTCTCGCACAGGTGTGGATTGTTCATTGTAGATGAATGTCATGTTTGCCTTTCACATTTTTTTTTTTTTTTTTTTTGGCCAGATACCAGTAATGTAAGGAGACATTAGTCTGGTGTGTAAGTTCACTTATTTGAATCCTAGCTTGTGTGCACTAACTCTAGAAAAAAAAAAAAAAAGGGGGGGGGGGATACTTCCAGTGAGAGTGAATATCCTTTGAGGTTTTCATCAAACCTTTTTTAAATGTGCAATTGCAAAATATAGACAAAATAAAGTAGAGAAACTGTGTCTCATCTCTGTGTCCTTCTGATTGCCTTTTACCCTAGTCACCTGGAAGTGACAAGACGGGAAAGAAAATGAGGAAGAGAGGATAAAAAGCAGGATGGTTGACTCAGCTGTCAGAGGAGCTGATCTCTCCAACTTAAACAACAACAGTAGAGATGAGAAGACAGAAACAGATCCTCATTTCCCTCCAGGAAAAAGAAACAGAAAATAACAAAGAAGAGACAAAGAAGGCAGAGGAGGCCATAAATGCATTGCAACTAGACAGAAAGAAGAAAAGGAAAGAAAGCAAGATCAGGATATTGTTCTCTTTGTGTATGTAGCTGTGTGAAAGTCTGGACTAATTAGAGTACATCCGTGGGCCAGGATTTTACTTTAATTAGAGCACTAGTCCTAAAAAAAAAAAACAAGTGCAAAAAAAAAGGTGAGAGACAATTATCATGTATACAGCGTACATCATACAAACAGCGGTTGTTAATTACCTTCAGGATCAAAGGACTGGAAGACCCTCCTTGCCTGCTTCTGATGGAGACTCTGGACCTACCAGCGACATCTCCTATGGAAAGACAGCCAGGAAGGTGAAAAAGAAAGGTCAAAAAGAGGAAAAGAGGAGAAAATGAAAGAGACTGGAAACAACATGAGAAAATAGGTTTGATTAAAAAGTTAGCAGCACTAATTTATGTTCCATGGGAGCTGACAGGGATGGATAATGAGCAGGAGAGAGGAAGACTTAGATCCCCAGAGAATGCAGCTTGATCAATAATAAAACAGCAGAGTACAGGGGAGAAGGGACCAGACAATTATCAACATCTACAGACATCCTGTAGGTTAGGACTAGTGTTGAGCAGCACTAATGGAAGAAATGACTGTATATGTAAATGCAAAATGCAGACAACATAGTGTGCCACTCATAGTACCATCTGTGTGATGCACTGCTTGTGTATATTGGGTGCAAGTTTGTGTGTGTGTGTGAGTGAGAGAGAGAGGCACTGCAAAAGAAGCCACAGTAATCAGCAGAATCCACTGGGTTATTAACTGATCGACAGATAAAGTTAGATGGCTTGTTTTTACTCCAAACACACAATCAGGAAATCAACCATTACATACATAGACGAGGATTTGTGATAAGCCCTATGGTGTTTGTTGGTAAAATTGAAAGAAACGTGTTTTAGTGGGGAATGGAAAAAAATGAATATGTTCCAAGCTGTCACAATCAGGGACACTTTCATAGACGATTTGTCACATGTATAATTGCAGTTAAATATTTGTTTCTGTTCACTGTTATGACACCATTCTGCTCTAAGTCTAATAATAAATTATTTATATAACCCTTATAAAAAAGAATAACTGGCATTCAGACAGTGTCATTCCCGTCAGTCAACTCTCCTTAAGATCTGATGCGCTTTAATCCTGGGAATTGATTAACCCGTATATCACATCAGGTCCTAAGCATTTAGAAAGTGTAATATAATACATATATAGACATCATTTTTGTCAATTTCACCCAGCTCTTTGAAAACAAGTGAATAAAGACATTTATGCAATTATCATTATCTCTAATAACTGCAATTAGATGATTAATCATTAACAGTGACAGGTCTGGATGTTTGTATAGATGTCTTACAGACAAAAATTAATGCTTAAACACTTTTACTTTGAAAAAGAACCTCAGACTGGTTCAGCTAAAATACTTGTTAAACATTACTACTGCTACTACTTCTGTTATGAAAATGGACAATTGAGTAATTTTGAAAAACTCGAAGTCTGGAAAGGTTGTGGAACAGAGTGACAATCCAACTCAAGAGTTGCTAAAGTCGGCCAGGTTTACTTTTTTGGAATATGTATGAATTATTTTTCCTTCACGCAACATTGAACAACATTTTTAACTACGTTTGTGTCAAGAATTATGGACCCTTAACAGTTTAAACCTCACTGGACCTCACTGGATAGGAATGTATTTTCATGCCCAGTCTAATCTTTTAAAGGCATTATTCCATTTTTTAAAAATAGTTTATAGTAAGTTTAATGGCAAAGAAGCAATGAATTCTGATAAGAATCATCAAAAACAATAATTTATAAGCAGTAGAAGGCCCAAATTCCATCTTGTTTCCTGGAAAATAATATTTCTTATGAATAGCAATTTAGAAAAATTTAAGAAGAACTAATTAAAATACATTTCAGAATGATGTTTTTTTCTACCAGGATCTGTCTGTCATACATTTTGCACAGAGTAGGCGCAGAGTTCTCACTGTTTTTCCACAAACGAGGGAGGGCCAAGTATTTATGACAGCAATCACTGGACAAACACATCATGTTTTTGGAGAGCAAATGAACTTTGCTCATCTCTTTTAGCTGGCCTCTTTATTAAAGCTTGAGCTTCAGATCCATGCAGGCTGCTTGGGTTTCACGGTTCACTTATTACTGTACCCAGGGCTTACTTGGGAAGAGAGGGGTGTTCAGGGGGACACATCAACAAGCGATAACTCCCAGCTGCAGCCTTCAAATGCAAAGAAAAACACTGGACACCAGCGAACATGCACTCATATAACATTCCATCACACAGTGTACTACAGGGCCCTGATATGTTAACATTACAGCCTCCATAAGTCTGACAGTAGATTTGTCACTAACTGAAGGGCCAGCGTTTCACTTATGTTGGTTGAAAAGGGTTCACCGGGTAAGAAAGCGCTGAAAAAGGTTCTTAAGCAGCTGACAAGTCAAGAAACTTGAAAGCTTTGATTATACTTTTTATCTTAAAAAAGTAAATATGAGGCTCTTCCCAAAGTGGCGAGAGGCTTAATTCATCTCTGGCTCCAACTAGAAGCCCTCATGGTCTGAGGCCAAGTGAACGGTTTATTATCTTAAAAAAAAAAAAAAAAAAAAAAAAAAAGGATGTATTGGTTGTACATCTCTGTGTCATCTTACAACTATTGCACAGCAAGTCAGTCACCCTACCAGTACACAAATACTGATAAGTGATCATCAGAGGATGGAGAAAAACATACATTATGTCTTGTTTAAAAAAACTAATATAAGCACATTGTAAAAAGCAGAAAAGACAGCGAGTCATGCGAGCGTCAGACTGCGCACATGCACACAGACACGTAATGGCAGCAGAAATTACGTGACTGTGTTTGTGTGTGATCACGGGTCTTGTCTGCTTGTCTTTGATCTGTGTTTTATTAGAGGCCCCAGGAAGATGCTGCTGAGTTGGAAAACAAGTTGTAGAGCTAACAAACTGCAGGGACGTGTGTGTAAGTGTACATTTTTTGCACCTTAATGTGAATGTGTGTGTATGAGACAGAATCGGCATCAAATACATTGCATCACCGTTAATAAGTGTCCATTTATAATACTGAATTCTATCGTCCTTAGCGCTCATAAAAACACAAGACAAAACTACACACATAAACAGTTTTCCCAATGCCAGTTCCTTTTTAAGTGTGGCTAATGAAATCAAGGGGCACATTCCAAACTCTGCAGGTTGACCTTTTTGCACAAACCCTTGACCTGCATGACAGAGCAACAACAAGCTACCCTAAAGGAGTAAAGCAAGAACAACACGCAAATACACAGTACCCCATGGATTTGAATACACATTGTAATGTGAAACATTTGCTCAGACTCAAACCAAAACACATGTACTGAAACAAAAACATGTCTTCAACAACAATTTTAAATGTTTTTGAGTGACTACATAAGCACAAGTGTCCATATGTATGTCTTTGTTTATTTTCCTGACAAAGATTTAAACCTGACCCATAGTGTAATATATGTACTGCGCTATCCAGTTTGTGCGTCATCTTCTTTTTGCTATCATCATACCAGATTTCCCACATCACGTTCTTCTAGATAAAAGGACAAAAGCTCAGCTGATAGTCATAACCTTTTTCATCACACGCCATGTGGTGGAAGGCCTGCTGGCCTCATTTTAAATCTCCATCCTATCCTTCTGCAATTTAATGTTTTCTATTCACTAAGCAAAAAGGATCCCTTTTAAGTTGACAAATCATGCCTTGCAGGCATGTTCCCTTTTCTTCCTCACTCCTTCCCTCTTCATGTATGTTTTCCTGTGCTAAGTAGGTACTTCAATTTTGTAGTATTTCCTTGTCTCCCACCCTTGACTTTTTGTTAATTCTTCTTTCAACCTTTCAGGCTTTGTCTCCAAATGAAGGTATCTACTCCAGGAAAGACAGGTAGCCAGAGAACTCTACTAGAATTACTCCAGTCTGCCTAAAGGGCTATTGTGTGTACTGAGAGGCTTTGAGTGGTCATTTGGTATGTCTGAAGGGATCTGTTTCAAAACAACAAAGCAGAGGTCTTGGTACCTTCTAGAAACAAGACAGGGGACATTGTCTAACAGCTTCACTACATGAGGCTACAGTGATGAAAGTCTGTGTGCAAGGGCTTGTTATGTGTTCTGTATGTGTTCTTGAATTTGTTTGCTTAGTTCACTGTAACTAACATGTGTCCAAGAGGCACACAAGTGCGACCCCCCCCCCCCCCAAAAAAAACAAACAAACAAAACAAAACAACAGAAAACCTTTCTGTTGCCACACAAATACAGTGCAGTTTCTGTTACAGGTTTGTGTATGGGTGTATTCGGTTCAGGCTTGACAGAAAGGACAAAACAGTGATTTATGATGCTGTCTTAGATGAGAAAACTTATGGGAAAAAAGTAGAGACACCAGAGAGCAGTTCTACAGCCGATGGTGAGTCTTATAACACTGATAAAACACCCAGAGGAAAACCAAGAATAATGCAGAACACACACACTGAAAAAGACAGCCTTTCATCATCCTACAATGGCCTTTGGTCTGACCTGTCACAGATTATTAATGGCTGTTAATGTACACTGCTTTGTTATTTTGTGTTTGCATGTGATCCGCACCCACTGATCATATGAAAAATCAGCAAGTAATCCTGCTCAGAAGAACAAAAAGCACTATAGTTCCTGCTGCTTGTTTTCTTGTAGCACGTTTTAAATATTCAACATTTGCCTTGTTCTAAATAAGGGAATTAATTTAATTTATGGAGCTATTTAATTGAATCACAGATATGGGACTTTTTATACAAGCCATACAAAACAGGTTAAATATGAAAGTATTAATTTGTATTTTCAGATTTCTGATTTTGAAATTGGAAGGTCAGTTCAATAATTTAATGTGCTACAATACAAGATACCATGATGCAATTAATGTATAATTTAATAATCATATTAATCTTCTGAACTCCACTGACTGTAAAGGGCTGTTGGACACATATCTCCATTAAAAGGGAGATACATTATATTTGAGTTTTGATTAATTTACCACACTTTTTGTAGAGCAGTAAATTTATTGTTCTTGTTAAAATAACCTTGTTGATTTAAACTGACCTAAATCAATTGTATAAACACACAACTTCTTGCTCTTTAAGAATCCTCAAAGGACATCCTATGTGTATGCAGACAGGAGCTGGAGTCTTAGGGGCCACAGAGCACCACAGCAGCTGCTTTCTCCAAGTAAATCACTGACCCAGAGCGCAACTACTGTACACAGTCATGCACACACACACACACACACACGCACATACACGCAAATGTAATTCTCGAGAGAATCTCAGATTCAGCCTGCAAACCTCATCACTCAGTGAGGGCTAAGCAAAGAGTGATGAGAAATGTCACAGGAGGATCACCCTCCTTTCAACTTCTTTCCTGAGTGACCACTGCAGTTCTCTTCTAAGTGCATCCTTCCTCTCTACCTCCTCTCCTCCTATTTCCTTCTCATGGGGGGGGGGACAAATAATCTGAAGAGGCAACTAAGCTACTATAACATGGAGCAGAAAACTACTTCATTGACAATGGGAGGAAGGAGGAAAGAATCCTTTGAAACATATCTGACTGCATCTTTCACTTCTCCTCACATCTCAGAAACAATTGTCCAAAAACAGGTGCCATTACAGGCTCTGAGCATTTTCTGACAGGATGCATACATGACACAGAAGGTCAAGTGATGGGAGTGTTGTGAGTAGGGACCAAAAATGGCAAAATGATCTTTCTGTAGATTAGATTAAAACACAAATGCTATTAAGCTGATGGTCTAAAAGCCACAGTCAGACACCGAAAGCCACTTGGAATACACACCTGTCCCTCGTGACCGAAAGAAGGAGCGACTGACACATCAGAGGCAGGGATCAGGTTTTCTGCTTTTGTGGGAATGGTTCTATATCGGGGCTAAAAGCTGCATAATCAGGTAGCATGTATTTTTGCATTACAAAAACCTAGGAAAATGTGCTTCAAATTACCTCTGAACACAGTTTCCCTTTAAAGAAAGGCAGGGTCAAACTGAGGTCGAACAGCCTCGCCCCATGACCTACCTCTTCAGTTTGGTTTTAAAGTTGGAGAGAAATTTACTGTTAGCGCAGTGCAATGTCAGAAGCATCTGTCCGTTTCCATGCATGCGCACATTAAAATGTAATCTCAGAGTTTAGTGGAACAAATGTATCTGCATAAAAACTTTGGAATCACATACCCTACAGGGGGCCATCCCTCTGAAAGCACACACATTCAAGCAGGAACCCAATACCAATACTAATCAGGATTAAGTTTCTTGTGCTCTGGAATGTGTGTGTGTGTGTATGTGCGTTTATGTGTATATAAGAACATGCGATTAGCCAGGGGAGTTGTAGCAATTGGTAAGTCATCAGCGCATGCATGACGACATTTGGGTCATTACTGGGCGAACATATGATACACTAACCCAGCAGGCTGCAGCTTTATTTATGTAACGGAGCTTTTAATCAATGGTATATAAAGGGTGTGGTTTGTGACAGAGATGATTGCCCCCCCCCCCCTTTCCTCTCTGATGCTTTTTCCACAATAGCAAGGAGAATTGATATTCTATAAAAACAACTGCAAGCTTTAATTCACAAACTATAGAAACTCAGGGCATGAAATGGCGACTAACTGGTCGCCAGTGGCGAGGGCCACAAAATCCACCATCAACTTAGAAAAAAATGATTTTTTTTCCTATGATTTCTGCACATGTATCACCAAGGCAAACATATTTAAATAATTTAGAAACAAAGTTAATTTGGCGAAAAGTGCCCATGTTTTGGGTGGACATCATTTTCTGTAAGTCATAACTACACATGCCCCTAAGCCAGCGATTGACAGATGGACAAAACTGAAGACGGACGAATGCAAAAACCTATCACTGAATCTACTCCACAGCAAAATGGATCGTTTTGGTAAATAATCTCATAAAAATACACAACAGAATAGTTAACAAGAAAGCAGGGCTTAAAGTATTTCGGCACTGTGCTGGATCTCCTGCATTTCACTCTGATTCAGGAAAAAAAACAAAACACACCCACACATACACAGAGAAACACGTTATCTCTGAGTGGTCTTGAACGCAGGCGAGGTGAGCCGGTGTTTTTTTCTCCCACAATCAGAAGAATGGAGGCAAAATTCAAGTGGCGCTGGGGATGAATAGAGTAACAGGGCAGAGACAGAGAGCCGTTTGGGAGCTGGTGCCAGAAGCTAAGGAAGCCTGGTTCATGATTTTGTGTGTTGTGCTCCAAGAAGCTAGTCTATGCAACCCAGCAGCAAAAAAAAGAATATATATATATATATATATATATATATATATATATATATATATATATAAAAAAAAAAAAGCTCTTCACTGTCACGAAGGTGACGCCGGACATGAAGCAGCTTTCCGCGGGCTCCGACACACAAGCCGTTTACCGGAGCAAGAGCCACAGAGGACGTAGAGGCCCCGATGACCGATCGTATTTCCGACTTGAAAAGCGTGTGCTCGTTCACTGCGGAACATGACTTATCATTAACGATCGATCAACCACTCGTAGATCAGTGTAAAAAGTAGCGGTTGTTAAAAACGCTTCACAAAACTGTCCGTTTCCACTCAGCAGGCCAGTCATGTGAACACACATGACATAGCTCCAGAGTTGTAATGGTTCGCTTTTTTAATGATGACGCATCCAGAGTAATAACATCTAATAACTGCCTCTGCAAATACATATGTTTAAAAGGAGATGAGTCAAGACCCAATGAAATGTATTTCCTATAACTTAATTGGCCATTGTTTTGAACAATAATGATGGATGGACAAGTTGCAATGTATATGGTTTTTCTTTTGTACAAATTGCCCTTTACTGGATTAAATAGTTGCTAAATGAATCAGATTAATTGGCTTGACTGAGTTTCACATGTTTTTACTTATAACTTAATAACTTTTACTTTCTAAAATTCACATTTAAATTGTATATTACCAAGCACAATGTCAAAAAGTTGCCAATAATGTGTATGTTGGATCCACTGCACCCCCGGAAAAAAGTTCAGGCCCAGGATTTTTTTTTACTTTAACCCCTGAGAAAAAAATTATATTAGTTTTCATAGTAAGCATCAAAGAAACAGAATAAAATGCACTTTCATGCTTGTAAATGCTTCTAAAATGTAGTGATAGTGGGTGATAATAGGGGTTTTTCAAACGTGATCTGTCAAAACTTTTCTATCACCATATATACATTATATAGGTAGACCCACAAGCTATTCTTGATCATATTGACATAGATTAAAAAAAAAAAAAACATTTCAAATAAAACAATAGTGAACTGATTAAATTTCCTATTGAAAATCTATTTACCCAATCAACTAGTTGTCTTCACTAAAGGTCTGAACCAGTTCAGTTGATTGAATGAAACAAGTCAGCTGTGTTTTTGCATCGTTGGAACAAAAACCTGCAGCCACACAGCCCTTTCATGGATCAGTTTGAGACCCCTGCTTTAAATGAACAGATATTTATTTTTTTCCAATGAAAAACTATTGACAAGCCTCTCAAACACTTTTGTAAAGCTATTAAACAAACATATTTGATATCTCACATCAATTTAAATAAGGTGCATTACTTATTAAAAAAATAAAGGCTCCTTGAACTGATGAAAATACATGCATCAGAATTACAAACTGAAAAAGATTTACATTTAAAAGGATTTTGGCTTGTTGTTCCATTCAAATTAATACCTTCAATTAAAGTAAATTAGGTTCAGTGTTTTTTTTATTAATCTCATGGGAGCTTTAGATGAGAGAGATGAGGGAGAGGAGAGGGGAGGGGAGACTAGCTGCTGGCCTGCGCATTTTAGCATTAGCTCACGTTAGCACGATTTCAAAACTCCATGGAAGCGATTGTTATACTGTAGCTGGCTGATCGGGTTTGACGTATTAACGCTTGTGCTTGTGCTTCCCTCCTCGTGTAATTCACTTGGAGCATTCGTCACAAATAACCACCAAACTATCTTCTTCTGAAACTTTAACGAAGTTCCATACCATTGCCGCCATGTTTGTTGTGATCAGCACGCTGTGCTGCATGCTGCATTCAAGGTATGCATAGAGATTTGAAGCCATATCGCCCAGTCCTAATTACGAGGAATTAACTATGTGTTATAAGTTGTAGTTTATGAACCATATTTTATCAATCCTCTTTAGATCCTTTGACATCCACTTTTTTTAAATTTAAAACTATATTTAGCTTCTGAAGCTGCAACAGTATGTTTACAGCAGCAACGTCACTATTTATCAGCATTTTAGCTGGAGACACATGTAAAATGACTAAAATAAACAATATTGCTGACAGATCAGCATCTTTCAGTCATCCTCTACTCTTTGTATGGTCTTACTCTGCAGATAGTGAGAGGATGCTGCTTCTTTTTCAAAATTAGTGGGGAGTAATGTGGTGTTGTGTGCCTATGGCGGTGGTAGAATGATACAGTGAAATATGTGAGCTGATGGCTTTGTATTTGTTAAAGACTTTAAATTAACTTACTGTAAAAGTGTGTAATTATTGAGCAGCTGCAGCCTGACATGACACCAAAACGTGACAACTCTGTTTTTAGTGAAAAATAATGAAGTTGCTCACAATAAAATTATTTTTAATTTCAAAATGAGTTTAAGTAAGTGAAAATCACACACTGGTGTTTCAGCACACACACGGTAATGACTTGCTGCACGTGTAATGAAGTGAAAAGTTTCATTATGTTGTGCGAAGAGGCTATGTGTCTAAGCATGCAGCTGCAGCGAATTGGAAAAACTCTCCGCCTCGAAAAACAAAATTAAGAACATTAGGATATTAATAGCATTATCTTTATTCATTCATTCTCAGGGCAGTCACAAGGTTTCAATAACATCTCTCCATCTGATCAACAGCCTATTTAACGCTTGCTATCAAGCCAAGTAGTGCACATTAACTTGGACTTTTTCTCTAAAGTTAACATTTTCTATCTAACAAATCACACATATGGCTTTGAATGAGAAGAATTTAAATCTTTATTTCCACCTTAAATAGTTAAGACATTTATTTTCCCTTTTAAAAACTTATTACTGTAAACAATGGTAGGACCCAAGAAGCAGTGTCACAACGCAGGGCTGCCCACAGATGTGCCTGTCTGTTGATTGGCAAGTTACTCTCTGGTGTTTACTGATGCCAGTTATTAAAAAATGGTCAATAATCAGCCTGATTAATTGACCAACAGATTAATCAGTTGACTTCCATTGTGGGGGGAAAACTTTTTTTTTACCAAGAAAAAGCTTTGCAGGAATATGAAATATGAGTGTGAGACTGTGATTTGACTTCAATTTCAGCAGCCAACATCATGCACTTTTGTTATGAAAAAAATATTTAGATGTTCACAGATGCTTAAGACATTACACCCCCCCCACTCCCCCCCCCACCCCTTCATACTTGATAGGTGAAAAGCCAACAAACAGCACTGGCCATATGAGACAATCTCCTTCTCTCATTTTTTTCTCCCCCTCCCTCTCTGCCTCATATTTCCCTACATTGATATCTGATCTGCACTATATTAAATCTGTTTAGCACATTCCTTATTTTGGTTTTTCTAACCTGCTGAGGAAACTGGCTTGTGTTACACACTGTGTGCTGTGTGTGAAATATGTGCTGGCTGGATGAGTGTACTGAACTTGCCTTTGTGAAAAATACAGAGAGATGAGTTTCACTGCCAAGAATCCAAATAGGGAACTTTGGAGACTTGAGGAATGTCCCGACCTAAAACAATCACATTCACACACATAAAAGGAATGAATAACAAATAAGTGCCTATTTTTAGTTGTTACCATCATGAATCAATAATTATTTCATATCTATGAAGTTTATTTTTTTTTTTTTCCCCTTTTGCATATTTCATATCTCAATTTAAGCATTTTTTTTTTTTAAACTAATTTATGCTTGTGATTTTGTTTTAATATATATCTGTATTAATGCAGTATGTGTGCCAGAAAATAAAAAAGTATAGTAAGGAATGGGGGAAGTTTATATTTTATCTGTAAGGCCTGTTCCTTTGAAATATATTTTCCGACAGTGAGCCACACAGTGGCTCCCGGACTGGTAAGTGTCTTACATACTGGAAATGTCTCAAATCTCAAACCTAAAAGTAACTGTGAAAATGTGTGTATTTGTTTGCATTTCTACTATTTCTCCCAGTTTACATAGGCAGTGTCAATCTCTATTCATACTTAATATTTGTTTAAGGAGCAATACACTAATTTCCTGTAGACTTAGTATCAACAGTTATTGTATTATTTGCTTATACTCCTTGGGTTATAAAACATGCAGTGCATGTGTTCGTACCTTGCAGTAGCGCAGTGATTCCATTAGTGTAAGGAAGCCAACTGATGCTTGTTTTTGAATTCCATGTAGTTCTACAAATAAAACATTGATTAAAAAAAGTAACCAAATAAGAATGTTACTGATACCAAATTCTATTTCAGTGCAGAGCCTTGGGCTTATAAAATAATTAAAATCAGATGGATAAGGATTAAACTTGGAGCCTCAGAAGAGTTCTACTGGTTTGATTATACATGTGTCTGTTGTGGGGGTTTTGTTGAGCCAAAGTATCTGCAGGAAACAGATGTATGTTTAATAATTTCAGTTTCAAGTCTTACTCATGCCAGAGCATTCCCTGTCTCCATCCCATACATTAGAGACAGCATGGCCAGTTACAAGGAGGTTTACCAGGCTCTGACTGCAAAACACAGAAACAATGACATCAAGAATGAAAGGTTTGTTGAGCAAAGGTATTATATTTAGCGCATCAAAAACGTATGCAGACAAAATGTGAAGATGTGCTTTTATACCTTCCATGACCATGTACAGGGTCAATGAGAGGCTCCAGAGGGTCCTGGATCTCATTCCTAATGTTTTCTATGCCCTGAACAGAGAGAGACAGTGGGGAAAAAGTCTGCATTTAATATTAGTGTATTTAGACAGCTGTGCAACACCCATATAAGAACATTTCAACTTATATTAAATGATAAAACAGTTATTCATTGTCCAAAAAAGGAAAAGTCCCCTCTCCCAATTTGTTTAACAATCCATTCAAACCAAAACAGAGCAGAAACCAATCTCATGATTTCAAGGCAGTATTTAACATCCCTATACATCTCTCTCTAGCACTTTCTTTACCTTGGTGAGAATGACAGAGTAAAGAAAAAGCAAGACTCCACAGCACCCCCTCCAGGAGTTGTAAAGAGACAGCACTTCTTCTTTGAGATCAGACACCGACAGGACTGTCCGTTTGCTACAAGACAGAAGAAAACATCTGGATGATTATGCTCACAAAACATATTTCTTGATTCTTTTAAGAGTTGACAGTTTATGGCCAATGCATTAACTGCAATCAACATGCTTGAATGTCTTTTCAAAATAAAGAATAAATCAATTAAATGGACAAGAGGACATCAATGAATCTGATCCTCTCCCTTCAGTGTTTTGTTCCATCTTTGCTGAACCTTAGAAAACTTCCTGTCTCTCTTTCTTCACTGTGAGTCAGCACTGCTTTTTGCTGACTACAGTCTCAGAAGTAAGAAACCTATGCACAGACATTTCAAAATTCTTTTAGCAAACCCAGCCCTACATTCACTTAACTTGTGTGTGTCTATGATAGACAATTAGTGTCAGACAGGCAGTTGTTTTATTTTATTTTAAACTAGACAATCAATGAAAATGCTGAGTCAGTAAAATGCAAAGTGAAATGGCTAATTTGATGTCAAGGCCAGTTTTTCGAGACAAGACAAATGCACACCTCCTCCTGCCTCTTTTGATACCATCCTCAAAGAAATATGATACTCTTTGTTTTAATACTGCATCTTGGGAATTGTGAATTCAGGATTTGTGACACTGTAATCCTCCAGTACACTAACTGGATTATTTAATAAAAAGATTATATGGGGTGCAAATAAGTAGTAAGATGCAAGGTGTCATTTAATCTTAGAATAATAAGTAAGTATGTGTCACTTACTGGAGAACACTGTGAAATCGCTCAAAGCCAAGATCCTCAGCAGCCAAAGCGGCTATACACAAAAGAACACATATTCACTGAACTATTAGAGCAAAACTTCCACCCATCAACACGTTAGTATTTAAATCTTCATATTTTTATAATTAAATGTAAAAGACAAAGCCTCAGTACTGATATTTGTACATGCACTGTTATTTTGAATAAGCATCGCATGCAGCAAAAGTGACACACAGGACTCACTGGGTTGCTGTTCCTGTAGTGGTTTGCTGCTCTCTGGCATATCTTGTGTTTGTGACTGTGACTGCGTCTTTGAAAGTGTGCTGGTGTGTGGGCTCTGGCCCTTGGCCCAGGTTACCAAGCAGAACCCCGTAGAGAGGCTGGAGCAGGCAGACTCAAGGATTTCAGTCAGTGTTGAACACAGTGCTGTCTTCTGCTCCTCCTCTAACAGATGCAGACAAGTTACACATACAATACATACACACACACACACACACACATATACATTTATATGTATTACACTACATATACCTTGTCTAAAAAGAGAAAAGCAAAATTATTGAACTGAATGAATTTTCAGGGAATCTACCTGGCATCTGTCTCCAGTTGGAACTCTCTCTGTTAAAGAGAATGTTCTTTAGAAAGAAGGCCTGCAGAGAAACACAGACTCAGTCTCCAAATTTGGAAAAAACAACAAAACGTTTTACTGTGCAATATGCCAGTACTGCTAAACATTAAGGCTAGGTCAGTGTTTCTAAATCCTGGTCCACTGAAGTACCACTGCCTTACATTTTTTAGACATTTCCCTCCTTCAGCACACCAGACTCAAATTAATTAGTCATTGACAAACTTGTGTATACCTTAAACAAGCAAATGAGATAATCCATACATCTCATACATCTGAAATGGGTGTGTTGGCACAGAAAAACACTGAAAACATCTAGGGCAATAGTATGTGAGAACCAGGACTAAGAGACACTAAGTTAGATTATTGGTAGTGATGGAAAACTTGAAGAATGTTATTCTATCTTTTCACATGGGATCAGCTGATACTTAAATTGTGATGGAATATGATCAGTGCTCCAAGATTTTCACGGTGTGGTAATATTGATAAGGCGTCGAACTAAACCATACCTGGACAGGTGCAATTACAGCACATGGCCCTCCTTCAAACTGTTCCAGTGCCGTGGGCTCATTCTCACTAAAAACAAACCCTGGAAAAAAAAAAAAATCTTTCAGAGGAGGAGGCAAACAATTCTTTAACAATTTCTTTATTTGAAAAAAGAAGGATACCCCATACAAGGGATTTAACAACACATCAGCTAACTGTTTGATAAACACCTAGGTATGCAGAATTTTATATATAGATATTCAATTCTTCCTCTCACCCATATATATATATATATATATATATATATATATATATATATATATATATATATATATATATATATATATATATATATATATATATATATATGTATATATCCATCCATCCATTATCTGTGCCCGCTTAATCCTATGCAGGGTCACGGGGATCTGCTGGAGCCTATCCCAGCTCTCTTCGGGCGAAAGGCAGGGGTACACCCTGGACAGGTCGCCAGTCCATCGCAGGGCCACATGTAGACGAACAACCATGCACACTCATAATCACTCCTACGGGCAATTTAGAATCACCAATTAACCTAACATGCATTTTCTTTGGACTGTGGGAGAAAGATGGAGTACCCAGAGGAAACCCATGCAAGCACGGGGAGAACGTGCAAACTCCACACAGAAAGGCCCCTGCAGAAGTTCGAATCAGGAACCTTCTTACTGTGAGGCAACAGTGCTAACCACCAAGCCACCGTGCTGCCCATATATATATATATATATATACATATATATATATATATATATATATATATATATATTAAAGGGAAATGTCCTTCATTGCTATTCTAATATTTCTAAAAAGTCAAAACTATCCTACCTTGAGTCCATCTGCGAAAGATAGAGGCAGACACAGTTCCTCCAGAAGGTCTACCCCAGACCAAATCCACCACCTCTTTATTTAATTCTGACATCTTTGATTTCAGCCCTTTTTACCATCCACTTCTCTGGGTAGTTTGCGCCTGTGTACATTGGCCACAAGCAACCTGTATGGCCCAACTTTGTCTGACTAAGGTGGGTGGCAACAAACTGGCGGGTATGAATGACATCAACGTTGACAGATCAACCTATGGGGATGGGACAAAAGCACACACTAATATTTGTCCCAGTATTGGAAAACGATTTAAAACATACACAACATAACTATGTGCAAATGCACGGCGATAACGGTACTATTTAGGACCTATAACTCAACTCAAATAGTAATTTTATCAAGTCATCAAGTCTATTCAAACTAAAAACGCTACATCCTGCGTTAATGTCAGATGGATACAATGAATCGTACACAATTAAAAAAAAAATAACAAGGGAGCCGAAAGATGCTTAGCTCACTACGTGGTTTACCTGTTACACTCTTAAGAAATGACTCAGTCAAATTTCAGAATTTGAGACTACAAATGGCTTAGTAATGCCAGAAGCTAACATTAGCACTACCGCAAGAAGCTAATCTTTCATTGCTTTGTCATTCATGTGCTTCACACGCAAAGCCAGACGACCACAAATAGTGTACAATTTGTATCTTCTAATTCGATAACAATAAACTTTTATTACCTTTAGATATAGTTGAGCTTTCAGAATTTTAAATTAAGTATATTTTCAATAGAAAATTCGCCGTTAGCCTCCTCTGTCATTCGTTTATTTACAAGAAATTGCAGAAAAAATACGTACAATCAACGTAACTCTCCATTGGTTGAAATACAGGAAACCCTATTCGCATCAACGGTTACAATTTCAATGCGTTATCTCATTGGTCGAGAAACATGTCAATCATTATGTTAACCCGTGGAGCTATGGTATACCGTTTTGACTGTTTAAAGCCCAACTCCTTAAGAAATCAATATTTTGGATAAGACTCAAAACGATAGGAACTTTAATATCATTTATAAATCAAAACGCGTGCTTAACATAAGACTCATAACATAACACCTGTATAGATTAAATATTTTTACGTTCAATTAAATGTTTATTGATTCCTCGCGAGTGTTATGTCCCTTGCCACTCCCCGTAGTACAGAACTTCAAGCTTACCGCATGCGTACTACATGCCTACACGAGTTCATAGTTGCTTTCCAAGCGTGTATTAAATCCACACTTTTACAAAATCAGTTTCAACGCCAGAAGTTTGGAGATATAATATATTGCTCATAAGTATGGGTGGCCAGCCTAAGGGCAAGAAGAAAAACAAACCGAAGAGGAAAGACAGCCGTCCAAACAGGGGTCATTT
This sequence comes from Hirundichthys speculiger, assembly GCA_018398805.1. NCBI lineage: Eukaryota > Metazoa > Chordata > Actinopteri > Beloniformes > Exocoetidae > Hirundichthys > Hirundichthys speculiger. The sequence goes on from JAGFBZ010001926.1 coordinate 2,005,049, forward strand.
GCTCAGTGTTTTACTATTTTGCTAATAATATACATATGAATTATACACACAAGATATAACTTTTATGTCTCAAGTATTTGAATTTAACCTAAGATAGTGGACTGTAGACACAACTAATGCTCCATGTGAATTCATGTCATCCCAGCAGATGGAGGATTTGTTGATTTGCCACCTCAGGAAAGGATGAAATTAAGAATGCACGAGAAGGCTAAGAGGAAAACAGCTGAGAAGTACTCAGTACAGCAACTACTAGAGAAGGTCACAGTAACAACATATGCAGATTGCCAGATTGTTACTCACATCGTATTTTGATTGCAAATATCATGTGTTGTACAGACCGAGGAATACATGGACAGTTTTGACTTTGAGATGGCTCGTCTCTTCTGCCAGCGAGCTTTAGATGTGGACTCCAGTAACCTGCAAGCTCTTGACATGTTGGGACATATTTGCTCTGAATTAGGAGACACGCAAAAAGCTAAGGGAATATCCTTTGTACTTATTTTTCGTCATTTTACACACATGTCAGTTGCTCTGTACCCAGCACGCACTTGTGGATGTTTTCATTCTTTTCTAAAGCTTTGGTCGTTTTCCTCCTTGACCAAGTCTTTCTAAGCTTTTCTGCGTGCAGTTGAGCTGAGCCCAGATGAAGGCCACAGTAAGTACATGTATCTGGGACAAATCCACACTGGCCAGGAGGCTGTGGACTACTACACTAGAGGAATACAGGTCCTACTGTCAACATTGGAGAAACAAGAAACAGCAGCAGTGAGTGATGACACACTGGCAAGTTCTTAGTGGTTTATTCAAGTACAAAAACTCAATATGGAGTGGGGAAAATTCCAATTTATTCAAGACTTAAAGCTAGTTAATGGTATGATCACAAGAGGGTGCTCTTGGACAGTGTATTCAATAGTTTATTTGCCATTCTGTCGTTACATAGAAAAAACATGTCTGCTGCATTCTTATTAGTTGTATAAACTATGTTTTATTTGTGTTATGCTGTGTTCATCATTTGTTTCACAGATCATCTTTCATTGTAGAAAAAGCTGAGCTGTTGTTAAAGACTTGAAAGGTCTCTTGAAGTTTCAGTGAGGTGTTTCAGTGAGTGTGACAGTGAGTCAGCTTGAAGGATACCAGGATCTTAACTGCAGCTGAACACCATTTGTTGATAATTCACAACTCTGATTTCTCAACGAAAATATTTTCAATGGAAAAGCTTGTTTGGTACATATCGCTGACATTGTATTAGAGATGTTGTGCCGTTTAATCAACAACATCTGCATGATAACTGTTTCAGTTTGTAATAAATCACATCGTGTTTGAAAACTAAAGGACAAAGTCTGCTGCTTTTTCTGCAGGCTCAGGCTGGGGCTGCTGCCCCAACAGATGAGGACCATGAGCTTCCTACTGCAAAGGATGTCAGTGTAGCCTACTGCTCCATTGCTGAGATTTACTTGACAGACCTCTGGTACCAGAACACAACATGTTTCCCTCTCAGCACTTACAGCTCCATCTTATTTTTGTCTTTTTACATATAAAAAATTCTCTTTGTGTGTGTGTGTATAGCATGGATGAGGGAGCTGCAAAAAAGTGCAGAGAGTTCATAGAATTAGCATTGAAGTATCACCATGACAACCCCGAGGCTCTCCAGCTTATGGCCAGTTACCTGTTTAGTACAGAGAAAAACCAGGTCAGTATACACACACATACACACACATACACACACACTGGATGAGTTATCACCACATTAACGCTGGAATCTGCTGAGTTAATTATTCTGAGCAGATTGAAGTGTATGTCATTAATCAGCAGATGGACACTTACATTAGCACGCACACGCACGGATGGGTCATGCTGATAGGAATGTTAATTACAAGGCAGATCATTGAGGTCATATAGTCATTTGATGAAGGAAAGAGATGAGGAAGCAGCATGACTGACCAAATATGAGGAAAAACCCAGAAGCTTTACAGCATAATACATCTGATTGGGAATTTCGAGCAAGATCTCTATTATATTTTCTGTGGTTGAACTCGGTTTTAAGTGCTTTCACATAATTAAGGTAGATATAAAGTTTTTATCATTTACTAACTAGTCACAGTAGAAAACATCTGGAGCAAAGTTGTATTAAAAAGCTTTAGCTTCTCAAAACGGAGCAGCCCAAATGAATTTTATTTTGTCGTCATGGTATTGGCAAACTGTCAGCAGGAGAAATCTTGCAATCTGGTCATTAAAGTGTAATGTATCAGCAAAAAATAACTCTTTGTCCACTCACATCACCAAGCTGAAGTGGATCTGCAATAATAGATATAGACTGTAGGGGTCAGGATGACACTAGTCACTTTCCACTTTCAGTGACCAATAACTGATTTTTGCAATACTTAAGTAAAAATAATAAAATTGCCCCTAAATTAATTCAAAGGTGTTTGGTATCTGCAGAGAATTCAGGAACCAGTCAGCAGAAGCAAAATTATACAAGAGAATTTGTCTTGCAACTGTGCACCAGTACATTCTGTAATCGCTGCTGTATGGCCATCTATACATCAGTAGTGACATCATGTATTTATGTACGTATGTGTGTGTACGCATGTATGTGATTTATTTGTTTTTCTGTTTTTAGGAAGGCAAAGATTACCTAATTAAAAAGTGTTGGCTTGTGGCTACCTGCACAGAAACAGGGTGCATCTTCCTCTACCACTGAAGAAGACATGCAGGTGCGCTTAAGCTTTTGTTATTTCTCTCACTACACCCAGAACAAGTAAGATCCTAGTTTATTTATAAAGGCTTTTGAACTAAAATGATTGTCACAGTTTGCTTTGTAGTGCACACAGACATAACGATACCAGCAGAGATACAAAATAGAAGATAATGAAATGAGGGCTCGTAAAAAAGAAAATATGAAACGATTACAGAGCACGTGAAGTCAGCACCAGGATTGATTCTTCTTTTTCATCTTAAAAAAGAAAAAAAAAAAATCAACTAGAGTTAATGCTCAAATACTGAAACAAAATGCATTATAAAAAGGGTTTGATAATTTGATTGAAAAATCCCTGTAATGCCATTGTTATGATGCTTATCTTTGTGGGCAGGTTGATCTGAACACTGTTATTACCAACCACAGTGCTGCAAAAATTATTTGCACCCTGAAAATGGATAAAGTTGTTATCAGAAACACACACAAAAAAAAACATATAAGCATATTTGTTGCTACTTGTGTCAACAGTCACTGCAGAACATGTCACGCTGTCCCTTTTACCTCCAGAATAAGATCCCTCCGTATGAGTCTCGCATCACCACAGCCAAACTTCTAATCGAGACTGAGGAATATGAGGTAAAATGTTTGCCTGTTGTGCTCGCATGCTGTGTTTTTTTGTCCGGTCCATGTGTGTTTCACTGCAGGAGGGCAGCATGGCATTTGTATGAGTGTGTGTGTAACTGTTAGTGTGGTCTCTTTTCTAGTGAATAGCGCCGAAGGTGGGAAGGCCATGCCTGGTCTTTTTGTCCCTCCAGAGTTTAGTGTCAATAATTGAAGAGTGGTATTTACAGTGAGGGACAGAGGTGCATATGAGAGGAAGGATGGAAAAAAGGAATCAGAAAATCCAATGAAGCCCTGCTTTGATGAATTGCAGCTATATTTTTGAAACAGAACACTTGTCTTCTAAATCACTCAATCAATTTCCAGTGTAAATGGCCTCGATTCCAGCGGCTCGCTGCCTTCAGTTCAGTGCTAAAAATTTGAACAGTCATTAATGTTTGAGGTAATTTTCAGTGATTACTGCCACACCAACAGCAGTGCTGCAGTTTTCTATTGTGATCCAGCAATTAATTTTTAGTCAATCTTGTTGGGTGGTTTATGGTTATTACTTACAGGAAATGAGAACGGTGTCCCTCCCCCACTTGCACCCAGGCGACTCAGCTGTAGTTATATATTCGGCATGTGTGCGGGGAATGGGCTGTCAGGTGTATCAGTAAAATGACAACGTCTCGGTCCATAGTTTCTGACATGTCATTTGTCTTCATCCTCCTGTTGGTGTCATCAAGCCCGAAGCCCAGACTGCATCCATGCTCAGCATTTTATAATGTCAAATATTTTGCCATGTACACCGGCATGCATATGTATACAGCTACTCATGCATAATTTTGGTCATATTTTCTTGTAGCCATCAGCTATTTAAGAGTTTCTGGTGGCAGTTGAATTTCACAGTGGCAGATATTTTATGGCCGCCTCTACCGGTGTAGGACTTGATTAAGACGGATTTGATAGGAGCATACTCTCTTCTTTTAGCTTCATCGTGTCACTTACAGGCACACATTTACCAGTGTTTGTGATCACTGTTTCCCCCGTGGACTAAAAAAGGGTTAGCAACTCTGAACTGAGGTGGGACTGTTTCATGGGTCTGACCCGTTGAGTAATTAGTTTGAATGCTACTTTTTATTTTGGCAGAAAATACGTTTGGCTCTCAGGCTTTTTTTTCCGAGATGAATGAAGTTTAGGCGTGTGCGTTGTTGTTTACGTGTCTGTTTTGGCTTTAAATTGAAGTAAAGTAGTGTTGTCTTGTTAGTTATTGGGGAAAAATGTTGCTCCTACTGCACAGTGCTAACAAAATCAATCACAAAGAATGAGATATTTTCTCAAGGTTGTCAGTCTGTGGCAGACATCACCTCATCCTTTCTGCACCTCGCTGGGCGACAGTCTAAACAGGAGCTTCATACATTATGACCTTTTGTGCTTCTGCCACATTTTTCTTAATGGCTTGAAAGATTTTTATCTCAATAAAACAAATTCATTTCCTCAGATGGTAATAGGTCTTCAAAATAAATCTAGTTTTACAGAATCTCTGAAGGCTTTGACATTCATTCGGGTATTAGAAAAGAATCTGGTTAAAGGGAGCTTTCATTTCACTTTGGCTAATTGCACAAGGAAAAGTCAATGAGAAGTATCTGAGAAATTGTGATAGGAAAGCCAGCCTGACCCTAACATCAGCTATAAGAGAAAAAAATGTCAATGAAATAATTCTCGACACAGTGAGCTGATAAATCTATGTAAATGTCAGTTTGACAACTGCTGCTCTTATCTTCAGTCATCTGTCTCCAGATCTGTGCCTCTGAAATTGGAGGAGAAAGTCTTTTTTTTTTCTTTGATTGGTTTTGAGGGAGGAAAGAAAGTCCTAATGCATGCCAAAATTGTGATTTCTTCAGCGCTAATGGAGTATTTACACACGATGGGGTATGAGAAGATGAATGCATCGGTTTCACAGTTCAGTTGCCTGATTGTTAGGACTTTGGAAAGAAGAGTGCTGAAATCAGCTTATTATTAAACAGAACAGAAAACAGACTGACACATTTCATAAGTGCTTTTAGACATCTATTCATCAAACCCTCTTGATTTCAGATTCCAATAGGGAATAATTTGCAGCTGTACTCTTTTTAATATTTTTTTTTAATCCCTTCTCTTTGACTGATGGCTGGAAAAAAGGAGTAAATGAGGCCATTGGATTGATGTAAACACACCATGATTTCTTCTTTTTTTTTTGAATATAGACTGAACTACTGATGACAATTTTACCATTGAAAAATAATTTTGACTATTCTGTGCTTTCCTCTTGCCCAATAAGACGCTTTTCAGTTTCCCTCTGATTATGTAGCTGCTGGTCATGTTACTCTGACCTGCAGTCATGATAGTCTGTTACATAAAAGGATATTACAGAAGACCATAGATAAATATAATATGAAAAAAAGGAACATTTCTCATTCTTTAAAACTAAACCATATTTTCCATTAAGTAACATGAACTGAAATAACATATAATTCCAATTTTACATTGGAATTACATTTTGTTGCAGTAAAAGCATGCTGTATTGCTTCATTGTGATGTGCCATTTTTCTGTCCCGTTAAATGACATGCATGTCTTTATCGATCACCATTTTCTCACTTATATGGACACGCGAACGCACGCGTTACCATAATTATCCCCCAACACCAGCACTGATTCACTTGTCACACAGCAGACAGGCAGACAAACCAGACAGCCATTGACTTATCTCCCAGCATAGTTGTCACACAGGCAGGTAGGTAGTTACGCGGTTACCTTGTTGGTGTCACTCTTGTTTGCCTCTCTGTATTTATTAAACGCTTCTGTCCCTTAAATTTAGCTGTCAGTGCACGGCTTGTATTTCCAGTATTGCTTGAAAGCACAGTTTGCATGGATGTCTCCAAGATTTATTTACTTTGGTGTGGATGCCCCCAGCGTGCGCGAGTGCGGATGCATGTGTGTGAGCTATGGCATGCCCTCGCTTGTAAAGTGATTTGTCTTTTTCCTGTCTCTGCCGTGCGCTCCAGTAAAATGATTCTGTTAAACAGGATTGCCTGAAGATGACACACACACACACACACACACAAAAAATTTGCACCTATGCACAATGGACGTAATAAACGACATCCTCCTCAAAGTGCTGCTTTTTTTTCCTGTTAAAAGTCAAGATATAGAGGACAGCATGTATGTAGTGTCTTTGGCGGAGGACATCTTACTCTGAGTTTTTTTTCCCGTTGTACTGTTATTTGTTATTTGGCACATTTTCCACGGATCACTTTTACGATATTAATGAAGATTGCTTTTTTTTATTTTATTTTTTTTGTTTTTTTGGCACCTTCTCTCTCTGTTTTTTTCCCTTTTGTAGCATACCCTCTTTTCTTCTTATCTTCACAAAAATATTAATCTTGTTGTTTAGAGCGTGAAGCAGCTTAAGAATCTCTGAATCTTTAATCACTCGCCCCTGGGCCGAGCAGTGTAGTTAGGAAGTTGGAGATGATATAATGTTTATCATTGCTCACTTATCCTCGCTCCCAGATATCTCATGTTCTATTTTTGCTACTCCAAAACTCCCTGTTCTATCGGGTGTTTAGTACCCAGACAAATCTTTTGTCCTATCTCTTGTATCTAGTGCTTGACTCAGATTACTCTAACCGCGGTGGATGTGTGTTTTGGGGTAATATGAAAGTCAAGCAGATAATTCCAACACTGTGCACGAATCCATTCTTCATCATTTGGGATTTGGTGTTTTTGTTTGTGTATTTTTAATCAGACATTAATTAATTAAGGGCAATGGGTTTACAGCTTATAATTGGTCTAGCAATCAATCAGATGACTCTCTGACATGCACATTTGAACACTCTTAATGAGATACTCTCAATTAACCTGTCTCTCCCTTAGTCTATGCAAGCAATAGACCTCTTTATCACCACCGGAACCACAGTGGCTTAATGAAAGACTGGAGAGCTCCAAAGAGCAGGAGGGGTGGAAAAAAACTGCGAAGTTCTCCAGCTAATAAGACTGCTTTAACAAGAAACAAGTGCTGCCTCTTGTGCTCACTGTGGTGTGTTTAGCTTTGTTTTGGTGTGTGTGTGTGACCGTAAGGTGGTGTGTATGTACTTGCACTGGTGCGTGCAAGCCTTTTATTCTTGCCCTTCACCATGGGTGATTGGCTAACGGTCGCCTCCAACCCGAAGTTGACAAAAATCAATATATCATCACCTGAGAGACACACACACACACATACACACACCAACCACAGTTTCCACATGGGGAGAGATGGAGCAAAACAAACACACAGCCTACTTTAGTCAAGGTCTGATTTCTGTAATGGAAACTTCCCACAGACAGTGCTGTGACAAAGGTCACCTAACAGTTAATTCCTTTGAGACCTCATGTTGCCTCTCGAGGGCACTTCAGAGAGGAAATTAGACAAAAACTTTAGAGGAGGGGAACAGTAGACAGTGTGTCAGGTTTATTATGCATCCTGTGGAGAGGAGGGGGGGGGTGATGAGGACATATTGACTGTCAGCAAATAGATTAAAAGGGCTATCGAAGACAGTGGCTATAGTGACTATCGACTGTGTGATAAGCACTGGTGAATGTCTCTATTGACCGCCGTGTCTGTTGTCTTGTTGGTATTGACGACATTGTGTATGGGATGCTGACCTCCCAGATGCTTATCAGACCCTCTGATCACACTGATTGATCGAGCTGCCTGGACGATGCCCAACGCCGTGAGTGCCAACAAAGTGCTCATCTGTGCAGATTTATTTATGGGCACAACTGAGAAGAGATGAGTGTGCACGGATGAATTTGTGAAATATAATACTCTGTCTGGTGGTGTTTTTCTTAAACCTAATTTCAGGTCGCTGTGACAGTTTCTTACCTTTCTGTTATGCCTTTCTGCTTTAGATGGCAGTCGATGTGTTGGAGGGGCTTCTGGAAGAAGATGATGAAGTTGTACAGGTAAATGATAAACCCATGACTCATTATGGTGTGTGTGTGTGTGTGTTTGGTTGTTTTCTTTGCATACTTACTCTGCCAGTCTGAAAGCTTGCGGTTATTTCATTCTGTCAGCAGGATTTTACAAAAATACCATATCAGGTTTTATGAAATTTTTTTGAGAGATGGAGTGTGGATAAACGACGAACCCATAAAAAGATGGTGCTCCAAACAAAACAGCCTGTGAAAATAAGATATAAACTCATCGCTCCATCACAGAGTTTTACCATGAATATAACATCCAGCTGAGTGAAGTGTCATTAATGGCTGTTCAGTCTTCAGGCTTCATCAGGCTTCTCAGTCCTAATTTCTGTCTTGCCTTGAACAAACTGTGCTTTGCAGAAAATGTGTGTGTTAGTACTTGTCAATCCAGAGGATTAAAAAAAAAAACAAAAAAAAAGAAGCTTTTTTATCGGCCTCCCTGCAGACATTCTTATTATTATGATACCGTGGCCACTGCTGGAACAAACCAACTTACAGTTTTTCTTTCATCTCTTCATTGGAGATGAAGTTTCCCCTCTGCTGAACGACCGTTTCTATATAGAAGTGTTTGAAATACTTTGCATTGCTTGCCTCAACACCTTACAGGTATTCGGTCTCACATTATGGACACCCTGTTGATGAATCTGATTTAGTTAATGAAACAATGAAAATTATGATTAAAAAGAAAAATCAAGGAAAAACCATTCCTCAAGCCTCAATAAAAAAAAAAAACAAAAAAGAGGAAATGTTTTACAGCATTAAATGATGCTGTTTGCTCTGAGTTTTTTTTTTTTTTTTTTATCATAATACTGAATGTGGGCACTGTCTTGAAAGTGCTGTAAATACTGTAATGAAAAGCAGAAGAATTTCAAAGGTTATGTGGCAACTGACAAAAAGTTGTCAGTTAGCTGGTAAAGATATCTAGAAATTTCTCTATGATATAACTGTGATATAACTGAGACTCTTCAAAGATCTAGTGCTAAAAGGAAACTAAATGACAGAATTGCATGAAGGTTCTTGTGGAAAAAGTAAGTTAGACATCTAAAGAAGTTCAGGTTGACCCGGAGCAGTATGAGGTGGTTTAAGCCCATACCATGTACTGCAAAGCCTAATCATTGATGGTTGAGAGCAGCACTTTTGAAAAAGAAGCACAAAAAGGCAAGACAAAAGTTTGCAAAAGTTTTATTAGATAAGTTAGACTTTCTAGCATAGTTTTCTATGGAAAAACATAACACTTTAGGAATGTAGCGCATCGTTTGGTCATTGCAGATAAATAAAACCGATAAGGGAGGGGGAGAGCAAAACGACCTAATGTGAAACATTGTGAAAGTTCCTTCATGCTCTGAGACTGCTATGCTACCCTTTGTAATGAAGAAGAATGTGTTAGTGTCAGAAAGTGGGGTGTCGGACGAAGATCTTCATTCTTTCAGCAGGAGGCCAAAGCAGCATCCAGATCTCATATGAAGCAGTACAAAAGCATAGTTGAATTGGGGAACTTTGTTTTAAAGCAGCCATTACAGAAGGGACTCATGCAATCTTGCACTTCACAGCTGTGGGAGTGAGCAGAAACTCTCAGCAGGCAAGAACAAGATGATTGTAGATGGAATAATTCAAGGCTGTCATTTGATGCATTTCCATTACAGTTTTGGCACTAATCATAAGCAATATTCCAAAATGATGATAAAACCAACAGCAAAATGACAGCATTTTTAGCAAGTCTTGTTATAGAATAAAGTCCTAACAAGAATAAAGGCAATGGATATCAAGAACCTCTTTAATTTTGCCATGTTAGTTCTTCCTCTGCATCTTTCTAGCTGTCATTTCTTTCTCGGGAAATGAAAATAAAAGTCTGCAGCAAAAAGCTGCAAGACCTTATTCATGAAGTCAACCACATCTGAGGTCATTTTACATGATTTCATAGAGGAGCAAGAGGATTCAAAACTCAAAACGTGTGCAATTTTTGAAATGCAAGGCAATAACTCCTGTTCTTGCACCTGCTCCATCATGCCCAAAGGATGAAAAGCAGAATGTGACTCCTTGGTATGACATGTGACCTATATAATATATTCCTTTGTCTCTTTTTTTGAATCGCCAAAAAAGCACCGTATGTGAGTGTTAAAATGCCCGAAGCAAAAAAAGCAAAAAAAAAGTATATATGAGACCGAGAGAGATGCACACACACGTGTACACACAAGCAATATATAAAACACCATCCCCATCAGAACAGTGCGGTGCTCCCCCAATAACCTGAAAGAGCTCCTGAGTCTTCAGAGAGGGAGACAGCAAATTATTATTATTATTATTATTGAGGTCAGGACAAAAATAACTAAAAGCCAAGATTAGAGACAACAAGGTGGTGTTCAGGAGAAAGCTGGAGAACAACCTCCAACAGAACAATGTACCAGCTATGTGGGATTGTACAGCATCTCTACAACATCTTCACCGCCTGAACCAGGAGAAGGTTCTGGTGCTGTGGAAGACATTCTGCCTTGTTCCACTACCAAAAAGATTTCATCCGTCTTCTAATGACTGTAGACCCCAGGAGAACGTCCCACATCCCCCATCACGAAGGTCCTGGAGAGACTTTTATTGGTCCGCCTGAATAAGCAAACAAGCACCTTCCAGGACCCACTCCAGTTTTCTTATCTATGTGGGGTTGGAGTTGAAGATGCCATCATAAACCTTCTTCAACAAACCCACAGTCATCTGGACAAAGCAATTAGGATTATGTTCTTCGATTTCCCCAGTGCATTTAACACCATCCAGTCTGCTTTATTATGTAAGAAACTCCAGAAGACACAGGTGAATGAGTATGAATACCTCAGTGTTCACCTGGACAACAGACTGGACTGGAGAAGCAACACTGATGCTGTTGATAAGATGGGACAGAACAGACTTCACTTCTTAAGGAAGCGTAGGTCCTTCAGTGTTTGCAACAAGGTGTAGCATATCTTCTGGTCTGTTAGGGAGAATGCAGTCTCATCTGCAGTCATCTGTTGGGGGAACAGCATCAGAGCCAGTGACTTAAAGAAACAGAACAAACTGATACAGAAGGCTGGCTCTGCTCTGGAGCCTCTGGAGCTGATGGTGCAAAGGAAGATACTTCATAAAATGAAGCCTGAGCCTCCTCTACACAACACAGAGATTCAGCAACAGTATCTTCAGTCAGAGGCTTCTTCAGATCCGCTGCAACAGACCGCTACAGGAGATCCTTCCTGCCCACAGCTATAACCATCTATAATGAATCTTTGAAGAGACTTAAGGCATGACGACCACTGCAATGATTCATTTCTCTTCAGGGATTAATAAAGTATTTTTGAATTGAATTTAATTGTGCTCAAAGTCCCCTGTCATTGGCATACAAAGTAAAGGTGTGTCAGGAGTGTCAGACAAAAGAGCAATTTCTTTCTCGTTTCCCCACTTCCCCTCAGGCTCAGCCTCCCACACAAACCCCTCTGCAGACAGATTGAGAGCAGTCATCGGGGAGCTGAACTTTTAAACTTACTTCGGAGGCGCAGAGCTGTGACAGTCAATCTGAACTGGCCTACAGCCTGTCACATATACATACAGGCACAGGTTTCAGTGGTCACTGCCACAGTAGCATTTCAAGAATTATATTTGTGATGTTAGAAATGTACAACTGGCACATTTGACAACATCAGTCTCTCACGTTCTCTAATTCTTTCTTTGTCTTACTCCCTCTACATTCTCTTCCGTGCAGCAGATAGGTGGTGAGCTCTCGCCTCCGTCTACGTGCTCTTGTTTATCTCAAAGTTGGAATCCTACTTGCATAATATTAAGTGCGCACAAACAACTGAGCTAGTGCCTTGCAAATCTTGTTTCAATGTTATTCAGTTGAATCATGAAGCTTTTGTTCTTCCTTCAGCAGCACCATATGGGAACTGAGATGTGCCTTAACTTTGAAATTATTATAGTCCTAGTCATTTGATTGACAGGCGCAGTATTTCTTTTATTATGTGTGCTTCCGGCTTTAGTTGTTACAGGGTAGAAAAGATTCTCTTAAGTTGTTAATTAGTTAACTTTTGTTTTAATTATGAGGGCAATCTTTACAACATACATTTATGTCTGGAGGTAATATCTATTAAGAAATTTCTGGCTGAGTTGGTACTAATTTGATCTCATTTCTGAAATGAAAATTTTATTCTTAAATGTATTTTGCATTCAAAGAAAACGCTTCAGAGAGGGAAAAAAAATGTCAGTAGTGTTTCTGCATCACTACCACAGTTATGCAGTGCTGCTGTTGTTCTGATAAGCATAGCTGTAGGGGGTAGCCTCCCACTCAGCATGCTGAGCGACAATTCTGAATTCAGTGTGGCATGCCATGATGTGTTTGTAAGCTAAATGGTTGATTTGTAAGAGGTGCAGGTCTCTACTTCCTTTGCCCTCGATGAATAATGAATAAAGCTAATATTTGTTTCTTGGTGCTTGAAGAACAGTGGGTGGGTGAGCTTTGGCCTTAGATGAGAGGCATGCACACAGACTCCTCCGAGTTTGCTGGGAGTTTACCGTCATTATTTTTAGAGGTGGAACGTGAAGCTTTGCTCAGCATGTGTAATTGTGTCGGGATAAAATTGTGATTATGTAAAAGAAGGAAAAAGGGTTGATTGTAATGTATTCTACTTGCAGTAGAAAAATATAGCACCTCTGTTTGAACTTTGTGCCACAGCAAGACTGTTTAAAAAAATAATCTTGTAGTTTGGCATTCTTTTCTACCTGTCCATCTGTCTGTTAGTCTGAAATATATTTGTTTAAATGCATAAAGGTCACAGAGTTCCCATGTGACCTTGCAGACTATTACATGCTTTTGTCTTCTAGTAATCTTTGCTGGTCGAACACTCTTGAGATGAGTTTGCTCCATTTGTAAACAGTCTGCCTGACTATGAATTGATTGAGTCGAAGTTTTTTTGATGCCTGATGGGCATCAACTAGTAATTTTCTAATAGCTGTACCACGCTTACACAAACTTGCTTTGAAGATCAAACCTTAATATGTCTGTGTTCTTAGGAGTGACAGATTACCTGCTTTTTTTTAATGGTTTTCATACTTTCACCACTTACAGATTGCTCACTCTAATTAAGTGGCTTTATCTAATTTCTTCAACTGTGGTTTTTTTATCGACCTCTATGACATGACAAATGTTAAATATTTCAAGTGTTTATAAGATTTTTAGTGAAAATACTTCAATTTAATTCAATTTGAATAGTTTAATTAACACTTCTTACATACAACTTCATGCAACATGTAGTAGACAGAAAATAACCTAATCAAATCAACATTTGATGTACAGAAACCTAAGAAAAAAAGAAGAAATAAAGCATGTAGCAGCAGAGGGCTGTGTTTTTGCTGAGAAATGGAATAATCATTTTAGTGAGTGTGTTTTCAGTGAATTTTGTAATCAGTATGGTAACGCTTTTTAGGATTTTGCTGAAACTTTAGTAAACCTATAACTGATGTGATTTTATTTTTTTGGGGGGGGCATACGCTATGCGTTTATTTGCATACATAATGAAATTTAAAGTGGTCACTTGATAATTATTTAGACCATGTAACATAAACAAATTTAAATATGACGACTTGTGACCCAGTAACACATAAAAAAAAAAAAACCTAAAAATCTGTTTTTGACCAGGTTTTGAAAGTAGGTAAATGCAATCTCAGATGGACAACAAATACAGCATATTTCACCATGCCATTATTTATTCAACAGAAACTACCATGAGCTAAAGTGGAGAAGCTCTGTGGTTCGGTGCTGCTAATCAAATGCACTTGATCAACTAAATATTAGCGAGTGCAGCCATCTGCAGAGGTTTTTGCATTTGGGCCGGTGCGTGTTAACATAAGGGCCACGAGGAAGGACATCAGCAATAATCAGAGAAATCAGAGAAGCATTGTTTCTGCTTTTCAGTCTGCTTGGGAAGAACATTTCTCTATAAATAGGAGTTCATCGTTCTAGAGTGAGAAGGATTATTAACAAGTGGAATACATTCAAGATAGTTGCCATCCTTTGCAAGGATAAAGCTTCTTCTTTCTAAAAAGAATGGGCTTGACTCAAACAATGAATTTCTCTGTATATCAAAGTGCACTAGAGTCAAATGTGCGACCATCTGTCTGACAGGCAAAGCTTGACTGAAACTGAGTCATGCAGCAGAACAGTGGTCTCACTTACACCAGCAAATCTACAGCTGAATCAAGGGGTTGCAACTGCCTGAAGTCCACATTTCAGAGTTAAGAATTTAAAGTCTTAAAACGTAGGGCCAGAGTAGGCCAGAATTCCTCCACAATAATGTGAAAGACCAATATTGTTATACAGAAAAAAATGTCTTATTGTTAAAGGTGGATCTACAAACTGTATAATCATATATGTATTTAGTTTTTCTCACACAGCTTCTGCATATTTATTTCATTTTTGTTGAGTAAATGTGGTGATGTTTTTTTTTTTGATCATTCAACAGCTATCCATCTATCTTTTTTTTTTTATTTCCCCATCCCCCTGTTCAGGGTCACAAAGGGGGGGTGGGGGTGGTGGTTGGAGATTATCAGAATCAGAATCAGAGGAGCTTTATTGCCAAGTGTGCTTGTGCACACAAGGAATTTGTCTTGGCGACAGAAGCTTCCACTGCACTGACAAGATGACAATGACAAGACACAGATAACAGAAAAAAACAAGTGATAACAGCACACAATAGACATAATGTATGCACAGATATGCTATGTTCAATATATATACATTATGCAAGGGAATTGAGTATATAGAGGATATGTTTCAGTTGATAACATAATAAAAAAGAATTAATATAAGTGGATAGTGGATATTGCACTTGTTTCATTGCACCTATGTCTGGCTGTTTCGGTGCTCAGTGCTCTGTTGTGCCGACCGAGGAAGTGGGCTGGGTGTGAGGGGTCCAGAATGATTTTGATAGCCCTTTTTCTTACTCTGGATGAGTACAGTTCTTGTAGGGTAGAGGAGGGCTGTACCAATGATTCGCTCGGCAGTTCTTCGGCAGGTGGAACTTCCTCAGCTGACGAAGAAAGTACAGCCTCTGCTGGGCCTTTTTGACAATGGGGACAATGTGACAGTCCCATTTCAGGTCCTAAGAGATTGTAGTGGGCAGGAGCCTGAATGATTCCACTGTCATTACAGTGCTGTCCATGATTGTGAGTGGGGGCGGGGTTCCTCCTGAAGGCCACTATCATCTCCACTGCTTTGAGCGTTTTGAGCTCCAGGTTGTTGTGACTGCACCAGACAGCTGGCTCTTTAACCTCCTGTCTGTAAGCAGACCCATCACCGCCCTGTGTGATGTGGTGTGGTCCGCCAACTTCAGGAGCATTTTGTTCAAGGACTTTTTCAGTATTCTTGTTAGCTGAAAATAGGTCTTTGAGCCTTACTCTATGTTTGGTGATGCACTTCATTCCCCCCATAAACTCTTCTATATTATAACCCGGGTTCCAAAAAAGTTGGGATGCTGTGTAAAATGTAAATAAAACAAAATGCAATGCTGTGCAAATCTCAGAAACTTGTATTGTATTTCTACATATAACATGTTTAAACCTGACCCATTTTACAATTTAATCATAGGTTTTTGCTCATTTTGACTTTTATGACAGCAACACATCTCTGAAAAGTTGAAACAGGGTGATGTTTACCATTGTGTAGCATCCCCTCTTCTTTCAACAGCTGTCTGTAATTGTCTGGGAGACGAGGAGACCAGTTGCTGGAATTTTAGGAGAGGAATGTTGTCCTCTTCTGTCTGATGCATGCCTGTAACTGCCCATCAGTCCTGGGCCTTTGTTGCAGGATTTTTGGTTTAATGATGAGTCAAATATTTTCTCTTAGTAAAAAAGGTCTGGACTGCAGGCAGGCCAGTTCAGCATCTGTGGCCTGGTGAAGTGGAATTAAAAGATCTGTGATGACTGAGAAAGCAGTGCTTAACCTATTCTACTAAATTCATCCTGGATTATTTTATTGCATGAATCCCAAACCAGATTAAGAATGGCTATGTCATGCCAGGTGTAACTAAGCTTGGTACGTACTGGTTCATGGCTTTCTTAAGCAGACCATGAGGTCAATCACAGATGAATCACTGATATCAGAAATGGAGAGAATGCATGTTACTGTAATAAAAACATATGAGTTTTAAACTCCTAATGCTTAAAAAAGGAATATATATATATATATATATATATATATATATATATATATACACACATATACATATATATACATATACATATATATGTATATGTATATATATATATATATATTAGGGCTGCGCAATGATTAAAATTTTTTATCGCGATTTATCGCATTATTTCCCTGATTAATCACGATTACGATTTGCATTGTATACGCAAAATCAAATAATGTATTCAAAAGTAGTGTAAAATGCACTTTTATTAAAATGTTCTGCTGCCATATGAACTAAAGTGTCATAACATTTGTTGTTCAAACACTTTTAACATTCGGACTTGTCAGTAACACATATTTAATGTAAATCTCATCTTAAATAATGTAAAATAAAATAAAGTTTATTGCCACTGCCAGGGCATTAATGTCATCCTGTTTTTATAAAAAAAAAAAAAAAAAGTCTACAAACACAATCCAACAAAATGATTGTGGCTCAGCACAATCAGAACAATAAAACAGGTAATTTCTGAGGTAACAGCAGAAACTTTCAACGGGGAGTTTAACTTGGCAGTTGTTACAAATAACCTTGTTTCTGTTTCTGTTTCCTCCATCTGAGAGAACTTTAAAATGAAAATGTCCATGTTAAAATTCAATAACTTAACCAATCCGTGTATCATTCATTCTTTCCATTTTCAATTGTCAATCAAAAATAAAAAAAAATTAAAAAGTGACATTTTATTGCGCTTTTCATTTTTTAATCTAACAGAAAAAAAAAACGAAAAAAAATTTCCTGTTTTTTTATACTACAATTTTAGACTTGGATCAAAATACGAAATGAAAAAACGGGCCACAGAACTGAATTTGTTTTATAATCGAGGACTGGACTTTCTGTTGTCATTACACATCTGTGCCACTAGATGGAGCCGCACTAAAGTAACCAGTAAGAGAATAGCGCGACAGTGAACACATGGAGCAGATCTGACGTAACATGGAGGAATGACACAAAAGTTGTTTGCCAATTGTCTTCCGGTTCCGCAGCAGCCAGTAACAGACTTTTCAAAACAAAAGCATGTGAGCAACATGCGTTAATGCGGGATAAAATAATTGTCGGCGTTAATAAATGAATGAGTTAACACGATAATAACTTGCCCAGCCCTAATATATATATGCTAATAATCAGCTAAGAGAGACTGGCAGACAATAGCAGTCAGATTGAATGCGTTATGGGCTACACTTAAGGAGATCATTAAATAAATGTCCCTTTATTAGCAACAAAACCTCCAACAAGAATGTCACATACATTGTATAAAAAATGTCTTCGCATTCTACATTTATTTTTGGTCAAACATTTGAAAATATTAAAGTGGGAATTTTTTTTTGCTGCCATCTACTGGTCAGTAAAATAAGGAAAATCTATTTTAAATTAATTTGTAATTGTTATCTACCTAAAACAATTTTAATGAAGAAGTGAAAAAGGAATTTGGATTCTAAATGTAAATTTTGTAAAAGCAATAAAGAAAATTTACTTTTCTCTTGTGTTTTCTTTTTTTCTTTTTTTTTTTTTCCTGTTTACAGATGAATTTTTGTACTACCTTGTATACTTTCTTGCTAAATTAAAGTCAATTAAAATAAAGTAGGCCTAGTTTGTTCAAGTAACGAATACTTTTACTGGAGAAATGCCAGAGGATTCGACCTGCCCTGAAACACTCTATCATCAGAAAGATCTTCTAAAGAGCGCTGCTTCATTCAAACCGTGGTTCAACAAGGGTCACGACATTGTGAAAGAAACACATGTGGTATGACTGGAATGTTAAATTTAATAGACTATCATCATCATCATCACTGACCTTACTGTGATCACCTTTGTGAGCTCAGTCGTTTCTAATCATCTTAACAAGTGGAATAATATTGAGAGGAGACACAATAACAAATTGTGTCATTGAGATCAATAAAATATCAGCCTTCCTAAAGTCTCTCACCTTTATAATTTTAACCTGGCCTGGACTGTAGACAATGGTTATTAGAATTCCTAATTACAATTTGTTTGTAAAAATCATGAAAAATGTTAAAAAGGAAACATACACACAGTAGTTTATGAATGACTTCATTAAATATACTTCCAGTTGGATTGACACCTGACAGAAGAGATCAGAGCAGCAGGATTAAGAAATATTGCATAGAATAAATCTCCATGGTAACATATCTTATCGCGCTTTTGTGCAACTGACTGTAGGATAGGTTCAGCCAGGATAACTGAAATATCCCAGCTTAATCCCTTATCTTGGTTTCATGCAGAAGCCATCTGGACTGTTATCCCTTGAAGCCATACTGTTGTGATGGATGCAGTGTGTGGTTTCAGCCTTGTCTTGCTGAAATATGCAAGGCAAAAATCTTTTGTAGTTTTTGAATTATGGCATTTGACCTTTTTTTTCATCTTTTCAGACCTCTCAATGCATTTCCAGTGACAGAATGTTTCAGTTTCATTGTAAATAACAAGCTGCTGGAGTGTGGAGCCCTTAAAATTAAAACCAAAAATTTTCTTTTCAAACTGCTCTTGATGTCAGAGCTTTAAAGCCACAGACATAATTTATACACCAAAAGGTAGGTGTTTTTGTCATCTTTCACACAATGTAACCCTCGAAAACGAGAGACTTAGACTTTTCCTGCTAGAATTCTCTAAATGACAAAAAGTCTTCTTTTTCCTATACTTTGTAATGCAAAATCTGATCCGGTCTTCCAAAATAGAGCAAAATTTTCTCTTTTTTTAACTCGCTGGTACATCCAAAATTTTTGCCCTAGAAACACAAATGCTACACCGATCTTTGTGGGAATGTCTTGCGGTTCCTACGATGTCAAGGAAAATTTGTTGGGAGTCATCGTTTTCCTATAAATTGCGGTTGTTTCAGACCATGATTGACTGAATTTTCAGTGTGATTCAGATTGAATGGAATTTTATAACTGACAGAGAAGTTCAGGTGGTGCTGATCTACAGCTGTCAGTCTCTGTATTTTTGACCTGATTTGACCTTTTGGGCAGTCAAACCTGGTTTGGAAATTTAAAATATGATTAATTTTCAATGCAAACACTTTCTTTTTTCTACAATGGCTTGCTTACATTGTTTAAATCTATTGGTGCATTGTTTTTTTTTTGCATTTTATGTTATTTTAACACTATATTGAGCCAATAATACATCCACTTATACGTTTAAGGTGTTCAAACATTCCACTAAAACTTTCTGAAAAATCTTGTTCAGTTTAATTATTCTTCAAATGTTCAAATCTATGTTGATCTCATTGCAATTATGTTTCTAACGTCCCCTGTGCATTTTACGAGTTGTAAGTACTTCCTCATCAGAATGTTCAACTCTTTCTGAAGATTTACGTTTTAGACTTGTGCTTTTAAAAAATCTTTATACTTTTAAATGTTTTGCTTTATTTGAATACATTTTTGGAATTCTTTTTCATTTGAATTTTGCCAATTTCAGTGTATTTCCCATTCTCCTACCTTAGTGACATTCATCATGTCGCTCCCTTTGCCGTGGTTGCCATTTTTCACCTTTTCAATACTTTCTGCTGAGACGTTTTTGCTGATTTATAGCTGTGTTCAAAGATTATTCAGTTGTTCAGATTCCTTTTTAAATTTCATGTTCTTCAAAAAGATTTTAAGCAGAGTTCAGGCAATATTCAGCAGAGTTCAGGTCAAAAATTCAGCTTAATGCCTTCACACCTGCATTTTCACAGAAAATGTGATTTTTTGAGTTTCTTTTGATTTCCCCATGGTGTGTAGAAGGATGTGTTTGAGGTGTGATTTACAATACACCCACAGCTGTGCCTCCATTTAACTCCAATGTCAGAAGCTTCCAAAGCCATGACATAATCATCTGGGCTTTCCCAGATTATTTAAAGGCATAGTAATATTTGTGTATATTTTTAAAAAAAAAAAAGAAAGAAGAACACATTATCTCTCTCATTATTTGGGATTTAGCAAATATAATTTATTTTTTCAATTTTTCCTAACTGACCTAAAAGAGGAAAAGTTTGGTTTGATTTAATGTCAGACAGTAAGACCAAAAAAATGCTTTAGTGTGTAGTTTTTAGGTTTGTGATCTTCTAGTTGTAACTGTATTTGCCTGAGAAAGGTTTTTTGTTTCAATTTAGTTATATTATGTTATGCTTTATTTTATCTTACAGTGTAGCAGTTCATTTTTACAAGAGAAAGATTTAGGAAAAATAAAAGTCATCTATCAAAAGTAAGTGATGACACAAATCCCAAGTTTTGAATGAATTTGAAGCTGCAGCGTGCGCAGATTGACAGCGCCATCATTCTAGATTTGTAAATGAGTACAGTTTAGTTCAGGGTTGGATCCAGCTGAATTACTGTGTGAGCAATTGCTCATGTGTGTCTTTGACTTTGCTTGTGTGATTCTGTTATCTGTGTGAAACCTTTTTGTCAAGGAAGAGTGTGGGATTTCATGCCTGGTGCAGATCGCAGATCTGTTTCCCTTGTCACACAACACTTACTGCAACAAAGAGCCCCCCCCCCCCCCCCCCCCCCCGCCCGCCTTCCCCTTGCACCTTACCTAAACCTGCCTCACTTTGTCTGTGTTTCCCAGGTGTGGTATCTGTCAGGCTGGGTGTGCTACCTCCAGTGGGAAAAAGCAAAGGAACAGCAAGGAAGAGAGGGAAGAGAAGTCACAGCAGAGGAGAAAGAGGAATGGCAGGCATTGCAGGAGGCAGCTAGATCCTACCTGACCAATGCAAAGAAGGTAATTTGGCCCAGAAACCTGATCATTTCTTTAACACCATTCTCTTCTTTGTGCATTGAACCTGTAAAAGCAAAATTATGTCAAAGTTAATGTGTTCAAAGTTTCATCACTTGTCTTTCCTGCTACTTATAGGAAGGGCGTGTTTTCTTTTTAGTTTTTTTTTTCCTCTTTCCTAATTTCAGTGGTGGGCCGTGCATTTTACACCTAGGCCTTCAGTAGTGCTGCGTCTGAATCAATCCAACCCTCAATAACTATTTCATAGCTATAAAACTTCTACTGCAGGTACAGCTGCGACACACATAAAAAAGCATCAATAATAACCTCATAAAATTGCAATATTATTTAGAAATAAAACAACATTTTACTCACCAAAAATCCTCATTATTGGTACACAAAATCCATCCTCCTTTCTTTCCTCAAGAAGATTTCAATTACTTTGTCGTGCAGATTATCCATCCCTTTCAGTTCCATCAAGAAGTCCTTTTCTATCACCATTGAAGCTAATGCTGAAAGTTGAGCCTGCCCTGTCGTATTTCTGGAATAAGTTTTAATTCACTTTAGGGCTGAGAATGTCCGTTCAACAGAAGCAGTGGGCACGGGGATGGTCACCGACATAAACATAGTGGCGGATGATAAAAGATGAATAGGCCACATTTGCCAGTAACCTGTCTGTCCAGTTGTGAAGTTTCCTCACTTCATGATGCATTTATAAACACTCAATCCATAAGATATATAAGAGGGCCCAGGTATTATTGAACAGGCGTTATTGTGTTTGCAAGAATAACGGGATAAAACAGTGACTGCAAAATACCTTTTAAGTGTTGTATTGTGGGTAGTTCTGACCACCTCATCCACTATTGCAGTAACATGGAGGGTACCAGTAAGTACTAATAGCAGGTACATTGTCACATTAAGTCTTAATAACTAGTTCTTGTCAGAGAAAGAGTACACGCAGTATTACAGACATTAGTGGATTCTTACCAAGCTGTTCCTTGTTGCTTCAGGAAGATGCATACTCCTGAAAGAAGTTTAATTTTTTTTATCCCCCCCCCGTCTCTCGCTGTCTCTCTCACTTACACGCATACACACACACTTACTTGCCACAGTCATAAAGCACGCAGAGAAATGGACTGGTGCCAAAACAAGCCGTTGGGCTTTGAGGCCTCATTTCCATGATGAAGCCCATTTTAACTGGCGGACTGACTCATCGTTAATAATTAACACTCTGATGCTCAGAAACAAAGCTCAGTTTCAACCAGGGACAATCTAAACCACACAATGGACAGATGTAGACACACATGCAGAGAGGCGATGCTGTGGAATTAAATGCACCGTGAAAGCGGCTGCATTTTCAACACATTCCATCTCACCTTTTCAAAGTCTTTGTGCCTCCACCTTTCACATTATTCTGTGCCTGTTGCTTCATTCACTCTACAAAGAAACTGCTATGCTGTTTACTTGTCACGCTCTGACGCCTCAGCCAATTCTTTCACCAGACTTTCACCTTTATTTCTTTGCATCCCTTTTCTTCAAGCAAAAAGGCAAAGTACTTCATTCACTCCATTTTTTTATTGCATTTTTTTTTTCAAACTTGTTATTTTTCTTTCCTTCTCATATTAACTTTCCCCACAAAGCCTGCACCTCAAATCTATATGCACGAGATTCTCTTCTGCTCTCCCCCTCTCGGCAGTTCCAAGCCCACCACAATTCTGTCTACATTGAGCACATGCCCAGTGGATACTGGGTAGACAGTCACTTCAATACACTGCTGGTCAAAGAGAGACACACATCATTATATTGGCACTCTGCTGCCCGTACTCATCTCCACAAGAACACGATGGGGTGGCAGAGGAGGAGAGAGGTTTTGTACCAGGTAGGGAGGTGAAAAGAAGAGGAAAATAATAAAAAAAAAAGGGGGGTGGGGCCTGCCATCCTTCAGTCTGTGCCGTCTGATTTACAAGCCTATTGGATTTTCGACAACATGAATCACTGCTCCATGGAGGCATTGCTCCCTGACAGAATGAATGAAACACATCTGTGTATGTCTGTGTGTGCGTTTACAGGCGGGTGGGTGCACGTTTGAGTAGTGTGACTGTAAGTGAAACCATGGCAGCAAGCATAGGCCCACCTTATGTAGATGCAGGCATTTAATTAAGGTTGTGCGTGCGGTAATGTGCATGTCAAACAATTTTCTAGAAAATGTGAATATTTTTAATGTTTTTTCCTCTGATCAATAGGCGTTCACACTTGTGCGCCCGCCGCATCCAGCAGACATGCTTTCAGATGGAATGATGGGAAAGAATGGATGTATTGAGAGGACAAGAAAGAAGTGTAGGAGATGACCAAGAGGGCGAGTTGGAGGATGAAATGGGGGCGAGGGAGGGAGCATATTGAATGCGGGGTGTACATGTGTGCGTGCGTGCCTGTGTGTGTGCGCTGGTGCACAGGGTGTAGCTTGTGAATAGTGGCGAGGGTAAAATCAATAGTAAACCGGACGTGAAATGGAATTTGAGTCTTGGCCAGATAGGGTGCGATTTGAGGAGGGATCTGCAGTGTATGCACAGAGGACAATTGTGTTTGTGTGTGTGTGTACGTGCAGCAAGGAAGCTTGGGCAAAGGGAGGTCAAAAGCTTTACTATTTGAAGTGGCTGAAAGGGTATCCCAAGAGCATGGATTGTGGGTAAGTTTGGCCCATGGTTTGCTTGTCATGTAATTTTAATGCCTTTCCTTAAAAGGATGTGACTGGAGGACTGGGGTGTTAGCTGAATGTGTGTCTGTGTGAGTTTGCGGTCAGCCCTCTTGAGACTTCCAGCGACGTGCGCTGTTCACACTCCAGAAGCTCTAATCTCAGCCGTTGTCAGACCCTTACCAGCGAAGAAGTCCTTTTTGTGGGTGACAGGGAGACGTCATCGAAAAGCTAAGAGGACTAGTATGTCATAAAACAATTCATGTAATAATTACTGTCTTACTTAACGAAGGGATGTTGTCTAAGAGTTTTATGTTTGTCTGGAAAAGAGATGCGGAGGGCCTGATTGAGCATGCAGAGAAACTTCAGGGGAGGTCATGATTCTGGCACTATTCTGCCAAAATGGAAGACAAGTGTGTGTGCTTGTGTGCGCTTGCAAGAGCGAGCATATAGATGAGGGTAAGAAGATGTATTTGTCTCCTTGACAGGAAGGTCGTCTGATGAGTGTATGAGTGTGAGGCAAAGAAAGAGAGAGAGAAAAAAAAAAGAAAGTGCACAGAGGGAAAATGGTTTGGAGACAAGCTGGGAGAGTGACAGTATTAGCAAATGAAATAAAAGAAAAGGTGAAATGAAAGTGGAAGTTAAGCATAGGTGTGGAGCCGAGGGTGAACAAAGGTGGAATGATTAGGCTTTTACTGCATAATCAGTCTGCCTCGTATCTGACATACAATTTGTATTAAAAGAAAAAAAAAAGATGTCTGCCTAGAATGAAAGGAAAAGATTGTAGTTTTGTGTAAGGGAGCACATTATTACACCTTTATCTTATTCAAGCTCGGCTGATATAATACAAATAATTTATATGAGATGCAACCAAAGAAGTGATTAGAACACTGAAGACTTTCAGATTTCTTTTATTATTGCTTTTTTGTGTTGTTGATTCGTATTCTTTTCACTTTCTCATTTTTTTTTCAATTTCATATCTATGCAACTTCCCAACCAAAAAAAAAAAAAGAAGGTGCTTTCAGGCAGCAACACAACGACCATAAACGGTATGGGGCCGTATTCACATCCAGCACCATTGTGAAGCTGAAGTGAACATAATTCAGTTTTGTATTAACTCCCATAGACCTATTGAATTCTGTTACAGTCATTATCATGAATTCAATTTTCTGGCTCTTCTCCATTGAAGGTTTTTTTCATTATGAGTGCTGTCATGTTGATTTATGTCACATCGTGTCACTAAATGTCTGGAAAGATGGATCTCGGAGACAAATTTTAAGTTTCACCCCCCCACCCCCCCTTCCAGAGGGTTATTTCATCCCAGGTGAACATGCACTGGCAACGGATACTGTGGCAAAGCACGGCACATTTTTAAAACCAAGACGTTAGGAGACATTGTTGTCACTACTGTGGTGTTCATCCACTATATTAGATTTTTATTTATTTATTTATTTATTTAAAGGAACAGGAAGAAACTTGTGTTCATCCACACCAAATGCTTGACCTCAGTATGAAAAGTTTCATAAGTTCAGCAATGTCACCCGAGCATTAAGAAGTACACAGAAGTATACAGCTGTGCCTGCAGCTATACTGGAGAGAATTCTGGCACATCAAAGCTTTAAGTTAATTGCCGGTGTCGACGCTCAGAAGGTGAGGATGGTTGGAATGTCATTAGGTTGGCAGGTATGTGGTCAAAAATGCAATTTAAACCATTTACACACACAAGTTTGAACATTTTGATCGTCACGTGAGAGGGCAGATGTCTGTATTCGATTCATCCAAGTTTGTGTGGACTTTTCCCACCCAACTTTGCAGAGATGACTGCAGGATAGGTTAATTATGTCCAAAGAGCAGATAGTTCTTCAGTTAATTCATGAATAGTGAGTGTATCTGTTGATAAGAGTTATTGCTTCATACTCCCATCTGCTTGCCTGGTAGTGCTGTATACAATATATGCATAAATACAAATACAATGACAGCCATCATCAACAATAAATAGGTTGTCTCCTCCTCTGTGCACCATGAAGTATAAAGCAGCACAAGAGTTTTTTTTTTTTTTTTTAATGCCATTTGAAGGAATATTTGATTACTTATAGGAAGTATTGTCCTCGCTCTCATCGCATGTCAGCGGGAACCAACCGAAGTAACTTTAGACTCGGGTCCCAGTCGTCTCTTGCAGCAACTGACAATGCAGCCCTATGGCACACATGAGCAACAATGAAACTACCTCAGCTACAGAGGACTTCATAGCAAAGGCGACTAAGAGACTTAAGAAAGTAATAACAGGACCAGAAGATGAGGGAGTGACTGAGCGAGTTAACAAACGAATGAGTCTTGAGGCTGATTTATACTTCTCCATATTCGTCGATACGCAGACACGCAGAGCCCTCTCTCCGATGGATGACGGAGACCACGCCAAGTTCAGTAGACATACATACCACCTCTGCGCTCGTCTCCTCTCTTGATCTCGTCTCACCTTTTGCAACAGAAGAAATTGCTGCTCAGTGCTGATCAGCTCCGGCTCCATCAGAAGTCTCTCTCTGCCGGTCGCCATTCTTATCTGCATGTGTCTTTGTGTGGCAGCCAGGATGAAAATAAACAATCCACGACCTTACGTCATGGTAGGACAGGCTGGTCTTCGGAAAAACATCACGCCCCCTGTTATTCTGCCAGTGAATTGCCTTGCAATGCTCACCAAGCAAAGGAGAACTCCAAAAGGTCTCCGTCAATACGACTGCGTGAGTTACGGAGTCTGAGAAGTATAACGAGGCTTTTAGACGGCGTTGTAGAAGCATCTTAACATCCACACCTATAGGGGACTGAGCTAAATGGCTCCTTTGTGCTGCTTTAAATACAACATGGCTGTATCTGCAGCTTATGTTCATGAAAAATGTGACCTCTACTGAAATGCCATAGGGAGTATTTCCAGTTGTGAGAATGCAACCAGACTTGTATGTAGAGGCAACTGTGGACAAAAATTCTTCTGACATTCTCCAGTTTTTGTTTGTGGAAACAACTTTATTGGTCAGAATCAAAATATAATGCATTTTCATACTTGGAAGATAGTCAAGCATACGGATCATGAAATATTTCACTGAACATGAGGGCACTTTGACCTCCTGTTGTCTGCATATTGCATAGTTATCTTCATTCACTCGGATTTTCAGATGTCTGTCTTTGGCTTCATGAAGATTCATTCACTTAAATTGGAAATGTTTCAATAGAGACCATCACGGCGGCAGCCAGACAGTCCAACATAGCTGGTCTCTGCACCGTGCCTAGTAAAGAAAAGCACGTAGACGTTGACAACAGATGTGCTCTTGCAATTCTGCCTATGCAAGTGTATAAAGCATGTGTGTGCAAGTAGTTATAGCAGTGGTCAAGTGTGCTTTGGGCTGTGACTTGGGGTTTTGAAAGTAGAGCAAAGTGGACCATGAAAAAGTTTTACGATCACATGCACACTCTCCCTCCCGCTCTAGGCAGCTCTCTGAGCCATGAAAGTGAAAAGAGAAAACAGGCTGTTGTAAATGAGAAATGCTTGTGTTTATTTGCAAGAGCGGTGCTGATCTCAGCTGCGCTCATTGCGGAATGAGTAAAGAATAGCTCCTGTTTGTTCAGCTCGCTGAGAGCATCACAATGAATAATCGCATCCTGTCCAGGAGACACAATGTGCTATTGATTTGTAGTAAATATCACCACCTACAAATACAATTTCCATGTTGCATTCAGTATTGTTGAACATTGAGCAAGTTTGTGAACTTTCACTGTATCTGTTTCATTATGTCTCTTACGCAGCTCCAATGAAAGACGCGCTGCGCTTTTCACCTGAGGGTGTAAGGTGCAACTGTTCTGGGTGTTGAGCCAAGCCTGTTGGAAACCAGGGCCAAGTTTTTTCTGTTTCAGCGATAGATGCGGAGACACTTCTTAGACACCGGTCTAATGAAAATCACTGTGTTTTGTGTGGCTTTGTGTGTATGTGCATCTGTGGCAAAAAAAAAAAAAAAAAAAAAAATCTGGCAGGGTCGACTCTCCCCTGGTATCCGACCCCGTGCTTGGACCTGGGTCATGCTCTACCTCCCCGGATCTCCAACCTGCAGAGACAGCATCCCCTTAAATGCACGCACACACACACACTGCAGAGCTTTAACACTCCAAATGAGTTCCCATGGGACTGTGTGTCTCCTGTCAAGACCTGCTGTTGCTTAGAGACCGGTCCTGGGGCAAAGCGGTCACACGCGCTCACTCACTCACTCCCCCGGCCTCGTTACACTTTTAGTGGGAATGATGGCACTCAACTGTTTATTGTCCATGAGTTTAAGCTACTGTTTTGTTTTGTTTTGTATTTATAGTAGAGAACAAAAAATAATAATCCTCTGGCCTAGACAATATATACACACTTTTTTCTGCAGTTACTGAAAAGAGATGATAAAATTTAAATAGCTGTACCCCCCCCCTCCCCCCACTCCGTATATTGTATCCGCACACAGAAAGACAGTGTTATCCTTCCTGTCCGTAGCAGAGGCACTAGCTGTTTTATCACCCAGCTCCACTTTTAGTCCTGTAATTACAAACAAGTGGGGAATTTCAGGAGCAGGGGGATGAATCTCTGGCAGCTTTTGAGAACAAGACTTTTTTTTTCTCTCTCTCTCTTTCACTCCCTCCCTCTTTCACAGCGTCTCTCACTCACTCTGATTGTGCACGCGTGAACACCGCATTGCCACATGTGTTCGAGCATACGTTGATCTGTGTGCATGCGTGTCACAGCAGTTGAAGAAGAATAATTTCTTTTTTTCTTTTTTTTTTTTTTTGTTTCCTGTGCAGCTAAACTGCGTTTGTCAAATGAAGGAAAAATTGTTTACCAGTATCTCATGGCGCTGCAAGTGCCTCGCTGCCAGAATGCAGATACTGTTGGATATTTTAGGCAGCCTAACCAGCACTTAGAGACTGAAAACCTCAGGGCTGTTCACTTCTCTCAACTCCAAGCTCAGGCTCTTTATGTGAGCTGCAGCTACGCACTGTTAACTTCAGTGTCACGACTAAAGAGTTTCTGTGGAGAGCTTCTCACTAACCATATCCTGCATTGCCTGTGCATTACAATTTTGCACTTCATATTTGATCTCAGTATTGCTGCTGTAGAACCTATTTTCCATTCAAATGTCATCCCCCCCTCCCTCCTCCCCCGGCTATAGTACTTTTTTTTTTTTAGCCTATGAAACACTTGCATCATCTGCCTCCGTGTTTTTGTCTTCTCCAGCTCCACAGTAAGCTGCGATGCGAGGATCAGCCAATGTTGGAGCATGTGGAGCAGCTGCTGGGCGAACTGGGAGGGGAGGTGGAGGCAGAGGAGCTAGATCCAGCCCTGGATGAGGACTTTGAGCCCTGCAGTGATGAGGAAGAAAATGATGATGCCGAGACCCCCATGGAGCACTGACCCCACCACCTTGCTTTTGATATCACTTTTTCCCCATCACGCTTCTCTGTACTTCTTTAATGTTCTCTGAAGTGCCTTTTTTAACTGGTTTCCTTTCTCACCCGCTCATCAAAGATTAAACTGATTCGTACAAACATAGTTTGAGTCTGCTCAGTCTCTTTCAGTCAAGTTGTTTATGGTGAATTCAGTGCATACTTTAGTAATGCTTCCCTTAATCTCCTTGACAGATGACAATAAAATAAATTAGTTTGAAATCTTTAATTCTCATCAGCAGCAAAGGCAAAACACCCGAGGAAGCTTTCACCTCTCACCCTTCAAGCAAACACAAAAACACAAGGAAGCCCATTTATTACCTCGGCTCTCTCTGTCAGTACAACAGCAGCTCTTTTTATCTGTCAAACTCAGTAAGTGGAGCATCTCGCGTATGTATTGTTAAAACTCTTAATGTCATCTTTTTTATCAAATTCTGATCCCCAAGATTTATATGCAGTGCTTGAATTTTTCAGGTTATTCAGTTTATGCTACATCTCGACTTCTCCTTTTTTTGGTAGCTCGTTAGATTCAATAACTCAATACAATAGAGAGGATTTGAAATGTACTTATGCAGAACGTGTCTGACTTTCTGCTTGACTGCTCAAATTGACTTGCATGAAGCTTCTCGAGAAAGTAGAAACAAGCAACCGGCTTTTTAAACTAGATTTCAGATTGCACCCATTTAACATTCCCACAGTGTTGTGCACATAAAAGCATGGGTCAGAGTAATAACATAGCTAAATAACTGACAGACACTGTCAGCTCTTTATATTTGATATCTGAATGCAGTGAGGTGGAGAGGCCAACAGAGACTGCTGCTACGTTTTTATTCTTTTTCATTACAAAGACAGCAGACAGCCTTCATCGTATAGAAATCTACTGGTTCAGGAGAGAGATTAGACTTAAATGATTTCAAACATAAACCACAAACATTGCAGCTACTAAAAACCACAAATCCTGCAAATATACAAAAAAAAAAAAGAGAGAAATAATATCCAGAGTTGTGATTTATGCTTTTGCTTTGGCCAGACCCATTTCAAAACAGCATCTGTTTCAGTTTGACTGCAACAAGATTCAGTCAGATTTAACATAAACAAATCAATAAGAAAATTCATGAAAGTACGATAAACACCAGGGAAAAGACCAGAGCTCGAAAATTAAGGAAAGTGCATTCAGAAATAATATTTAATCTTGTTAGAAAATAGTATGTTTAATTAATTTCAAAAGTATTGACTTGAGTTTGACATTCTGACATGGAGAGGCTGGAGACTGATCCAGAGTTCAGAGGGATAAAAACTCAAAGCAGTTCCACTGTTACGAGAACCATGAGGTACATTTAAAAGAGGAGCAGTGGAGGGTCTTGGTGTTGTGGCTTCAGCCTAGAATGAAAGAACGTATCTGATACAAGGAGAGACAAGTTTATTCAGCGCTTTATAGAAAAGCAATAGGGCTTTAAAATCAATTCTAAAAGATCCAGACAGCCAGTGCAGCGTTTAAAGCTGTTGGCTGATGTGATCCGTTTTCTGTTTTAGACGGTGCTCTGAACACAGCTCTCTGTACTCGCTGTAGTTTTCTTACAATTCTTAGGTAATACATTAAATAGAGTTACAAATGAATAACAGAATCTTTGTGTTTAAGATGGATCCCCGCTGAAAAGCTCAGCCTGGGTCAGTCACTCAATTTTTTTTTGTTTGTTTTAACCTGCTTCTTACAGAAAAGGCCACCAACCACTGAATGAATGTAACTTTTCCAGTTGAGAATTTGAAAGGGTTTTTAAAACAGTCTCTATACTGTTGAAAAATGCATTGTCCAAAATGACTTTGACTTTTCCAACGGCCTGATATACAGTCATGGAAAAAATTATTAGACCACCATTTTTTCTTCACTTTCTTGTTCATTTTAATACCTGGTACCACTAAACGTCATCACGTGACTAAAACAGACAGAAAAGAAAACACTGAATGCATAAAAGCAGTGTTTTTGGCAGTACAATGCCATAGCTATTGATGTAAAAACTTAAGTGATTTAGGTTATAATCAAGAAAACCATGGAAAATGGTAAGATATCAGCTCTTAAATAAAACTCTTATGAGCAATCTTTGTGGTTATCATTATGTTTGTCCAAACAAATGTACCTTTAGTTGTACCAGGCATTAAAATGAACAAGAAACTGAAGAAAACAAGGGTGGTCTAATCATTTTTTCCATGACTGTATTTTGGTACATGTGAGATATTCTCCTCCCTATAGCTGCTTTAAGCACTGGGGAAGCTGAATGATCGGACAGATGCGCTGCAACACACAATCATTCAATTAAGTATTTCTCTGTGCACATTACTTGTTAGCGAGCACAACACACCACAGGCAAACACTGATGCTCGGCCGCTTTGAAGAATTTCATAACTGGTAAAGGGGAGCGTTATCTGAGATCCTGCTGCAGATAGAGACACAGCTGCAAGCTGAGGGGCCGGTTTGGGTATGGGGGGGTTCAGATACTGTGATCTGATTGTGCATGTTCGTGTTTAAGGAGCATAAAACGCAGCTCAGGAGAAAAAGTCCCAGATGTAGGAGTGTGTGTCTGTGTGCGTGCGGCACGTTGTCGTACCTGGTGAGATGCTTTGCTGTTTGTGGACTCGGAAATATTCGTGCCTGGGATGTTTAGTGTTTGGTATTGTACCAGTAGATGCCTTCAGGAATTACTACGTGGAGCAATCCTGTCATCTAACATTTGCCTTTGCATTATTAAAATGGGCTCCTGCGCGTGTGTGTGATTTTTTTTTTAAATTTTTTTATTTTTTATTTTGTGTGTGTGTTAACGCGTGTGTCTCTGCGGCTCATCTGCAGAGCTGTGTGATTAATGACTCCGGGGGGAGTGAACACTCGCGGTCAGCCCGATGTGGTTATTCTGAGCTGACCTAGTGTGAGCAGGTCACTGTGGACACAAAGCCTCGGGTGATCTCAAAATCCTTGGCCATTGTCTCACCTGTACATCAGCCTCAGCACTGCAGGGATATCATCACCTGCTGAGAGCAGGCAGAATGCAGTTTCTACACAAGGACATGTATTCAATCACTGAGGAAGGACACTCACTCTTTTTCTGCTTTTTTCTCCCCCACTCTGCCTGCAAAATAGCTTTTCGAAAGGCCAGAATGGCTTACTGAGAGCACAAACATGCAGTGACACATGAATTATTGTTTATTATTTATTTATATATTTGCAAATTACATGTTTTTTTTTTTTTTTTTTTTTGTGCACCGTTAATGCCTGAAGTGCAGTGATACATTAAGTAGATTTCTCTTTTTTTATCTATAGGCTATGTCAAGCTATCTTTAGAGGTCCTACCAGCATGTCTAGTCTCCAGGGAAACCAACCCTTAATTAGTATTTGTGTGTGCGTGCCTATGTGTTTTTTAATAATCAACATTAATGATATAAAGGGAGGGGAGTATAATACTGGATTAATATCTTAAAAATGCATGTGTCGTCATAACCAGGAACCCCACAAACACTCAGTCAACCAGGCCGCCACCATGTTTGTACAGCAGATATATGAGATGTAGTCACCCTGATTACCCTGCGCTGCAGTACGCGCTCCTCTGTGGAGTAATATGGAAGCTGGGGGGCTTCTCTGAAGGAATCAAGGGGAAAATCATCAGAAACCGTAGATTCAAAGCCAAAAGCAGTTGAACTGAAACGGGAGGAGAGAGATCAGGGCTCAGAGGAGAAACGAGTTTCAGAGAGAGCTCTCATGTTTAGACGTACAGACACATGTTCATTTGTGCAAATTGTCGGCTTGAAGTCACACTCAGGCAGTCAGAGTTACATGAAGAGGTAAAAAAAAGAATTGAAAGACGCTATTTTTTGTCTCTTATTTTTATCAGTAGTCTAAGATACTGCGTATGAACTTGAAAACGCGACGTGAATTCAGACAAAGACAAAGGAGGCCAAAGACAAAATGGACTCCCCCTGGCTTGTGGATTGACAAGACCTTTGTGATACTCATCTGGACCCCCCCCCCCCCCCCCCCCCCCCCCCTCAACAGTGGCTATGCATTGAAACTGAATTAACAGCATCAAGAGAATGATGGTTATCTAACCCAAAGGGTTTTCCTGGCAGCTGCTGTGAGAGGCCATGAATCTCGTGATCTTTATCCTCTGCTGTGAATTTATGTCCTGAACAGAACAGATTTCTTACAGTGTCTGACCCAGGAATAGCTCTGCAGCTGACTGATCGACACAACAGTTTAATACACACTGCTTTGTTTGACTTAATATGGTCATTAATGGATTATATGCTTTGAATGAATGTCTTACTGGAAAATGTGGGTTTTTTTGTTTTGTTTTGTTTTGTTTGCTTTTTTTTAACTCCTTCTGATCAATAGTGCAAAAGGTTCTTGTCGACTACCTGATTCATTTGATTTTAAATCAAATAATTGCTTAGGAAAACTTTCTGTGGTCTTTATTTTCTCCTAATCAGTTTATTCTGCAGAAGCTGATTACATTTTCTAATCATATCTCATAATAAGCCTACAAAGAAATCTATGTACCTCGTGGATTTGCAGCTTTTGTCAATAAGGTTGTTTTAGACCATCCTGCTGCTTCTATTGTAGAACAACTGAGTGTGTTCATGAGTCTCTGCATGCACACACTTTGTATGTGTGCTGTTTGTACTCATATAGCTTTGTGTGTGCACACATTGTAATCTTTGGTAGCAACATCTGCCTCTCAGAGATAACATAACCCTGGAATTAGGCATGCCGTCTTACAGCTGAGCATCACATCTCACTATTACAGCCCCCTAAATTCTACCTTTTTAGACCTCCATGTCCACGCTGACAGTGTCATGTCCTTAGGGAACCATGCCAAGTTAAAGAATATCACTTCAAAAACCATTGTAGACCAGAATTCATAGTTATTTCTACGCGAGTCCTACACAAACAACTCTCACCTCAGCGGCAGAGCCGAGCAAACGGTAGGAGAGAAGACTAAAACAAAGAATGTGGTGGTTTTCCGTTGGATAAAGATGCTTTTTCTGGCTCCAAATTATGCGCAGTGATGCTGCGTTTTGATGTAAAAGCTCTAAACAGCCTGAATCCAATTACCTCTCCATACACTGCACCTGCAGCGAGAGCGGTGTCTCTTGACGCATCAGTGGTGACAGATTACTCTTTGAACTGTACTTTTAGGGGAGTTCAAACGCTCACAAAAGTTAACAAGGTGATGCATCAAAATCACAGGAAAAGCAGCATGCTATATGATAAAATGACATGACTAAGGGGTCGCCTGACTAGTCAGCTAATGGAGACTGGAATTTCAATTCCGCCTTTGCTGCATTACACTCTTCAGCAGCTCGTATCTTTTGAACCTTATTTTGACTAGCTGTTCATGTGACATCTTAAGCCACAGAGGTCCAGGAAAAATGAAGTAAATTGGAGTTGAACTGTATGCTTCTTTTGTTACACTCTTCCTTAACTTTAGGAAAGTTTTAATGAATGTTACTGTAAGAGAAATGGTATGGGAAGGGCTTTCCGCCCCCCCGCCTGTGTAATAATAGTAAGTAACATGCTTGTTCCTGTGGAGGATTGTGCAGCAGTGAGACATTCAAACAACTGGCCTCAGAATAAAGGGTGTAAAAGGGATGAAATGTAATGGTGCTTTTTTTTTTTCTGCACTGTCAGAGAACGGCCAGGGGAGCTGAGCGTAGCCCCGCTGACCTGGTTGAGTCACAGAGAAGGATAGGAGGCAAACCTCAAAAAAAGAAAAGAAAGGAAGGGAACAAGAGATGGAAAAGTGTCTCACTTATACATCATTGCAGTTTTGGCTCGATGGATTGCTTCAGTCGCCGCAAGGGGCGTTTTTTTTTTGTTGTTGTTGCTCAATTCAGTCTAAAGCTTTACCCGCAATCTAACAATCAAATGTGGAGCCAATAGAAGAGATTGTGCCTCAGTAGTGAGCTCCCTGTGACTGCTGATAATTTTTTTTTTTTTTTTTGACCGAGTGCCAGCTTTAGTTTTTATTCCTCATTAGTTCTCAGAAGCAGATTGACTGAAGAAACGGCTTCCTCTCTGTCATAAATCAACTCGCACTCCTGTGGGCACACAAGCAGCAGCAGCAAAACATGAACACACCAGGGGGCAAGTCTCAGGGCTTAGGTAATAGTTTAATCAGTCACTGACAGAAACTACAACGATATTGTGATTACTAATTTCCACATGTCCGCTATGTGAATAAGTCTGTGCACCTGTGAGGGAAAGAGACTTAAAAGTTTGTCTGATATTAAAAAAGAAGATCCCAGACTATCCTTTTCAAATGATTAAAATTCTTGAACTGATCCTTATTCTTTTAAATAATATGTGACATTTCATGCATTTTGCCTTTTGTCTGCAAAAATTATTAGAATTCATATGCAATGCAAACCAGATTAGAGAAAAAGAGTGTGGGTTGATCTCCCGTATTATCAGTTTTGGAGGACCGTGAAGCTGCAGCACATTTGAGTATCTCTAATTTAAACTCTTGGAGAAGAATGGATAAGTGCTGTGTGTGTGTGTGTGTGTCAGAGAATGAGAGGTAGAGATAGAGAGGTTTGATGGTGTAACAGCTGCTAATTATTGCTGCTCTATATTTCACTGAGTCTGTTTGATCTCCTGTCCTGTGGAGAGAGATAGGGATTCTCTGCTCCTCATAAACTTAAACACGCACAAATACACACGCACGCAAGCTAAGGGGTCACAAGAAGGAGAAATAAGACACGCACTGCAATTATCGAGTCGACAAGAGTTAACTAATATTAACTAATATTTTTAGGCAGCACCTCGGGACAGCAAGTGTACATTTAGTGTCTCGTTTTAGCGTCTGTATTAATGTCAAATCCTCTTGTAACACCCCATTGTGATGGTCTGTGTTCACTCATATCATAGAGGGCAAATCAATCCAGTTTCTCAAAGTACTCTGGGTAGTCTGAGTCCATCGACCATCTGGATGCTGTTCTGTTCTCTTCTGTGTTTTCCCCCCTTAGTGCCAGCCGCTGCAGCTATCAACTGCTTGGCACGCAGCTTTATTACTAGGCTTGAATGCATAGCAGCAGTTACCATCACCCATAACCCTGGTGAGACTTTGAAGGAAGAAGCTCATCACTTCTATTAAAGATGCAAAACGTTGTTGTTGTTGTTTTTGTTTTTTTTTCCTTTGCCTTGTAATGGGGTTAAAGAAACGCGCGTCTTTGAACAAGGCAACTCAAGTGTTTGGCAATAAAAGGACTAATACCAAAATGTGTTTTCTTTTTAAAGGGCAGGCATTTCCTCTGGGCCTGACACAATAAAAAAAATGCTTTCATACGTGTTATTTATTTCTAAATTGGTCGATAAATTGATTACCTTTTCTTTTGTGCCTTTAGGATGAGCGAGACCTTTGCAAATGGTTTTAGTGATTACCAGTCTCATGGCGAGCCCTTTTCTAAATCAAAGTTCTGTTACAAAAAGAAGCAATTTTTCTTATGAAATACTGTGAAATACTAAAGTTTACCATACAGACCATGGACACCTTCGAATAATTCCATTAGAACCTAATAGAAGAAATTCCTATAATGTATTAGGATGATCAACATGATTATGGATCATAGATATGCACACTGTGACACAGTCTTTCGATAAAAGGGGCAAAAGCAGTAGCGGTTTGAATCCACAGTGACTGAGGTGGTAACAACGCTGAGTTGAAGGTTTATGTGGACATTGTTGCAAAATGCTGTAGGATCAACAACAATTAGAATAATAAAAAGCAATTGAGCCCCATTCATTTTCACTCACACTTTAATCCAACATATCACGTTCATTCATTGCTGTCTCATTAACTAATTTGTTCGCGGCCGTAAGGGAAAAAAAGCTCTGAAAAACATTTATCTCTGAAGCCATTATGTGTGGAATAATTAATGGACAAGTAGTCAAGGTTAAATTCACTTTTCATTTTAATGTTACAGTTTTCCAATCATATAAGTATATCTATGTCACTGCCATAATATTTACAGTATCCAAACAAAACAGATTTTTACCAGTGTCAGATATGGAAAATAGTTGTTCTTCCTGATGTGAATTTGCGTCTGGTCAGAATTCCTCCTAAAAACCTGCGCCAGCCCCTCCGGCCCTTAGTACATTATTTATGTTTTTTGAAAGTCACACTTCGACACAGATAACCTGTATGAAATGGAGATAAGGAAGGAGTATTATCACTTTCTCTTGTTATTCTGTGCCTAGCTTTAAGGGTACTTCAAAAGGCAGCTGGTCTCCCTGTGGCTCTGAAGGAAAAAGGGAGGATGACACAAGCCCAGTTTGTCTTTGAATAGCAGGTGCACCTTTCTTTTTATTCTAGGCCTGAATGAAAAATGATAGCAAATGCAAAGGATCAAAGTCTGGTGTTTCAGTGTTAGCTGCAGGACAACGGAAGCTAAATGGGGAACCAAGTTTTCATTTGAAAACAGGCACTGAAAAAAAAAAAAGAGAAAAACACACACTGGCACAACCCAATTCCAAAAATCAGGCTTCTCTTCAAGCGTTTCCTTTCTCTCTGTCACTGGTCAGTGTTGCCAGGAAAGATTAATAGATATGGCAGCCTCTCTGTGAAAATCATATTGCCTTCTGCTGAAACCTCACTGGCCATGATCTGTCCATGACAGACTGGGGGTTCAATGGTTGCAGGACGGGGGAGAGTGGAGTGAGTGGGGATGTGTGGAAAGCTGGGGACTGGGGGAGGAGAGGGACGGGATGATGGGAGAGCACGATGGAGGGAAAGAGGGAGGAGATGGAGATGGGGGAGAGATGAAAAGTTTGAGGGAGGGAGGGGGGACAAGGAGGTGGGTGTGGGTGGAAGGCGGGAGAAGGGGACGAACTGGAAGTGGAGGGGGAGTGGGGGGGCAGGGAGAGAGCTGTGTGTTGTAAAATGATGTGATGGAGACTGGAGAGGGGGGGAGATGGTGGAAGAGGGGTCATGGCCTGTGTAAAACTCTCTCGTGGGCTTAGTTGAGGGAGTGGGAGACCGATGTGGAGGGTGTGATGGAGTTGTCTTTGCATCACATCTGTATGCATTAACTGGTTTTGAGGCTGCGCAGGGCTGTGCAAAGGAGCAAGTGTGTATTGGTCTTCTGACTTCACACAGTTCTCTAAATGTACACCGTGTGAATAGCTTATCTCTGTATGTGTATCTGCACTCTCTTGTTTCTTTTCCAGGACTTTCTGCATGTGTTCTCTCGCTTGTTCTTGCAGCAGACGGTATTTGTCCATCTCCTCAGCTGAAAAGCTGATTGGTGGAGCTGACTCTCCAACTGTCTGTTTGCCGTCAGTCCTAATCTGTGACAGGCAGAGATTTGGCATGCTGCTGGGATTTGACTCAGCATTGTCCAGAGGACATTTTGGACTGTCAACAGTTGTGCCAGAATCCACTCCATGGGCCTCATCACTCTCCCTTTCTTGACTCCTCTCCAGCAGCCCTTTCCTTCTTCTTGCTTCTCTCTGGATTGCAGGAAGTTTTCCTATGAGAGGGAAAATCAACATCCTAGCTGGTTTCTGTGGCAAAGTCTTACCGTGACATAGTCCTGACAGAGTTGTGCCTAAGCTGCATGTTGGGCCAGTGGCAGAGAACCCATGGGAAGGGTCTGACTGTAAACTGGTCTCTTTTAGCTGTGAGGGACCTTTGTCACAGTGGTTCCCAGTGAGCCCTGGATGTCTTGGAGCTGGTTTGTGGGCGGTGGAATCAGCGAGGGCGACAGAGGAAAGGGCAGATGAATCAGACCGGGGACTGCTGTGCTTTCTTGCCTCCTGAGGAGCCTCTGCTGTCCCTGAGGAGGTCCTGCAGGACCCATCTGCAACGACTCCTGAGCAGGTACTGCTCCTGCTCCACTCACAGCTCAGCTCAGACATGTTGGTGCTGCTGCAAGGGCTGCAGGAGCGAGGGCTATGGCATCTGCTGCCCTGTGTGCGTATCACATTTGGGCAGCTGTGTGAGTGTCCTCTTGTCCACCACTCAGGGCTTGATATTTGTCTTGAACTTGAGTGTCTGATGCTTCCACATCTCCACGTACTGTATGGGCTGTCTCTGCTGTCAGCTCCTGTCCTGGGCCCTGAAATGGACCTGTATGTTCCCCTGTCTTCCCAGCTGTCACAGCTGCCCCACGTCCATGTGTCCACGCTACACCTGTCCCAGTCTACATCTTCGGTGCTTAGATGTCTGTGTCTCTTGCTCCAGCTACCAGGACTGGGACTAAACCTTGCTGCATGATCCCAATCCACTGCTCTGTTTCTCGAGCTCCAGAAAGTCCTTGACTTGCCCTCCTCATTATCTCCAGGACAGCACCCCCTCATCCACTCCCAGTGTTCAGCGTCTGACATGAGGCCGATGTCTCTGGAGTCTGAGTAACCCCCCCTTTTCCTTCCACTCTTCTCCCAGACTTCACAATTTCTCTTACTATGAATGAATTTCCTGTCCCTGTGGAGAAGTTTTCTCTTTTTCACTGGGCTGCTACCACAGCTGTTGTCAGGGTAACAGGAGTCAATGGAACTCCTGGGGTTGCTATGGTGACCCCTTTCCCAAAACAGGTTTGAGTTACATCCTGGTGAGAAGGAGCGTAAGGAGAAGTGAGACCGCCAGGGAAAAGTCACTGAATCTCCGTTGCGCTTACGCGGCCCCTCGGTATCTCTGTCTGCCGCGTGTCTGCTGAGCCGGGAGTAGACGCTGGGATGCTCAGCCTGTTCTCTTCCAAGCTGTGACTTGAGCTCAGTGCTGCAGCTCCTGCGAGGCCTCTTCCTGACTAAGATAGATACTGGCTTAGCTTCATAACTCCCTGGGAGACAGTGGCTCCCCGCTATAGCCACCCTCCTCTTCTTCATCTCTCTTTGCCTCCTTTTCTTCGCCCATCTCCCTCCAATGTCCCGTCTGCTCTCCTTCCCATTGGAAACTGTAGAAACAACACTCTTCACTTTGCACTTTGGAGATCGATGCTTGATAGAGGCCTTTTCCTTCTCCACTCGCTTCCTCTTTCTCAGCATGTGCTTCTTTGTTTTGGTCTTCTTGCGTGACACTTTTGGGACACTCACATACGGCTGTGAAGCACTCACACACTTCTGCATTGTCTCTCTCCCACATTCACACCTGGACGGGCTGATGCATATCCCCTGCGTTCCAGGTTGGGTGACAGACTCTAATTTGCAGCTCAGGGCTTTGATGGCTGGCTTCCTGATCCCTTTTGCATCCTTTAATCTGCCTCCCAGAGGATTCTTGGAGTTCGCGTCAGAGC
Organism: Hirundichthys speculiger; assembly: GCA_018398805.1. Classification (NCBI taxonomy): domain Eukaryota; kingdom Metazoa; phylum Chordata; class Actinopteri; order Beloniformes; family Exocoetidae; genus Hirundichthys; species Hirundichthys speculiger. The sequence continues at coordinate 2,045,680 of JAGFBZ010001926.1, forward strand.
TGTCATTCTGAGCAGGGTCAAACGATTGCGAGGCGTCTTTCTCACAATTCTCATTACTTAGAATGCATCTTCCTCTGTGTGCTTCTGTTGATGATGAAAGGTTTTCATCCTTAAGGAGCAGGTGGGCTTCTGTCTGCACAATATGTCGTTCCTGCTTATCTTTCTCCTGTCTATGTGATCTCAACTCATCTCTTGCCTGTCTTTGTAAACATGAATGAGCATCTGCTGTAAGAACAGCTGCCACACATGGCTTCGATTCATCAGAAGGATCACACAGGTGACTTTTTGGGGGCTCTTGCAGACCTTCTGTGAGTTTTTCTGGTGGTTGAAGGTTCAAGCAGAGTGGGTTGCAGCTGTAGGAAATGTGCGGTTGAGACTTGGTAAACTTAAGCAAACCTGCAGGCCAGCTGAGGCGGGTTGAGCCATCTTTCCCCAGAACAGGGACAAAACCACTGACTTCCCTCCCCATCTCTGTCTCTTGGTTTCTCTCTGTCTCTCTCTGTGTGGACCCCATGTGTGCCACTGCCGATTCTGTGTCCCACACTGCCACCTCAATCTGTGATTGTGAGACTTTTGAGTCATAGATCTCATTATTAGGGGTCGTGACGGAAGTAGGGCAATGTTTTAATACTATGTCTCTTTTTTCCATCTGTTCCTCTTCTTTTGTGGATTCTCTGAGGGTTGGCTGAATGTCACTTTGGCCAGAGCTGGACTTTTCCCTTTCCCTCTCACTGTGTTTCCTTTCATTCGTTTCCCTTATTTCCCTGTCGATATCCTCGATTATCTCCCTTATTCTTTCTTTCTTTTGTTCCCTCTTCTCTCTCTCCTCTTCCTCTTGGTCGGAGAAGACGGAGGCTGAGGGCTCCAGCCTGGGCCCCCTGCGTGAGAAGCAGAAGGATACTCCGAGCCGGCCTCCTACTTTCCCCTGTGCTGGGACAGGCAGCTGGGGACACAAGCTGTGGCGAGGCTGCGAATGCACTGCAGGAGTGTCTGCATCAGATGTCGAAGCGATTAGCCGTGGCTCTGCTGGAGCAAGGGGGAGAGATATTTGTGAAGGGGATTGGCACAGATCTTCCGACTGCTGGTTGAGAGTCCTGCGTTGTGCAGCAGGGGCGTGCTGGCGGTGGGTGACAGTTTCAGGTTTGTCCTCAGGGCTGTGGTCTCTTTGAGTCACATCTCCGTCTCGTGTCTGGCTGAAAGCCCTGACCGCACGTCTCAGCCCAAAGGTCCTTCTTGGGACTCTGCAACAAGATGTGACGAGACAAATAAGTTAACTTCAGTTCAAGACGTAATTTTAACCTGCCTTAGAGCGATTCCTTACTAGCCCCTGAGAAAACCAAAAGTATTGTTTTTGCAGTGATTTAAAGTGAGATCCAAGAACCCATGAAATTACCTAGAGGAGATGATCACTGTGATCAGAGTGGAACAGGTCTGAAACTTTCATCTGAGAGGGCAGTGAGGAGTAGCTTAGCATTCTGTCAAGTTGCTCTTTAGACACTTTTGTCTGAAATGTTAGTTTAAGATTCAGTTGTTGTGTCATTGCATTTTAAGTCTCCGTTTTTTTTTTTTTTTTTTTTTTTTTTTTTTTTTTTTTTTTTTACACAAACAAACATAATTGCTTGTATTAATGATAACTCTAAAAATAATAATTGCATTCAAAAATCTTTTTCTTGGATTACTAAACTCAAAAAAATGTGTTAAACATACAAATACTGAAAAACACTACTTTGAAAGCCCCGCAAAAACAATGATAGGGTTTTCTTTTTTTTCTTTTTTTAAATTAGCAACGACAAATGCAAAGTTTCTGTTTTATGAATATTTCACGCTTTATACCATGAAATCAGGCTGAAAAGGCACTGACCATAAAGTGCGCCCAAAAAAGGAAAAGAGCTTAAGGCCGTTTTTGTTGTTATGAAATGGTAAAAGAAGAAAGTAAGAACATAAAAATGCAAAAGAGCTCAGAACATTAAAAAGATCTGCGTTCTTTTACACTTTTCCTTTTTGGAAATCAGATCATCTTTCACACTCTTAGCTCACAGTAACATTGCTTCCCTTTTTCCGTTTTCTTTTTTTTACAATGACATTTCAATCTTTGCTAGCCACAGTCTAGTTGTGTGATGAGACAAATAATTGATTATAACATAAAGTACAGTAGTTATATGCAGGTATGAAGTGATCCAAGGCCATTTATTGCTTTTGCAATCCAGGACTAATGAGGTTGTTTTGAGGAATGCAGGAGGTAAAAGTAGCATGTGTAGGATGGATAGAAAAGATAGCATGCATTTGTTTTTTCTCTATAAGTACTCATAATAATGCTATTCACATTCTGTCACATGATTTGAAGCGGACGCATTTAACAGCAAAGGAAATGAATGCAATCAACATGATTATTGTGCAATATACTTCTTTTTATCAGTTGTTTTTATTGATTTGAAGTTGCAATCCACTTTCATTTGTCGGCTTTGTTCACTCAGTATATTAACCTGATGTTTTTTCCCCCTCAGTCTCCTCTTAAACTTCATTTCCTTCAGACAGTAATCACCTATTTTCATTGTGCATTTTTATGTTATATTTACTTCACCTGTGGCCTGTCTAGAACAACTGAATGCTTGCATCCATCAAATCTAAGAGATGTTGACTGAATGTGACACAGTCTAACCCCTCTGGACTCCTGCCACTGGTCTCATTACACACACACTGCCACAGACACACAAAAACACACACTCCTCCCACTCACCGCTGGCTTTCCTGTTGCAGCTGTGCGAGCTGGTGCAGACGCCTGAGAGCCTTCTCCTGCTTGCGCTGGTCCTTCCATGATTTGGAGGCCACGTTACGAACAAACTCCCTGTGCTTCAGTTCCTTCAGCCTCTGCAGGAAGTGGTTATAACGGGTGTTGGAGGAGACAAAAAGAGGAGGAGGGGAGATGAAAGATTGGAGAAAAAGAGGAGAGAGTGAGTGAGAGATTAGTTTTAAGAAGCTCTCTGCAGGCAGTTGTCTTTTAAAACACCATTGTACAGTTTTTGCAGATGTTTATCTGCAAAAATAATGTGAAATTCACTTCCATTTAGCCTGGAAGAAAGGGTCGCAGCTTGGCACCAAGCACAACAAAACAGAGGCAAGTAGACAACAAATGCAGTTGAAACTGATGATATGAGTGAATTAATGATGATGATGCTGTTTCTGAACTGTTTTAGTGCCATTTTTTATCTTTGCTATTCTTCAGTACAATAGCATATTACTTGATTCTTTAAATGAAATAATCAGTCCTCCAGATCTGTTAAAAAGGACTTCTGATTGATTTATATCAATCAGAACAAAAGCCCCCCCCAAAATTGACATGTGTTTGTTGATACCCAAAACACTGAATGATTGCAAAACCTAATTACCAAATTGAGAAAACACAATAATGAAAAAGAAAAGATAATAATAATAAAAAAAAAAATCCCAGAGAACTTACTTCACAAAACACTACAACAAATATAAAGGACAGAGCAACTAAAAAAAAAAAAAAAAAAAAAAAACAGTTTCCTGATATCTTTTTGGGTCTTTGAAAAGTTTTGGTCATTTGGAAAGTTTTGTTGGTGTTTAATTATTTTCTGTGACCACTTGAATCACCTATTTCATCCAGGTTGGTATCATTTTGTAGATATAAGTATGCCAGACACTTCACAAGTGTCATCAACCCTCCAAGCTCACTGAGTAAAAACTCAGGAACAGCACTAAATGTCCTTCCTGAGTACCTCGCTGCTGCCGTGGAGCTTAGGGACGGTCAGCAAATTACTGCAGTCAAGCAGCAGCCCGACAAAATACACCAAAGAAGCATGATGAATTTAAAACCCCAAAAAGTATGGCAGCATTGGTGGACTTCCGGTTTTCAAACTAAAGGCTTAAAAAAAAAAAAAATCAAGCAGGTCCCCATGACCCTGTATAGAACAAAATGGGAATAGATGATGGTTGGATGGATGGATATACACGATGAATCGCGAGTTAACTATGAAAATCTTGCGATTGATTGCGATTAAAAAAATTTAATTGACTGACAGCCCTAATATATATATTTGTATGTATAAGGAGAAGACGCAGAGCAGGAGAGCGCTTGGGTTCTATCTATTTATGAGCTGAGTTTTTATTCAGATTTTCACAATATTGCAAATATTATAATATGTGATTTCAGTGCCCCCATGCTAACCTGAACTGCCATGCACAAAGCCATTTCTGGGTCACGTAAACCGGACAATTAAATATTAAAAACCAAATTTAGTCCCATGGCCTGTTTTTCATTTTGTATTTTTGTGTTAGATTAAAAAAAATGAAAAACAAAATAAAATGTCACTTTTTTAAAATTATTGATTGACAATTGAAAATAGAAAGAACGAATGATACACAGATTAATAAAGTTACAGAACTTTTACATGGACATTTTCATTTTAAAGTTCTCCCAGATGGAGCATTCGAGTTCGAATGCTCCGTCTGGGAGAACTGCTTTGAATTCAAGTTAAAAGGTCCCCGTTAAAAGTTTCTGCTGTTACCTCAGAAATTGCCTGTTTTAATGTTATGATTGTGGCTCAGGATTTTGTTGGTAGACTTTTTTTTATTTTTCATAAAAACAGGATGACATTAATGCCCTGACAGTGGCAATAAGCTTTATCTTATTTTACATTTTTTGAGATGAGGTTTACACTAAGTAAGTGTTACTGACAAGTACCAATCTTAAAAGTGTCTTGAACAACAAATGTTATGGCACTTTAGTTCATATGGCAGCAGGACATTTAAATAAAAGTTACCTTTATACTACTTTTGAATTCACTATTTGATTTTCCGTGTACAATGCAATTAATCGTGATCAATCAGGGAAATCATGCGATTAATCACGATTAAACATTTTAATCATTGCCCAGCCCTAATATATATATATATATATATATATATATATATATATATATATATATAATATATATATATATATAAATATATATATATACATACACCTGAATAGACACCTGAAGACTTAATCAGTTCAGTGCACTCTAAGAAGAACCATATGACATGCTTTTGCAAAAGGTCTGTTACAGAACTTCCAGGTTTGTCACAGACAGTGAAGTGCTTAAAATAGGCTCTGTGCTATCCCTGTATGCTGAGTAAAACACCAAAGGATACCATGTGGATTACGATGTGATGGCAAGGGATTTTGACAAATGTTAGTATGCGATGAACTGGGAGTGAAACAAGGCTCCATTTATGGCCGGCTTGATTGAAACACACATGAACACAAATGACAAGAACACAACAGGCAAAACTCCACCATGGTGGCTCTTTACTTGTATTATATTGCAGGACCGTTAATAATGTATGCATTTGAGGACAAACATTTTTTTTTTTTTTTAGATTTTGAATGTTAAAGTGTGCCTCCACAAGTATGTCTATAGCCATGGGTGCACCATTACTCCCAGGGAAACAGTTATTCATGCCTGTCTCTCAGGTTTCCTTTTCTGACACACTTTAATCCTTCCTTTATCCAGGCTTGGCAGGTGTGTGTGCGTGTATTGTTTGTGTGCTTCTTTTTGTCCATGTCTCTGTTTGTCTGAAGGCTAAAGAGGGAGTCAGGAGTTTGGGAGCACAGCATCATGCACCACTTCACCTCTTATCTTCCTCTTGCTTTCCAGTACATTTGAGCTTTTTCAGTGTAAATTCCAGCCATGGCTTATGAAGTCAGGATTTGCTGTTTATTTATTTTTGAATGTATCTTGTAGTACATCTTGCAATGGGGCATTCTGAGACAGGTGCTTATTCTATGGTCGGCTATCACCCCCCATACAATATGTATTAACGGCAACACGTACAAACATGCACTCGTGAAATTTGATTCTCAGTCATCAGATTTATTTATACACTCTTTTTCACACCCAGATCTAATACAGAAGCTTACAGTTGTCAGATTAATCTCAGCTCAGTCTTACACAAGCTGGTGTTTTTTTAAATTACCACACAGCGCTCAACATCCCACTCAGCTCACTGAGGATGCTGAGGATAGTATTACCTATGTGCTGCTGAAACTGTGGGTTTGGATCCCTGAAACATACACATCTTAGAGGCTTGAGCATTGTAGATGTGTGTGATTGTGTGTGTGGGATGCTATGATGTTGCCAAACTTAATCAATGGGAAATGTTTAATCTTGAATTAATGATGAAGTACTGAGGTCTGAGACAGTGAACTGGAGGAAAAAGAGAAGGAGAAAAGATGGTAGTTGTTCTTCTCTAACTGATCATTCAGCAAAAATGAGAAAAAGAGAGCAATCTAGATGAGATGGAATATATGAGGATGAATACCTCTTGCTTCCTCTTGCAACTGCCAGGTTATTGTTATCCCTTAAAAGAAATCTCACTGCACGCGAACCTGTGACTATATTTAGACCCAGACAAAATGGTGAGCACAGAATATTCTTCACTGAACAGACGGGACAGACCTTTCTCTGTTTCCCACTCAAAAAAGGATGAGTTAATCTTTATAGATAACGTCACGCCAAAACAGCAGAAAGTGATATTACGCCTGTCCTATAGCATATCGGTGTAGCTGTGAGCTGTGCAGCTCAATGCATCAGTAAAAGCAACGATCAATATTCCTTTAGATGTGTTTAGGAGTGCTCAGGCTGAGGCAACTATGGATGAATCAGAGTTAATTCAAATCCACTAGGACCTTAGCATGAGGGATTATGTATACTTAGTAGCATGTGAGGGGACATATTAATGGGCTGATTGCTCTTTTATTTAAAAAAAAAAGATGTGTGATTCTGTTGTAATGAGCTATGTCTGTAATCAGCTATGAAGGCTTATAGAGCCCTGCATTCAGATTTGTTTATCCCTAAATCGATGACAACGAAACATGACATACCTAACGCAATCAGCTTCCATTCTCCAAAGCTAATACTTCTGCAGGGAACCTGTCTTCAGCTAGAATTTCATCTGTTGTCTGCTCTTCAGGCAGAGTGTTCAAACATCTTTGTATTTGTGTGTGTGTTCCCGCAATGCCAGTGGCTACTGTCAGCTCAGTGCCTCGCACAGCTCGTTTCATGTGCCTGCCGCTGGCTAAAACAAAGCATTAACATTGGCCTGCAGTTGCTTCAATTTATTTTTAAAGAACAATGACAGAGGAGGAACGGTCTTATTCAATGTTTATTTCATGATGCACAGTGTGGGCGTTCAGAAGTGGGAAGAGACTTGGCTTGGTTGAGAGATTGCCTGCATTTGAGGACAAGTGTGTACACGGGTAAGTGCGTGTCTGTATGTTTGTGCATGCGAGTATATGTCTTGGAATGACAACAGTTAGCTATAGGAGAATGAGCTATCAGCAGAACCTTCAACTTGTTAGTCCAGAGTGCAGGTTGGTTGTGAAAGTGAATGTGAAAGCAGGAGGAAACCTGCTGCCGGGGCTTTTCCTAATGGTCCAGTGGCCTCATCTTGTCCAAACCGGCATAATAGAATTATGCTTTAGCTATGACTAACAGCTCCATGGTTTATTTGGTGCTGACAAATATCTTTTGAGACATTACAACCTGGGGAAAAAAGACAATTGCAAAGGTATTCTTATGTACCAGTTACATACAAATCCACTGCTCTAAACTTTGGACCTGAGAGGTAAAAAAAAAAGAGGAGTATAATAGGAGTATAATTATCATATTATGTGATGCTTTGAATCTCAGCAATGTCAAACACTGTAGACACAATGATTTCTGTTTTAATATCAATTGTCTGAGTACTGTTTCATGTATCATTCGTTATAGTCACTTTATTTGTCATGCAGAATAAATGTGAGTGGTCTACTCGGAAAATATATTTAATAGCTCAAAGAACGTAGTGTATCACTTTTGGTATTTGAAGATTTTTTTTTCTGCTTTGGATAATCTTTGACATAAGTATTTATATACCATTATATTTGTCTGTTTGCAGGACTGCACAAGGACTAGCAGGCTGATATTTAGAAAAGATGGTCAAGTGGTGGAGAATCTCTAAAGGAAAGACCTTTTTTAGTCCTAAGGTCTTCACATCAGTATCTATGGTAACTTATAGCGCAAGTCTATATATAATTGCGAGTGACATTTTATATGTTTGTGAGTGTCATTTTATTCAAGACAAAAATTTTTTTTTTTCATGTATAGCCTACATCAAATCTAAAACATAAAAATTCCCTCAGTCCTTCTGTATTGATGCAAAGGTAAACAGAATCCTTTTTAATTATGGGTTTTAATTATATAAGAAAAGACAACACAATACAATGCATTAATCTGACTTATTTAATATATATTTTACATGGAATTACTCGGTTACATGCTTAATACTGCAATGTATACAACAGAAGTTGTAGTTTTAGTAGCAAGCATGCAATTGAGTAATTCCAACACACACACACACATACACACACACACACACACACACACATATATATATATTTATATATATGTATGTGTGTGTGTATAACTTTTACTTCTTTTGAAATCCAATACCAGTTATCCTGTAGTAGATCAATAAGTATATTCAGTATGTTAAGACATGGGTGTGTAAAAACTGACCATTCAAATTCAAATACACAGTTATGAGTGTGAGTATGTTGCTTTGAAATACAGTCTTCAACTTCAGAGTGTGTCCTTGTAAGAGATACTGCAGCTGTCACACTCCTAGTGCTGGGAAACACTTCCCAATGGGCAGACTGGCACAGTAAGATAGAGTTTCCATCAACGCATGAAGTACCATACTAACACAACCAAATACTAGAGCAAGAGATCATACTGAAATGCCTCGTCGTGTGCCTCTTTGTATGTCAGGTGCATTTTTTTGTACCTGTTTGTGTGCGTGGTCGTAGGAGTTGATGTGGTTGTCAAACTCCTGGTGTCTCAGGTACTGCTTGTCACACAGCTCACAGTAAAAAAGTGACTTCAGATCCTCTGCTGAGCATCCCAAAGCTCTCTCTGTGCATTCCTAGAAGAAGAGAGAAAGAAAGAGAGTGAGGATGAGTGAATGGTTGGAGACGAGAATGGGAAAGAAGGTTAAAATAGAGACATTAAAAAAAAGGCAAAAAGGGGCTAGAAAAGCAAAGTAAGAGCATGAGAAGTGAGGTTGAGGGAGGTCAAGAGAATAGCAGACTGTTTGCCACTTAGAACAAATCTGCATCGCAGAGACATCAGCAATAATAGCCTCCACATGTGCTCTGCATAAAACTGTTAAACGGCACCCCATTAAAGTACATTGCCTCCGCTGCCGCCGCTGGAGGTTGGAAAAAGCCACTGAAGCCCTGTGCTCATGGCAACTTGAGCCTGGGGACACATTTAATACAGCCACTATAATATAAAATCTGTGCGTGTACTGTGATCCCATTTAAGGTGAGTATGAGTGTAGAGAGAATGGAAAAATGACAGATAAAATGCACAAAATGCATTTAAAATGCACAATTTAGACTTTTGCACACCAGCAAAAGTGTGCATGAGAAGATGAAATACACATGCATAAAGACAAGCAAATAGACCAAGGACTGGCAGATACACATACACGTGCACTGTGCAAATGGCACATAGACCTGGGGGGGAAAATTGCCTGTCTGTAAGAGTGCATCAGCCAGAAGGACTTTTTTGGGTCCAGGCACACGCACAGCGCTGTGTACAATAGATGTGTTGTTACTTGGTTGTGTATGCATGTGTGTGTCTGTGTTGAAAAGTGTGTATGCATTCATGCCATGGTCTGCTTCAGAATGTAATTTCCCTCAGGCTAGGGGCTGCCAATAAACACTATTGAATTCTGTTCTACACTGACATGATGGGAATTTAATTTGAGGTTGTCACTTGTTTCTTTGGTTCTACTCTTCATTCCCTCCCTGTGTCCATATCCTACTCTTCCCTCTCTCTTTGCTTGGTCTTGTGCTGTCCCAGCCTTTTTACCACTTATTCTACTCATTTATTTTCTCCTTTACTCTATTTCCTCTTTTATCCCCTCTGTTTCTGTTTTTCTGGCGCTCTTATTTTCTCTTTGGTGAGTCTAGGGTCATGCAGTGACAGAGTCTATTGACCCCAATTTGCTTCAGTAATATGCCTGCACACAGAACAGAAGTGAGAGGAAATGAGCAGCGGGGTAAGAATATAGGGAAGAGGAGAAATGACCCTTGGCTTGCAAACAGAAATTTGTACACACACATGCACCTCAGTACTGTTATTAAAACTATGATAATCTTTATCAACAATCACTTAGAAAATGTTTAAAGGCAACATATTATGAAAGAAAAGGTTTTGTTTGAGTCTGAAATTATGTAATTCAATGATCCAGTCAGATCTGTAGGGTTCTGTGACATCACAGAACCAGCTCAGAACCATTATCCAACCACAAACCTTGGATGACGAAGGAGGTACGGGCTAGACTGAGGGAGCAAATCTGGTGATGCAACGGCACTCAGATCAGTGAGGGGAAATCTGAACCGAGCCATCGGGGTAGTAAAGCGTGCCCACATTCAGAAGATCCAAGGCTTCTTCCAGCAACACCAGCAACACCAGTCAACTGTGGCAGGACATCCAGACTGTCACGGACTACAAAGTCACACCCACATCCTGCCAGGATGATATCAGCTTCCTCGATGAGCTCAATAACTTCTTCGGAAGGTTTGAAGCTCTGAACAACAACCCTGCGAAAGCTACCCCCCTACCCCAGTGGACAGACACTCAGGCTCGAAAGCACTGACGTGCGGAGAGCTCTGAGGGAAGTCACCGCACAGAAAGCTGCAGGCCCTGGCAACATTCCAGGACAGCTGATTAAGGAATATGCTGACCAGCTGGCCCACGTGCTCACAGACATTTTCAATACCTCACTGAACCAGGCTGTCTCCTCCTCGTGTTTCAAGTCAGCCACAATAAATCCACTGTCTAAGATATCAGCCAACACACGCCTTATTGACTTTTGCCCCATCACACTCACATCCACCATTATGAAGTGCTTTGAGAAGGTGGTTAAGGACCACATCATCTACTCCCCCCAACTGGATCTGGATTTCCTCTCTGACTGAACCCAGTCTATCCAAGTGGGCAACAACAACTCCAGTGTCATCTCCCTGAACACTGGCACACCTCAGGGCTGCATTCTGAGCCCCCTGCTGTTCACCTTGATGACCCACGACTGCCACCCAAGTAAAACAGCAACCACATCCTGAAGTATGCGGATGACACAACACTCGTGAGCCTCATTCAGGATAGCAACGAACTGGTTTACAGGGAGGAAGTGAGACGTCTAGTGGACTGGTGTAAGAAGAACAGCGTGGGCCTGAACGTCAACAAAACAAAGTAAATCATTGTGGACTTCAGGAGATCCAGACCCAGTCACACACCCCTCCTTATCAACGACACAGCCGTGGAAGTCATGGGCAGCACCAAATTCTTGGGGGTCCACATTACCGGCAACCTCGGCTGGTCAGTCCACACCTCCGCCCTGATGAAGAAGGCAGAGCAGTGCCTGCACTTCCTGCAGTGGATGAGAACAGCCTCCTTCCCTTCCCCCTCCCATCCTATCCACCTTCTACAGATGGACCATCGAGAGCCTGCTGACCAGCTGCATCTCCACCTGGTCTGGGAGCTGCAGGGCCTCAGATTGGAAGTGTCTGCAGAGAGTGGTGAGGACACCGGTCATCAGGACCCCCCCCCCCACCGGAGCCCATCAGATCCTTGCTGACCCCACCCACCCATGGACTTCTGTTCTTCTGCCTAGCGTCAAGCAGAAGGTTCCACAGCATCTGTTGCAGAACAGCCAGATTCAGAAATAGTTACTTCCCCCTGGCCATCAGACTGCTAAATGCCGAATAACCGCCCCCCACCCCATGGACAATCTCCACCCTGCTGCTACAATGATTCTGTTTATACTGTAAATATAGGCAATACATTTCAGTATTTCAGTACAATATTTTTTCTACTTATTCTACCTCTTATTTATTCTACCTGCAATTCCAACTCTGCTGTACTCCGGAAGCCAAGCAACGAGATTTCATTGTAGAAAACTCACTGCCTTGCTTTTTTTTTTGTGTGTGTATGTGATGACAACCAAGAAAGTCTAAGTCTAAGTCGAATTATCCAGCCTCCCTATTTTCACCTCCATTCAACTTCATAATACAGTATTTTCTGTTCCTTTGGCATGAGTAATAACAATCTGTAACAACAGATATGAAAAGTCACAACTCAAAGAGGAAAGGGTTGGAGCCAAGCCAAGCAACTGACTCCGCCGCCTGAAAGCAGCTATGAATATGTAAACATATAAAAACAAGCTGAAAAAAGGATCTTTTGTACCATAACTTTCTGTGGCATTTAGACCAAAGCACCCAGGCATTTTTTTTTCAAAGAAAAAATCTGCAGTTATGGTCAGTGACTTGTACACATAATGAGCAAAGAAGAGGAGAGGCTGACAGGACTCTCCTTTACTTAAATCAACTGAGAAGGAACTGATATGTATTGATCTTGTGACTTCCCAAGTGTGTATGTGTGCCATAGTATTGATCTTCCCTGCAGGCTTAAGTCACTTCCAGGAAATGATCCAATCACTAAGAGCAGACTTCATTTGTTGGGGGTGGGTGAAAGGTTTTTGAGACTGGAATAATGAAAGCTATGTGTTTTTGAAGTTTCCATGAGAACTTTTTAGGTGCATGTCTTTGCATGGGAGATTGTGTATACTTTTGTGTATTAATCCAACACCTTCCTCTTACCTGCCTGGATTCTGTCAGGTTAATTACTGTAACAATGAAATAGAGGGAGCAGCATACATATAAAAGAAAAAAAGGTGTGAATGCATCAGAGCTGAAACGTCTGAATGTTTGTGTGTACACTCAGGAGCTATTTGTTTGTGTCACCGACACCCTGACAAGCGATTTTTCTGCTGTTTACTGAAAGCAAACATGAGAACTTTGATTTACTTCAAATTCTAACACCTCCTATGATTTCTACTACTTAGAAATGTCAGCATGCATAAACATATATACAGAAATGCATTTACAGACTGAGCAATGTGACACACACTTATTCATGCAGAATCACACGCTGTCTGTCAACCTGATGTGCCAGTTCCAAATTAACTTACATCTCAATTTACCTCACGAGCATAAACATGCTTTCAGAATAAGCTCAAGAGATATATCTGTAGACCTGAAAGGACAATGAGTACTCCATGTTTATGCGTTTGTTCAGGATTGTATCCTTCTGTGCTTTTTCTTATTGCTTATCCTGAGATTGCAGAAGAAATGTAATTTTCATTCCTAAAACTGCTACAAATACGAGCCAATTCTCCTCCGGCACAAAGTATCAGACACCTATGCATGTAATTTAATGTTTTGAGCTCATGTGTGTTGGGCAACAGCATGTGTGACACAGAGAAGGGTCTTACATCACAGCAACGGCCTAAACCACATGGTTTGAGACAAAAGTAATGTCACTGGCCTCTCACTGGGCATGGATCTCTAGCAGAGGTCCCCACTGACGCCTAGCAGCTCCCTCTCTGGCTCTCTCTGACCCTCTCCATCCAAAGTGCAACATTTGCTCTGGCTCTACCAGCTGTGAGGACTACAACTTCAACCCAGATCAGTGTGACTAGCCACCAGCTGAGGTGCCACCATCCAACTCCATCTGCAAAAGCCTTCTGGTTACTGAGCACCAGTTAGTGCACCTCTCATCCGACTGCAACAGACCGACAGTGACCTGCTGACGCAGTGACGCTCAGAGGAGGCACCTGTGGGCAACCTGACCACATTGAAGGCCCCAGACACATGGAAGGACAGTCTGGCTGTCAGCCACGCTGCATCCTTCATCTCCTAGGAGATAGAGAGAGAGGACGAGGGAGCCACTTATCGCTGGAATACTGGCGGAGCATAATCAGCCAGCTGTTTTCCTGAGCCCAGGGCCAGCACGTCTCCCCTGACATCACAATGCTGCCGATCACATTTGGAGTGACAGAAAAGTTCAAGGCTTGTGTCTGGGTAGAGATAGCTAGCTCAGTTTGTTGGGTTTGTTGCTACTTTACCTTTTTATGTTTTGTTGAACACATACTTGAGCGGGCAGGCGGTCTGTCTCTGTCAAGGATGGAACGGTTACCGGGATTACGGTAAAGCATGGTGAAATTTAACGATTACCGTTTATGTTTGACTTAATCTCATTATCGCAGCCGATTACCAGAATATGGAATATCAGCCTCATTCAAGTCTGTGTCTCACGGGAATATGTAACTTGTAACATCAGTATTGTAACGTAAGCGCGGGGGAAAGTGGTGATAGCACACAGGACATTTACCAACCCACTAAAATGATGAAATCCGGGGTTTGGGCATATTTTGTTGTTTTTTTAAGAATCCAGAGAGACAACTGGTGGAGGACAATTATCCTGTCCAGAGCATGCAAGAAAAAAGTTGCTGCGAAAGGCAGTAAGATTTCAAATGCATATTTTGACCTACTATGGTTGTTAAATTGTTCATTTGAACTTGCACCAGACAATTAAACTTTGTTCATTTAAATTTAAATCTCTTTCTGTGCCAGTTGTTTGCCCTTTTAATGTAAAAGTTTTTAATTTTGATAAGATTTGACTTCTTATGTCTTAGTATGACAAGAAAATCACAAGATTTTGTAAAATCATTTTAATGTATGTGTCTTTTGGACATTTGTACAGCAATTAAGAATATCGCTATAATATCGGAAACTGTGATAATTTGGTCACGATAATCGAGATATCAAATTTTCCATATTATTACATCCCTAGTCTTGGTGCACGGCTGTCAGTATTTCAATAAACTGCAAGTGAGTGCTTCCTCACCACTGAACCCCAGTTTACCAGTTAAGCAACCATGGCGAGTGTGCTGGAACTGGCTTCACACTCTTGCTCCTTTGTAGGAAGCAGTGAAGCGTTAAAGGTGCCATTGGTGAGAAAGCACTCCAGCTTATTACTTCTCTTTACCTTTACCTCCTTTTACTAACAACACCACGTACACTCAGAGGCTAAAATTATTATCAGCCAAGGACTCCTGCTTTGTCCTCGGCCATCTTGGGTGTGACTAGTCACTGAGTGATCTCGTCCGCCATCTTGAAATGTTATCACGTGGGTCGGTGGTCATCCTGGTTGTGGGGTTCGGGCCATCATGTGACCTCCTTCACCATGCTCATACCAAGTGGCCTTGTCAGCCATTTTGTGACCATACCCAGATCATGGTAACAGTCATCTTGCCTCACATGTCCTAAGACAGTTATTAGTAACAGAAGAAATGTATTACCAGAGCTATCGTTCACCTTCTCATGCCAAAGAGCAACATCAACAAAGGCCACAAGTCCCCAGCCCTGATCGGCCATCAGTCGAGGGCCTGCCTCAACCGGCCGTGTCTGAACAAGCCTTCTGGTTGCTTGGACCCAGCAACTGCACGTCTTGTCTGGCCACAACGCATCAACGGCGTGATCTGCCTACATATGGAAGCACCAACGCACAGAAAGGCACCCATGCACACTGAAGCGTGAACAACTTTAGACCACCCGAAAAGAAGGACAGTCAGTCATTGACTCCCATCGGTTCAATTATCAGTTTCTATTGGCTTTGCTTGATTTCACTCTCTGTTCTTTGTTTTCTCTTCTATGCTACTAACCACATGCTGCGCTCTATCTTGGCCATAAGGCCTCGAGATTTCTATTGTCTTTTTTGGTGCTCAGCCTCTCTCAGTGTGACGCAATCACATGTGCTCTCATCCACAATTTTTGTAGTCCATCACCACCATGTGGGTTGCAAGCCATCTTTTTCCACAGACATTCACACTTTACACACGCACATCTACATTCGCTCTGATACATTATATATATAGATAGATAGATAGATAGATAGATAGATAGACAGACAGACAGACAGACAGAAAGGTGTTTTGGTTTATTGCTTATGTGTAGTTTAGTTGGCATCTAGTTTAGTAAATACCATAATCTTGTTGTTCCTTTTTAATACTTTTGTTAGTAAATTCTGATACATTTTATTGACAAATGTTGTTTGTAGATATTTTGCATGTTTCTAACATTTTCTGGTTGTAAATGTCTGTGCTTAGGACTCATTTCACATTTCATCTCTGCTGCTCTATAGCGCCACATCTGGTCACAGGCTGGCATACGTACAACAGCAGCAAATTTGAGACTGATTGTGTCGTGATTATCAGGTGGTGCCCTGTTTTGATTTATTCATTTTGTTAATAGCTAAATAAGCACTTTATATCCCCAGCATGTGGAAATCAACAGGACATGCTTGATTTACAAAGACGATCTAAAAGCATTTGTGAAAATACACAAGAAAGAAAGAAATTCACAAGAAAGAATTTCTAACTCCAAATATTATATTATGATCCAAATATTATAATTAGGGCTGGGCAACTTAACGCCTTACTATTGTGCTTACTCATTAATTAATAACGGTGACATTTATTTTAGCGCGTTAACGCGTGTTGCTCACATACTTTTGTTTTGAAAAGTCTGTTACTGGCTGCTGCGGAACCGGAAGAGAATTAGCAGGTAAACATGCAGAAAAGCTTAAAACAGACATGAAGAATGATAAAATGTGTTAACTGTCGTGCTGTTCCCTTACTGGTTACTTAAGTGCGCCTCCATCTAGTGGCACAGATGTGCAACAACAACAGAAAGTCCAGTCCTCGATTATAAAACAAATTCAGTCCTGTGGCCTGTTTTTCATTTCGTATTTTTGATCCAAGTCTAAAATTGAAATATAAAAAAACAGGCACGTTTTTTGGTTTTTTTGTGTTAAAATAAAAAACGAAAAACGTAATGTGTCACTTTTTATTTTTTGACAATTGAAAATGGAAAGAATGATTGATACACGGATTGGTAAAGTTACAGAACTTCAACATGGACATTTTCACTTTAAAGTTCTCCCAGATAGAGGATTTGACATAAACAAGGTTATTTGTAACAACTGCCAAGTTGAACTCCCCATTAAGAGTTTCTGCTATTACCTCAGAAATGACCTGTTTTAATGTTCGGATTGTGCTAAGCCACAATCATTTTGTTGGATTTGTTTAGACTTTTTTTTTTTTTTTTTGCAATGGCAATAAGCTTTATTTTATTTTACATTTTTTAAAGATGAGATTTACATTAAATATGCGTTACTGACAAGTGCTGATGTTAAAAGTGTTATGTTATGGCACTTTAGTTCATATGGCAGCAGAACATTTAAATAAAAGTGACCTTTACACTACTTTTGAATTCATTAGTTGATTTTCCGTGTACATTGCGATTAATCGTGATTAATGAGGGAAAATCATGTGATTAATCGCGATTAAAAATTTTAATCGTTGCCCAGCCCTTATTATGATAATGTTAATTATGATATGATATGACTGAAAAACAAATTCTAACTCAGAAAGTCAGCAAAACCTTTACTTTAGAAACCAGTATGTCTGTTATTCATGTCAGCAATGTAAGCACTTTAAACAGTTATATCTTAAAAACATCAAGTCAGACACCGACTAGCTACTGTTTCCTTTTTAACAGTGGACGCGTTGATATGCTGTTTGTATAAGTTAATTACTGCGTAAAGCGTTGTTATGAATTCATGTTGTTAATGAATGGTTAGTAGTGGCAATGGCTAGTTGATTGTTTAGAAGTGTTCATGACATATATGTTTAATTGAACAGGTTAATGTGACTTTTCTGAAAGTGTCCATGCTTTTTCTAATTTTACCATTGGAGCTTATTCGACTCAGGAATGGCATTGTTCTCAGCTCTGACTTCTGATTTCCTTAATAAATGGATCACAGCATTAAAACATAATCATCCCATCCCAAACGTCCTAAGTGTATGATTAGATAGCTCCAATTAAGTACATTTGCCACCTATTTGTGATACATATATACAGAAAATCTTAAAAGGTTCACAAACTGTGAAGTGCCACTGTCATGTTAAACTCATATGTAAGATCTGTGGTGTATTCCCGATCCTTTTCCAGCTCTTATATTCAGAGTGTGCATGTGACAGGGATACACACTATAATGTGTTCAACCTATCAAAGGGGCCTTTGGGGAGACCTCCAGACGTAGCTCAAATCATTCAACACATGCAGTCTTATTTCATCCCACAGATCCAGTTCATATCTAAATCCATACCCCCTGCTCACCTGAGGAACAAAATTTACTTACATATGTAATTCTCAGTGGGTTTATCACAACTGGAGTTAATTTGAATACTGTCCTTTCACACGCTGTTATTACAATATATTGATCATTCCCTTTCTAAGGTGCTAGTAAAGTATACTTATATCAATGTGAACATTAAGGTACAGGTCTCTGGTTTTTATTAAAGTCTTAGTAAAGTACTTAGGTGCCTGAATAAAAATCAAAAAAGCTCTATCATGCTACAGTGGTTCTGCCTGTTTCCTGTCCATACAGGATTCAAAAGGATTTCCTCTTAACAATAATTTAGTCTAAGTAATGTGAGACCAAATTCAGACTACCTAATGCTTGAATAATCAGCTGCTTGGATTGGTCAAATCAGGAGGATTTGCTTTTGATCAAAAGCTGCTCTTAATCTTTTTAATACTAAATTCCCTCTGTTTCTCTGTTCTGTAGAGAAAAAAAATCTGATTACCACAGAGAAACTTTCGCAGATGTTCACTTTATTAGGCTCCTTTTAATGTACAACATCTCAGTTTGTTTTCAGGTGAATCCTTGATAGTGTTATTTATTTATTTGCTTTAAGTATTCCTTAGTATTTGTCACTAAATACTAACATATTGTAATCTCATGTGTCAGTACTAACCTAATTTTGCGGGTCTGATAAGGACAGGAGGATTCATTTATCTATTTTTTTAATCTTTTGATACATGAAACCATCTGTTTGACGGCTGAAGCTGGGCTGCAACTGGGTCATGTAATAGGACAATGATCCAAATATTATGATAAAATGATCGAAAAACAAGAAAATCCCAGCATTGCAACGGCAAAGAATAAACACCACATTTTTTAAAGATGTTTCTGATAAAGTTGGTTCTACAAATTACTGAACCAATGGTGTACTTAGTTTTTCCACATATTGCTTCTGCATCTTGGAAAGTATTTGTTCAATAAATAATGATGTGGTGTAATATGAGGTTATATTTACCTACCTTAAGACCTGATTGAAAGAGGTGAATTTTAATCATAATCTTAATTTATAAAACCATAGAGCTTTTTACACATGATAGTAGCACAATCTGCTGAATAACTTGCTCTGATCCGTCATGTACAATTCAGCCAGTGAGTGAGATTTCAAGTATAATTTCTCTTCTTTTGGATCTTTTTACTGTCTATCATGTTTTAAATATGACTCTCTGACAACCACTTGAACCAATTTTAGTGCTGTATTCAAGTATTTGTCTCAACAAAGCAATCTTAGATGTGCATAGTAGAGTTTCCTGATTATGAATTCTAAAAAAAAATAAAAGCAAATTCTTTTGAAAATATAATACAAAGCTTAGACTTTAATGCTCAAAGCAGGCAAGGGCAATAGTCTGATGTCTTCTGTTAAATTGGAATCTACATGACTGACATAGTAGATTGTTACGATTTGATCAATTATACTTCAATAAACAATTTATATGGCTCTCACCAGCCAGTGCTATTGAATTAAATGTACTTTTCCACCCCACTAGACACTTTCTTATTGGTTTTAATTAAACATTCAGCACTATAGCTGGAGTGTCAGGCTTGTCCTTTGGGTCTTACAAAGTGATCATGGATAATAATCACCCTTTGCCTCATAAATGGGATGACGTTTGCGTGAAGATAAAGATAACGATGGCTAAAGATAATTGGAACTAGAGAACAGAGTAGAGTGTATGACGGAGCAAACAGATGTGAACTGATGCACAATCTGTGGTATTTTAATAATGCCTGGGCGGTGCACTACTTTCAGAAAAATATCTAGAAGAAAACATCCAGTCTAGCTTGTGTACTGCATCCCATGATGCGATAGGCCACTACACCAGAATCAGATTACAGCAAGTGTAAGAGTCAACGACCCACGCCATAGCATAATGACCTTTATGGTGGCATATTAGGTACTGGAAAAAAAAAGAAACCTGCAGTAGCAGCAGCAGTATATATTTCCGAGGATTAGTATGTACAGTATGGAGTATGTAGTTTTGAAAATGGCCCAGGCTGCTCCTGGGAAAGATGCACCACCTTGTGAGGAACACTATCCTGTTATCTGGGCCTGCTAAAATGATCATTTAGTTAGATAAAAATATACTGTATATGGAAACTGGAAAAGATAAAATGGACCTTAAAGAGAGAAAGAGAATCATACTGTAATGAGAAACAATATGAAAAACAAAGATCTGCACACTGGACTGGATCACTGATCCTGATTAATACCTCCATCCAGATTCCTGCATGCTGCAAACTATATTTTTGGACTGAGTGGATGCACTTCGCACGAGTTTAAGAGCTGCAAATCCCCAGTCGTTCACAAACTGTTTTTGAGTGTCTGTGTGAGATCCACTAATTAACAAGCCAGGGTTGTGCCAAAATCTCATTCTCTGAAAGACTGTGAACGAGTTAGAGCACTTTCAAATGCATTAAGTTTTATGTCCATTTTATGGAATAAAATGAATGGTATATAAAATATATTATATGGTATATAAAACTATCTATATTGTATATAAAGATTTACTTTAGTTTTTGAACTAAACTTATAAGGTACATCATATTTATACATATATATTTTTAATATGCACATATGTCTAATCTTTTGTTATGATAAGTAGAAACGATCTAAGACATGATTATACAAGCTGTCTAACAGTATTTGCCTTAAAAACAGTATATATGTTGGCTTGGACATTAAGGGCTGTAGATGATCAGATGTGACACTTGTTAACAGCGCTGCAACACAAGTTTTAATTGCAATTTTGGTTCAGTACAAAACTCAAAACACAGCAGAACTAGCAAAAAATAGGACGAAACAACACTCTGCATGCATAATAAATGTAGAAAGTGGATGGCAGGAGCACAGCTGATGATTACAGATTCTTTCTGTTCAAATACACTAACTTCCATAGAAATGCAATTCTACTGCAGGGGGTACAAAAGATAAAGTAAAAACCTTATAAATATTGCAAACGCTGAAGAAACTAGTTACTGCAACTGCAGTTGCAGAGCCCATACAAACACAGGTCTTATAAAGTCTCAAAACAATAAGAATGTCTCCTAAGAGGAACTGTCATATTGCATATGTCTACTTTATTGCTATTGTGTTGACATATTTTTTTTATTCCACAGTATTGCCAACTTTTACCTTTTCTTTCAACATTTTAATCGTTCAAAAAGTAGTTCCTTTGTTTGTAGTTCATTTGAATGGGAATTAAATGTATGCTGTTTAAACCTGATGTTAAATGTATTATTTTAATTTTATTACAGATAAAAATCCCACGGTTACTTTGACATCTGGCCCACCATGGTGTTTCTTTCCTTCTGGATCCCCATAAGGGGTGGTGACCCCTACAGCTGGAGGATCTGTGGGGGGGCGGCCCCACCCTGTGGGCTTGGTGTGTCCCTTCTCTTGGCGTCCATTGATGCAGGGGGGCTTACGTCTTGCCCTCTGTGGGGTGATGGTACAGTTGGGGGGCGGGCGGGGTCACCCTTCCCCTGCCCTCGTACCGTACCCACAGCGTTGGTGGTATGTTCTGGTGGTGCCTTCCTGGACTGTGGGCCACTCTACCTTTCTGTTGCCTCTGGGGTGTGAGGGGGGGCTTGTTGCCTTGTCTGGCCTTGTGGCGGTGGGAGGGGGGGATTGGCTGGATGGCACCTGTTAGGTCTGGAGGTAAATCCAGGTCACTGGTGGAGGCCTGCTACATGACACTGGCCCCAACACTCCAGCACTGACTGTGGCCCAGCCAGTAGATGTGGTTGTGGTCACTGGTTGGTGCTGAAGAGGCGTTAGAGGCCGGAGTCACTGCTCATTGTTCTGTGTCTGGCTGCTGGACTGCTTTATCTTTGGGAAGGATACTGGAGACAAACACTATCACAACTCCAACCACCACACATTCATCTATATGCACCACACCACACATCACACACACCACACCATTACTGTCTGTTTTATGTCTTCTTGTTCAGTGTCTTTATCTGTTCTTTTGTACTCCACTGTTGGTGATTTAAGTCCTCTCTGACAGAACTAAGATTTTAGGAGTCAATAAAGCAGGTTAGATTCAACAAAGAGAACTGGTGAAGGACACACTCACTATCGCTCACACTATGCACAAAAAAAAAAAAAAAAAACGACTGGTGGAGGACATGTTCACTTTTCACATTAGCACAAAAAAATGCTACGAGATTCAATTGTATGTATACAATAGTTGGTTTTGCCAGATAATGGCACTAACCATGAATGTAAATGCAGACAAAAAAAAAGAAAGAAAAACCTGTGACTGATGCTCCTGTTTGTATTTTATGTTGTTGCATCGCTTGATTAATTTGTGGTGTCTGATCAAGTGAAGCATTTTCTTCCTCTTCTTGACTCAACTCTCTCTCTCACTCTTTTTAGAGGTGTTTAAATCATCGAAAAGCTGCAAACTAGGCATTATAAGACCACATCAAAGTCATCCAGTCATACAGAAGACAAAGCGAAGAGAAGATAGGAGAAGAGTGTCACATGGATTAACTTGGAATAAATTACATTTATGAATTCTTTTAAATTTAAAACTTTTAATTACTGGTGTGCCTTGTGAGAACAATTCAAACAACTGTTTATTATGCCCAATCAGATCTTTAATTATTTTTAACTGTAATCAATCATCTTCCTAACTTGGCCAATGTAATAAACAGGAACATCTTCATTTGAGAGAATTAAAACAAAAAACACTGTACATTTACAGTTTTTTCCCCTTCCTTTTCAAAGTGTTCCTCTGATTTGTTCTGTCCTACACATGTAGTCACACAAATGGAGACTCCCACAGCACAGAAGTCTGGCAGAAGGAGAGTAGAGAGATTTCTTGCTATTCTTACGAAGCCAATGACAGTTAACCTGCAGGCTAAATTGCTTGTTACTTTAATGACCTATGGATCCCAGGGGCAGGCATTCTTGTACACAAGCAGAAACACACACACACACACAAATGCCATGCAGGATAGTTGAATGTTAATATGCTGATATCTGCAGCCTTAATGTATCCCCTTTGACTGCCTGTAATACGCTGTTATGGTCTGTACCTGCTCATTTATTCATTGTAAATGTGCTTTTGTATCTGCATATAGTTGTTTTTATTTTGTTACCGTGCGAATGTCTGACACTGTTTGTCTGTCTTTGTTTACCCCAGACCATTATAACTAGTTCAACGCGAGGCCAAACAAAGTGCATGCAGTGACCATAGCCAAAATGCCAGATGTGTCGACCCATTAAGTTTTTAAGCCAACTGAACAGATGTGCTAGCACCAGTGAGCTATGAATGTCATTCCACACAGCCAGCAAACAAGTAAAAGAAAACAAAAACTAGTTTAAAATTATTCCGAAAAAAAGACAACTAACATAAAAGTACAAACTGTGATGTTGTGATAATTCATCACCTTTCCTATCTTTCATACGACTAACATGATATCACATGTATGGAAAAGTAACAAAATATTTAATCTGCCTCTGACCTTTCGAGTTGAGCTGCAGGCAGGAAATGAGCCGGATTTGTAAACGCATGAAGAGATTATAATTGCTTATTTGTCCTGAGCTCTTTGTTGCCATCTTGAGATAAGAACAGATTTGATCTTAACTGTCTCAGTGCTTATTTTCCTTGTAATAAACCAGATCCTCCAGTTTCAGTTTTAATTATGTCACAACACTATATGTTACGATCAGCCTATAATCCAGATGGGCTGTTTGTGAGAACAGAAATATCTGCAACATTCATCCTGGAAGTCGTGTCGGGATTGCCAAACCAGATATTTCACAAAATGTTTAGAAACAGAGCAACTAAGTCCATGTGTGAGTACAGTTGGCATCCTCCAGAGTATTTTAGAGTGAGTGTGCACGCTGATAAAACCTGCTGCCTCACATTTTCTTATGCTGACTTGTAGATTCATTTCCACTCACTGCAACTAGATTGTGAATACGTCCAAATTCATTCATTCATCCATTCGCTATACCTGCTTTATCTTGTCAAGGCTACAGGATTGGGGCTGAGGGTGTGTGTGTGTGGGTGGATCAGCGGTGTTGTTGCCGAAGCCTACCCTACAGGCCACTTATAACTACTAATCAATCTAATATGCATGTTTTTGGACTGTGGGAGGAATCTGGAGTATTTCAAAAAGAACCTATGCAGGAACAAGAAGAACATGAAAACTCAGTTTGAAGAGGAAACGTTCCTGCTGTGATGTGACAGTCGCACAGAAACAACCACTATGAGTGGTTGACTCCTTTACGCACGGTTCATTCACTTCCCTGCTGATTCTCTGCCAGGACTATAGCAATAACGTCATCCCACACTATGAAATTAGCTGACATTTGGATAAGAGAAGCATTTCCAAGTGTCTGGATCTGTAGCAGCCGCTCCATCCTGCTGCACTTATATCCAGTATTTATGTCAAAATCCAAATCACTATAAAGGAGCCCTATCCGTTTCACAAAAGACACTGATATCCAGTGATGTGCATGTGTGTTTCACAATGTTTCTGAAATTTTTTGGTGTTCTTGAGTGAAAACATCTATTTGAGAGACGTGAAGGAGAGATGCAGATGAAAAAGCTAAAGCTGTCAAATGAGAAATCTTTGTTCCCATAATGTCAGTTTTGATTTCAAAATGTATACCAGTGGAAGTATGACATCTATATGGCATGCTACTAGATAAAAGATCTCTGTGTATAGGAAACAGCCAAGTTTCCTCACCCTTAACTCTACCAGAAACTTCTTGTTTCCTTGTCTCCACAGGGTGGAGATAGGAAGATCATCCACTGCAAACTTGAAACGATTTCCAAGTCCAACTATAATAATAATAATAATAATAATAATAATAATATAATAAAAATAATATATTAGATGTCAGGAGTTGTCAGAATAATAATAATAATAATAATAAAAAGTATGTATCTCACAGTCTAACGTGAACAAACAAAAAAACAAAAAAATCAAAAATGTATGAAGCATGTACACACAAAACACTGCTGGGTGGCAGTGTGGGTACAATATACAGGTCATGTCAGCATGCTAGCAACTAATAATGGCAGAACTATCAACATGCTTCTGGTATGAGTGACCTTGCTGGATGAACTTTTGAAGGTCACTTTGATTTTTTTCATCAGGGACATTTTCTGAGGATCTGTTTTGCAGAATGAGTTCTTGTCACCGTTTGGATCTATGTGGATCTATGTGGGCTCGGGTTTGGTTTTTGTGTTTTTTCAGGATATTCTTGGTTTAGTCTGTTCTTGTGTTCCTTTCCGTTGATGATAACTTTACTTCCTGGTTCATTTTGAAGGTCCGTCTTTACCCCCTTGAGTTCTTTCTACCTCCCCTTGTTCATTTCTTTGATCTTTTGCATCTGCACCTCGTTTGTTCTTGGGTTTTTTAAATCTCGTCCTTCACTTCTTGCTTTGCTGGTTTGTCTGTTCATATTTACTGTCCATCATCCGGTGATCCTGGTTCCTGGTTCCTGAGTGTTCCCTGTGTTCCCTTTCCTTGGTGGATCCTTCAGTTAAGTTTTGTTGTTTTTGTAAATAAAATAACCTTTTTTGTTGACCTCTGTCTTCTGCTCCCCTGCATTTGGTTCCTAACCTTATAAGTTTCCAACACATTTTACTCACAGTTCCTAATATAATTTATAAAAAGTTTAATACTCATGTAAAATTTTTTTTTTAAACATGCTCAACCTAATGGTTGAGAAGGCTGTAAAGGCTCAATAAATGGTATGCTAATGTGAATGAATGGAGGTAACTGAAGAAGCATATAGTTTATCGTATCAAATCACAGATTTTGTTATAGTACATTGGTTCAGTCAGTGAATTAGTGATGATATCATTTGATTTATTCACAATTTGACCTTTTTCAACATTTTAAAATAAATTAGTACCATATTAAGAAACATTGTGATGTAGATTATTGTACTGATCGTGGCCATTGGCCATCTGGATGCATGATGTCAGACAGCAAGATGGATGCAGACGGACAAATAAAATGAAACATAACTGGGCTATTTTATAAATCTTAAAATTTCAAAAAATTCAAAAAGTTTATCTGTGTAGAAGATTTCAATAATTGGTTGGATTAAAATGGCACACAAATAGCTTTTCTACTAATTAAAAATTAATGTTTTTTTTTCATTAGACTCACCTTTTATGGCCAAATTCCTGTTTCTGCAGCGCCTGAAAACCTTCAGATTTTCATTTACTGATATTTGAATATATGTGGCTGATTAATAAACAAACAAATAAAATGTATGAAATCTTTGTTTATTTACACCATTAAAAGTGCTGATAATTTCATCTAAAGTGCCTGCCATTCCCACTTTCATTTACAGAGTATATAAATTAAGCTGCTACCTATATTGGTAGAGTTCTGTAAAAATATAAGCTCAAAAAGGAAAAAAACAAAACTATGTTTTATGTTTTTATAATGTCTATCGGTTGGGAGAGGGAACATAGTTTTCTGGGTTTGACCTACAAAAGGTTATGAGTTAAGGGTGTCAGACAAGAATCAAAAGTTATTTGATTCTTCAATAAATTCACTGTTTTCTTAAGAAGTAGGTTTTGTATCTATAAAATGTGAAGAAAAAAATCCTATTGGATGCAGATCTAACAACAGAGGACCTTAGTTGTGTGAAGTAGTGAGTTTATATGGTGTGTTTAGCATGAAACGGTGGACTGGAAATGCTATCATCTGTGAAGTGAGGCCTGCAAGAAAGCTTTTAAATTTTTAACATGATATTCAAGAAGAGCGTGTTTTTCCTCACGGTGCCTCGTGAAACATCTTTTTTTTTTTTAACTCCAAACATGCTCCAGAGCAGGTTCCACATACTGTGGAAGTTCTGGCTCGAGACTCCACAAACCCTGCTGACCCACTGTCTTGTCTCATATTGTATTGTACGTTTCTGTTGATCATCAGGATCCTGTAACTGTAAAAGAACACAGGTGCATGGTTTTTTTCTTGGTGCTACAGCAGAGGCCATATTAGCCTGATTAGTGCTTCATTTAAAACATTTAGGATGCATTGTTTGGCTCAGCCTACTGTTAAACCCCAGGGATATCTGTAAGAAGGTATTATTCCATAAACTGAAGGCCAGTATATACCTCATGCTTTATGGCCTCCTTGCCATTAACATTTTTTTTTTTAATAATTTTTTATTTCCACATGCCGGTGTGCCTTTGGGACTTGAGCTTCTGTTCCTTGAACCCGAGGTAACTGTTTTTGTACTGCGTTTATATAATTCAATTCAATCTTTAACTCAATTTTATTTGTATAGCGTCTATTACAATGGAAGTTGTCTCCAGGCGCTTCACAGACACTCAGAGCATGATCTCTGAGCAAATAAATAAAACATAGATATAAAAATAGATATAAAACATTAAGATTTAAGTGCAAATTGCAGCTTTCGTCAATATCAGATTAAATGTTTAGTATGTGTCTACCTAATCTTTATGTGACAATCAGAGTTATTTTTCAACTGCAACAATATTTTTTAACAACAGAAGTAAAACACAAAGAAGAAATGAGAGCTGAAACATTGATGGCAGTTATATGCTGAACAGTATGTTGCTGAAACCCTTTAAATTGACAAACTCACATCTGAGAGTTTCTGCTCCAGACAAAGGGACTGTTATTCATCTGTGACTCTGTTAACTCCTTGTCTTTTCCATCTGATACTTTCCTCTTCTTCACCTTCGCAGCTCTTCTGGTTTCATTTTCTCTTCTGCCCCTGTTCTCTTCTCTCTTTACTCTCCTGCCCATGAAAAAGGCAACCCAAGTATGACAGCATTTTCTTTGATTTGATGATTAGGTTAGATCTTAAAGACCCATGTTTTTCATTGATCTATTTCATATCGCTCAGACTTAATATGATATTTAATAATCAGATGTGCTGAACAAAAATTAATGATTATTTCTACTATGATAAATCCTTTCATGTTTTTCTTTCTTCTTTTTTTTTTAGCTTTGTGTACTGTCATTTTTTTTATTCTATTCATCTACAGAAATACAAGACTTTCTGAGTTTGACATCAAGTCTTATGATATGTTTAAAAAGATATGATCATCCTTAGGAAAACCCAACTCATAGAAATGATGTGTACAGTGATGAAAATGGCTCAGTACCACTGAAGGAAGACTATTAAAGATCCCTTTTCAACTTGAACTAGAACTTGCAGATGAAGCAGTGTCCCTCTGCTGTATCTACCTCCTGTCCCTTCCAGCTTTGCGACACAAACGGGCCTGGCAAAGAATCTGCATGCCCGGCTTTGACAGGTGGAATGAATTAGATGCTGCTAGTGCCTATAGGGGCTCCATCGTAAGTGTGGAGCTTGAGATGTCTGGACCACACTGTCCAAGATTCATTATTGTTCAGTTTCTTGCTCAGTCAGTGTCTCATTTTCTCTTTCTTGCTTATTGCAGCATTACTTATCTTTGTCACCTCTGCTGTATTGACCACTGTAGCTCTGTAGCTCCATCTTTCATCCTTCTAGCTAGAACATTGTGGCTATGAGGGCCATTGCACTGTAAAATTACATGAAGTTACCACAGGAGACAACCAGGATGGGAGTTCAAAACAACTTTTTATGGTTTCAGCTGACAGTAGAGATGAGAGACCATGAACTTTAGACAATATTTCTTAAAAATGATCAAACATTTCCTCAGATTCAATTTGAAACATTTTTTTTTTTAATGAAATACACCTTGGCGTGTAGGTTTAAAGGCATTTTTCAATGGAGACATTCATGACAAAAAAAAAAAACAAACAAACAAAAAGTGCACCAAAGAATAAATATGCTCAACTTGACATCTAATATATAAAGAACTAGAAAAGCACTCGGAGAGTGCCAGATCTCCGCCAAATGCAACAATTCTCCCATATATTGATTTACAGATTGGAATAAAATCCGCCTTCTGGATCAGATCTGGATCAGCCTTTAAAATGTGATAGAGGTTCCCATTTTCAATCCCTGAGTTAAATTTCATGAGTTTTGGGCAATAATTAACGGAGATATTGAGAAACAAAATTTTTGGCCCCATTGACCGCAATGTTATCAAAAATTTGAAAGTGATCCATTATCCAGGATTTCTTCCGGATCACACCCAAAAAGAAATCAGTTCTTCCTTTTCACATTTCCGACAACTTCTGAAAATTTCATCAAAATCCACCCATAACTTTTTGAGTTATCTTGAACACAGACAGACAGACAGATAAACGCTGGCAAAAACATTACCTCTTTGGCGGAGGTAATTATGAAAAAAAAAAAAAAGAAGCCTCAAAATATCGGACACTTCTGTTTTGTGGCTATGGAAAGAAACCTGGAGACAAATTGCACTGGTTTTCTGTAGAAGTCATAAATCTATGATTAACAAGGCCCAACGTAACAACCACTCAGCAAGCAAAAGTCCTTGTCAGTCACAATGCAAAGCCACAAGATGGCCGACGTGTCCAGCCCTCCCTGCCTTCACCCTCTCTTGTCTTTCCCCATTTCTCCTCTTCACTCAGCAGGACTACATTGTTTTCTCTGAGTTATCCATGCTGTTCAGCTGATCTCCCCTATTCTGTGGCACATTCAGAATCTGCACACCTCTCAGCATCCCAGCCCTCCTCTCTCGTTCTCGTTGTGTTCATGCCATCCCAAATACAATGTGAGCTCAGCCTGTGGCTCGCGCAGGCCAAATTAAATTAATTCACCAGGCATAGCTTGCAGACAAAAAAAAAAAAAAAAAAAGCAGAAAACAACTCAAGACATTTTCACTAATTGAACAAACAGTTTCTTTCCAGGCATTTTGTGGATTAAATTTGTGCTTGGGGGCATCAAGGCATAAAGATGAAAACAGGAATGTGCGCATGTAAATTCCTGGACTGCTGTTTTCAGAAAGTCTACTAATTGTGGTCTTTCTTTGTGGGCTTACCACCCTCTTAACCTACTGTTCACTGTAACGTGGTAGGAAATACAGGCAGAGAACGTTGAACTTTATACCTCATACCTGTGATTTCACAATTGAATAGTTCTGTAAGTATGCAGTATCCTTTTTTGAAAGTCCTGTATGTTTTGATTGCCTTGACACAGAAGTTTTCAGGGGTATAGATTATATTAGAAAGGCGTTAGATGAACAGACTGGAGAGATACGATGACATGTTGTTTTCTCTCTTGCCTCATCCACCTCTCCACCCACCCTTTCTTTCAGGTCAGGTCTGCTTTTTTTCTCCTCTTTTGTGCACTACAAGTACTTGTCAGTTATGCGTCTTTCCATCTATGTGCCTATCAGGTTTTTCTTTTCTGGTGCTAAATGTCACCTCCAGTATTAAACGTTTTTCTCTCCTCGCAGAAGAAAGAGAGAGAGAAAAAAAATTGAATTATATGGACCATTCACTCTTGGCATTCACATTACAGACAGAATCGAAAACCCCGTGATGGTTATATGGATATATAGTAATGCTGAGTTATCGCACACATAGAATACTTACACTTTCTTCTCATGAGCTGTCTGTCACTGTCCCGTCAGTCCAGGAAGACAGCTGACAGACTCTTTCAAAGAGGATGAGTGTCTACCTGCTAAAGTGATCACACCGTAGTCTGTCAATGTGATGATACAGATTAGAGTGAAAGCTGAGTTAAGCAGATGAAAGTTAATCAGTGTGGAGAGTGACAGATTTTTAGAACAGGGTTAATATAATCGAAGATTATACACTACTCTTGATGCTTGGCTAAGTTTCGAGAACTCAGAAACTTATAGATGAAGGAGCGAGGATGGGTGAGAGGATACGATGGGTTGCTGATGTCGGTGAATTGAAGAGTGATTGCTCTCTTTCAAGCCTTTATGATTGCAGATTCTTTTGAAGCTTTCCAGTGCGGATGAGCGTTTGTGTGTGTGTGCGCTTGCTAGCTTTGTGTGGTTCATTTGTGCTATCAGGGGATAACATACGTGTGTCCAATAAGACTGGGTAAGCTTTTTCCTTGACACGTTACAGTAAGAGTGCATGGATGACGAATGATTCCTCAGATGGAATTAAGCGTTCCGGCGCATGTACAGACTCCCTCATTTCACTCTGTTTTTGCACAACTTTCAAAGAGCTGGTTCTGCTATTCTGTGACTCCACAGCAGTTAGATCATGTATCTGCCAGGTATTTTTTTCTTCTTTCAACATCCTCCTCTGCTTCCTTCCATCTCTCTGCACTCCACATCTTTTTCCTTTGGTGAGGCGCTCCAAAAGATCATTCTCACTGTGCATTCTTTCTCTGTATGGCTGCATTAGTATGTATGGCCGTGTTGCTCAGGGTTTAGAGGTTTATGTCTCCTAATAGACAGAGATTTGTCCTGTCACACCAACACCCACATACAGCTTATATCTTGGCGCCGCGGGAGAACTATCCTTCCACTCTGTGTGTGAAGAGAAGAGCAGGAACGTTTATGTTTGTGTCTTATCTCCAAGGGGAAAGGTTCCATTTCTGTACAAACCATAAAGCATTCATTTGTGGCTTTCTCCTCTTTTCTCCCACGCTCTCCATCTTCTTCTTTACCCTTCCCCTGCTCTCTTTCTACCCCCTTTTCGCTCCCTCTTTCACTCATCCTGATTGGATTAAGACCAAAGAAACAGAGTGTGGAAATGAGCAAGGGATGAGAGCTTATTAAGCATGTGAGAGGTGAGATGACATTAAGCTGTGTAGACGGAGATTGAGGAAGGGGTGTGTGTGCGACCACATGTGCAAGCGTGTGCCAGTGTGTGCGTACAGCACATTTCTGTATTTATCTCCAGCAGAAGATAGGTGAGCAGCAGGAGGAAGTGAGTCGTTTAGCTGTGGAGCACTTTAATCAAGGGGCGAGCAATCCTGCATGACCCACTCTGTCATCCATTATTGATGCCTGCCTCAGCCAGGCTGATGAATCATTAAGCCACTCATCAGGCCTGGGAATTCTGCCTCCTCCTAGACCGGTGACACTCATTTACATAAATCACACACTGCTGTTTTTCACACGTTGGCACATGAACACAAATACACACCCACACACCCACACACTCGCACAGAAAGTCCATAGATTTTAAGATCGCTGTTCAAAGTGCATGGCCAACGCTTTTTCATTTTCTTTTCTTTTTCTCTTTTCTTTTTCTTTTTAAAAGATTTTCTAAAACCACGCCATGCTGTCATAAATAGCAAGTTATTTGAACTCCAAATACGAAATTTTCAAATGGGACTTATTCTTTGCAAGACAAGCATTGAGCAGCTGCAATAGCAGCATTTACAGAGATGAATGAAAAGATGTTCCACGTCCTTTTGGACCTCACAATACATTTGTTTTCCTTCACTGCATGACAGACAAGTTTTGCATACGCAACAATCACACACAAATGCTTTGCTAACCTGGAATACAGATGGAATACAGAGGAAGCATAGAGATGGCTTAGAGACAGAGAGAAATAAAACAAGAAGGAGAGAGAAAAGCAGAATCATACAGAGTCTGTGGTTTCTGTTTGCCTCTGGGTTTTACGTCAGAACAAAAGTGGAGAATCTTAACGAAATTGATGAGTACTCATGCCACGCAGGCACAAATACACTTACACACACACACACACACACACACAGTCCACCCACACACTGCTGGTAAGTGTCCTTTTTTCCCATAATCATAAGGGGGATTGTAGCAAAAAGACTTGTTGCACTCTGAGCACTTCAGTGTTGTGTTAGAGGGATAATGTCCTCTGAGATGCCTCTTCCAACAATCAGCTTCTGTAAAGGCGGAGGAGGTATTGAGAGCTGTTGAGGATCAGATAGGACATGGCAATCTGCTTTATTCAGGGTGTTTGAATAAGGCTGTTGTATTTTTGGCAGAGGTGAGTCATATGAATGAAATGATAGAGAACGGTGATATTATTAGAAATCTTTTCAGTAAGGTTTCCTACTGTCAGTCACATCCGTCCTCATTACAGTTTCTGGCATCCCACCCTTTATACTTAATGAACTATTGAGAAATCTGAAAAACAGTTTCAGACAATAAGGCTGAATTGCTAAGATCCCTAACAGTCCCTCAGGTGGCAAGTGCTCATGTTTGTTAATAACTTGACTCAAACTCTGGACGTATCATTTAGGATTAAATATGGTAGAAGCTACATGATCTATGTGATATCTGGCCAGTTTCAGTTTCTGGCATCAGCACTTCACATGACTTCACAGATGTCAAACGGACACTAGAACGGGCTCGGGGTGTGCTGTTCCTTCAAAACATGGTTGTTACATTAGAGGAAAGGTCAGATGTGGACACAGTGGTGACAGGTTGTGTTACATCATCATCTGCGGTGAGTAAGACTGGCATTGTGGCTGTGGCCCTGGATATTTCCCTTATAATTTAAGTGCTGGATAAGGAGCCCTAATGTTTTGGTTTCAACAAATAAGCACTCAATTCCTCCACATTGCTCTTCAATGAAAGCTGAAGGACGGCACAGAGTAGTTGTGAAGGACAAAGTATATCTGTTTTAAGTAAGGATACCATAGTTCCAGTGGATGCTGAATATGAAACTGACTCTGATACCATCTGTGTTATTGATAACCCACTGGGTGAGAGGGATTTGCACACACTGGAAGAAATTGCCTTATTTTTGGATTTAACTTTTGGAAGATCATTGAAAAGTTAATCAGCACTGTCAGCTTTGGCAGCAATCCATTGGCCTTGATGTATTAGATGGGAAGAAGCATTAAGCTTAAGAAAGAAGCTCCAGGACTGAGAAAGGAGGAAGAAATCAAAATCAGTGAAATGAAAATAATGATTATGCATCACAAGGTGAGCTCTTCTTCTCTGTGGTTCCTGCTGATCTTTCTTTTCCCTTTGCTCCTCTCTTTCCTTTTAAAACACAAGCTTCGGGTGGGCTCTCTTAATATACATGCCAGAAGGGACAGGAAAAAGAGAGCTTTGATAGACCTGAATATTTTATCCTACAGTATTATGGTGAAAAGTTTATTTTCTTTTCCTTTACCTTTAGGTTTTGAGTTAGAGAAGTATAGCAATGAGCACCTAATTTTGGGAAGAGATTGGAATTGCACTATTGATTTTACACTTGACTGAACTAAAGAAGAGGCTCATGTTCAATCTTAAACCAGCCTAAGCACGGCTGTGAGACTTTTAGAAAAGGCTGCTGCTCGGAGATTAAAACACGAAAATGAAAGACAATATATGTACATGGGTTAGGGTAAGATACAACAGAGTAAGGCCTCCAAGATTAGATTGATTTTATACATTTGATACACAGCGGTCTCGTCTGGTGAGTAGTGCATTTTTCATCATCTGGAGGAAGTAATTCCTTTAGTCATCACTAACTTAACAGTTTCTTCAAATGCAAATATCAGGTCGTAATGACATTTTAATAGTGGTATAGTTTGTGGAATAGTCTGTGTTCTGAGAGCTTTAGGACTTTTTGGACATAGTGGAAAATCAAAAATGGTGACATTGTCTCATTAGAGCAATGGTAGGACGTCCAAAAGACACAGATCTGTGTTTTTTTCTTTTGCCAGTAGTACAGTTCTTTTTCTACCAAGAGAATTAAAAGCACAAGTCCAGGCGCTCCAGGGCTGCGTTGGGGCCACAGAGCATTTTTTTCTCTATCAATGCAAAAACTGCTATGAATGGATTACTACTGGAACAAAAAAACAAAACAAAAAAACCTCTCAAGCTTAAAAACACTATGAGGGAGAGAGTGAAGGGGATCCTTGTTTCATTATCTAAAAAAAAAATGTATGGACCCTCAGTTTGTCTTTCTTCAGCCTGGAGTAAGCTGTTGTCCTGTTTGAAGATGTTGGATGGGAGAGTGACAATTCCAGGGAGATGAGAAACCATACAGTGGAATATATTGTCATGTTTTCTACTGAGGTTTGTCGCCCAGCGATTATTGCCAAACTGTTGGTCTTCCTCAGCTCAGTGCAATGAAGACCACGATGCAGCTCTTGCTTAGGAGCGGTTGACTATCCATGCTTGAGATGATTCAGAAGCCATTTTGTTGAATGCTATCTTGTTGATGGACTGACGATGGAGTTCTTTAGGCAGGCAAGGCAAGTTTATTTGTATTGCACATTTCATGTACAAAACAATTCAAGTGCTTTACATAAAACATTAAAAGCGTCGCAGAAAAAGAAAGAATTAAAAAGTAAAAGAATAAAAGCATAAAAACAAAGAAAACAGTAAAAAGAGTTTTAAAAGGCTGTGCAGATTTAAGCCTTGAGATGTTCTTCAGGTGATAGAAGGCTGATTTAGTGATTGCCTTAATGTGTTTTTCAAAGTTTAAATCTGAATCCATCACTACATCCAGATTTCTGGCCTGATTGGTGGTTTTTAGATCTATAGATTCAAGCTCTGTGGAGACCTGCAGTCATTTCTCTTTGGCTTGAAAAACAATCACCTCAGTTTTGCTTTTGTTCAGCTGTAGGAAGTTAAGGCACATCCACTCATTATTCTCCTCAATGCATTTACCGAGAGCCTGTACAGGGCCTCTGGTCTCCTGGTGACATTGTAATATATATCTGTGTGTCATCAGCATAGCTATGATAACTAATTATTGTTGTTCTTTATAACCTTACTTAGTAAGGTTATAAAGTGGGAGCATGTAGATGTTAAACAGAAGAGGGCCCAGGATGGAACCCTGGGGAACGCCACATGTCATTTTTGTCTGGTCAGATGTAAAGCTGCCTACTGACACAAAGTACTTCCTAGTTCTCCAGGTAACGTTTTGAACCAGTTCAGTGCAGCACCAGAGAGACCCACCCAGTTCTCCAGTCACTGGAGTAATATAATGTGGTCAACTGTATTGAATGCAGCGCTGAGATCCTGTAAAACCAACAGATATTTTTCCAGTGTCTGTATTCAGACACATGTCATTCATGACTTTGGTCAGAGCAGTCTCAGTGCTATGGTACTGTCTGAAACCTGGCTGGAAGACATCATAGCAGTTGTTTTTTTCTTAGTAAGTAATTTAGCTGATAAAAAACAGCCTTTACAATTATTTTACTCAAAAATGGAAGATTGGAGATTGGCCTGTAGTTGTTCATCTGTGTTTTGTCTAGATTGGCTCTTTTTAGCAGGGGTTTAATTACAGCTGTTTTCAGTGGTTCTGGGAGAACACCCGACATTAAAGACGAGTTCACAATCTGTAGCAGATCTGGCTCCAAGATCTTTGAAACCTTTTTGAGAAAATCAGTGGGCAGGATAACCACACATTAGAGCTAAGCACCTTAAGCACAGAGGTGAAACTGTACTTCAGCTACATGAAAATTTCCTGGCCAGCTTCAGAATCTGAAAACTACCTGCTTCCAATTGCAGAGCTGTTCTCTTTCTGTTTCTGAAAAAAAAAAAAGTTTTCTGTGCTAAGTACATTTGATATGGGAGAAAATTCAGTTCCTGGGTGACATTGTTGTATAGTGGTTTCAGTAAACCCATCTTACTGAACTGAGAAATTATGAAGACCTATCCAGTCTCAAGGCAACTTTATAGTTCAACCTCTGAAATTTTGTTAAATATGTTTATGAAATAGGGTGTGATTTATCCTTACCATGCTGATATGGCAATGGCTCTGTGGTAGGAAGTTCCAATGTCGATGATGTAAATGTCTTTATAAGATACCAAGAAGATGCTGAAGCTCCGAAGGAGAGGTATTTCAATGAAAGTCTCAACAGTATAAGTGAATTGGAAAAAGTTCAGCCCTCTTTGTCTGAGACATTAATTCGAAGAACAAGAGTTCTGAAAATCCTTTGAGTTTTTTATGTTTCTTAAACCTACAGAGCTTCATAAACAAAACTGGGAATGTGTGATATGTGGTCTAAATTGAAAAGATTGCTGCCTCACTTGCCTCATAAAGGATGTATCCAGATTGATAATAATCTGGTGCTGATGCCATGGAACAAATTGATTTTTCTCTCCTCCCAAACAGCTAGCTGAATAGAGTACAACATAAAATCTTGGATTTTTTATTCTTTATTAAAAAAAGAAAAGAAAAGAAAAAACGCTGGATAAGTGAGCCTGCTGTTTTTTTTTCCCAGTGGAGGAAGGAAATCAAGGCCTTATCCAATCTTCTCAGGGATACTGGCACTCAGACTGCAGATGTTGCAGAGGCTTCTTTATCATTGTGGTGTGAGCTGGGTGGACACAGGAAGGAGGAACTGGAAAACTTGATTACGATAAGCAAATCTTTCTCATAAAACAGAAAGAAGCAGATCTTGGCCGGTGTTAAGACATTTTATAGATTCTACTCTGAAAGCCTGGCAGATGCTAAAGGCTGAAAGAGAGCCTACTGGTTCTCCAGGTCTATAGATATTCAAACAGCCTCCTCTCTGCGATGGTATGATTAATACCTGTATCTTGTCACACATCTCCTGAAAAACTTCTCTGAGGGAAGCAGACTGTGTGAAGTTGGGTCACTGGAGCTCACCTGTGGACATTTTGGGTCATGAATAGACTTTAGACCCAGATTTCTGTCTACACTTGTGAAGGATATCATAAAGTCACGTCAAGGGATACAGGGAGATGTTTAATTAATGTTTCAATGTGTTCAGGTTTTAATCACTGGCGTGAATCTCAAGGTGGGGGAGTGGAAGAAGAACTAAGGCAATGTACTTTCTTTCACGACTCTGGAGCTGGGGAGGTTTGAGGCCTTTAGATAAACAGTGGAGTGAAAGTGAGACACTTTCACTCTCTAAAGGATTGAAGGAATCAAAAACCCCTTTTTGGGGGTTTGTTTGTGTATGATCCAACCTGCCAGGAAAAAGCATATTTACCCATTTGTAAATTTTACCTTTGCTCTTGCTAAAACATGCCATATGGCTAATGTGAAAAAAACTGCTGCATATGTTGTTTGTTGTACACACGCTGGATGTGAAGATGGCAGCCTATTAAAAACCTGACTCAAGGCTTGAATACGCTTATTTCAGTCATGTAATTCTATCATAGAATATCTTGATCTGTGATGGATACGTTTTAGGTTTGGATGGTTTTATGTGAAAGGGGTTAACAAATGATTATTTTAGGTTTCCTCTTTTCTTCTCCGTGCCTTTCCATTCACTGTTGTGTCTAATCCTGCGGCACAGGGTTAAGAATATGGCTCACAGCAAGGGTAAGACGGCCACACAGCAGCCTTGTACAAAAACGCAAATATGCTAGCATGCCAAACATATAGTTCCTATTCAAACAGACAGAGGAAGCGGGCACTCTGCCTGAATAAAGGAGTTAGCCAGGGCCTGGTGGCTGTTAGCTGGAGGCTGCTTGCAGACCGCTGTGATCCTGTCATCCTGGCAGCATGGAGCCAGGACATTTCTTCACAGCGCTAAGTTAAGCTGAGTGCCTGGCATCTCCAATCTGCTGAACATAGGAATGCTGCTTCTCATGATGATTGCAGGGAGTTGTTTTCGCCAGGAATACTGGTTGAAGTAAACAACATGAATTATTAGTGTATGCATCATGGTTCACACACCACTGGTGGAGGTGAACCTGATATAATTTGTTGTCTGGATGCAGATGTATGACCGACCCTTTGCTATCAGAATGTCCAAGTTATCTTTATCCGTTTTAATACATAAACATGAGAGCACACCACGTTGATAAACATGAGAACACACGCACTGCTATTACAACGCAACATGTATTTTTGCCCTGATTGTACATATTTATTTTCCCCTGCACCTACCAATGTATGATGGGTGTTGTAAGTACAATAATCCTCGATACACATTTTCACACAAATTTTTCAAAAAAGGTTAAGGCTGCGTAATAGTCTCTTGTCTCTCTAAATCCTTGACCATAAAGTTGGCCTTTCCAGCCCTTATTTTTATACAGCGCTGATGGTCGGAGGTCAGAAATGAAAGATTAAGTCAGGGAGAGAATGTGGCTGAGGCTGCAGAAACATAAAGAACTCACCCCGAGATTCAACAAAATCTCCTTGAAAAGAAAAAGAACATGCTCATGAAAGTGTTTTTTTAATGTTAAAATGGCCTTTGATTTTCACTTACTCTTTTCATTTTAATTCTACTCCTAAAAAGTATCACATGTAAGAAATTTCCCATTTTAGCTTATCATATTTCAGGTCTCAAACCGTTAAGAAAAAAGCACAAAAGGGACGTTGGCACCAATGACCTTCCCACAGACATACATTACCTTGAAATTCACACTTGATATCACAAGAAAGAAGAAAAACTGCACTTGTCCCCATCCACTCAAATACAGTTATTTTTGTTTCATGCCTACTTATTGATTCTCCATGAAACCAGACTAAAATAAGAAATCAATTTAATTCTCATTTCTCAGTCAGGTCTTAGCTGTTCCATCACAAATCATCAAGAGAACAAATAATACACCTTCACATACGTGTAAATATCTTTCATTTCTATTAATTAAAACTGCACCTTAAACTGATCTCTGTGAGTGTATGGTGCGCAGACCATTCCTCACCATAACTGAATACTCTATCCAAAGTGCAAAACATGAAAGCCTTGATCTTATGTTATCAAATTCAGGGAAGCAAAACTTGTTAATATACACTAAAATTGCTCAGTCACTTTGATCTATAAATGCAAAATGCCTGTATGACGTCTTTCAGTTACACTTCTTTTTTTTAACTGGTCTTCATGCACACGAACAGTTGAGGGAAATTATGATGTAAAGATTAAGCTGACAATGAAATTCAAGCTGCTATATTCTGATGAAGCCCTTGGTCTCCATTAGGCTCGGAGCAATTCTCGGGCTTCTGTTCAGCCAGGAGCTGCTGGTTCACAGCCTCACTTTCTGTGAGTCATCGCTCCACCAGAGAAGAGATAATTAATTTGTCTGAGCTGTTCTTAACCTTGGCCCGCGTGTCAGTGGTGGAGACATGTGCAAGCGCACAGGTGCAAACATGTGTAGCACGCAGCGCACACCTGCATGTGCATGAAGGCATACTGAAGTATGAAGCTAATAGACATGAGACTGTTTCTCCACATCGGTTTTTAGACGAAAGCACGAATCTAAACAGAGCAGTAAAACAGGTGCCAGATAAGGAGTGCTGAAGAATTGCAGAACTGACAGTCAAATAAAGCCAACCCAGCCTTTCTTTTTTATTCCTTCAAGTATTTTTCTGCAGTAATATTGCTGCTGCAATATTTTTCCCCCATCGCCCACACAAAAATACCCATACAGGTATACTGCATGAATATATGCACACCAGCACTCTCACACACTCACACACAAGATTCAGAAGCCTAAACAGCCAAACCTTTGACCTGCTAAAAAATGAATGGGCCTCACAGATGAGATAGAAAGCAATAGGAGAAGGCAATGAGAGAGGTGTCAGGGAGAGGGAGTGAGAGCAGAGGTATTGCTCAAGATATGGATGTGGGAAGAGCAGGAACATAGAAACAAATGAAAAATAAAAAGGAAAAAAAAAAAAAGCAGATGGAGCAGACACCAAGTTTCACCGCAGGCGAAAATCACTTGAAGATGACTGTGAAACAAATATTCTTCATCTCTCACCTTACAATCCAATTTTGTTCCAGACTTGAGCAATGATACTCTTCTGATGGGATGAGATTTTGTGTGTATGATTTTGTGTTGAGTGTTCTTTCAATCTCTGCCGGAGCAGCGTTCCAGATGGTTCATCAAACATCCTGTAATCATCAAACACTCCCTAATTGTATGTGAGTGTGTGTTTATGTGCTGGTGTGTCTCCAGGTGATCATCTGACGCTGTGATCACTAATGACCACACAGACAAACATCTGTCCTGGGGTAATATACAAAATGAGAGGCTGGCCATCTGCTAGTTTCAGCAAGCATGCATTTGCGAGCCTCTTTTCACTTGTGTGTCACTCATCACACCAATCTAAAGCCAAATTGAGCACTTTAAAGGGTTGGTTTGAATAATCTGGAGGGCTTGTGTGAGGTACTTATCCATAATGAGTGTGGATGGTGGCTGGCATGCCCCCAGTTTGAAGGAGCTGGAAGAAGAAGTGACAGGAAATGAAGCAACATGCTGCTGTGGGCATCAGCAGAAACGCACAGGGAGACCTGCACCCTGGCAGAGCAATATTTTGTAACAAATTTGAGTTTTTGATTGTTGAATACAAAGGAAAAAGTGAAAATATTGTGACAAATGTTTTGGCTTACAACTCAGCTATTTGTAATTTTAATTTTGATTTGAATTTTTTGGGGCCAGCCTTTCTTTCGATGGCTGACAGATGTTTTCATGCTGCTCCATTTCACAGCAGCGCATTGCTTACCTTCTGCGCAGGCACTACTACTTTCTTTTACAATGCGCCCTGACAACAACAATCTAGTGTATGTATATCTAGTGTATGTATATATATATATAAATTTAAGTCTTTTAAGGATATTTTCCCATCTCTTTGGCCTGGATTTTCAAAGACTTCAAACCTCCCACCGACAGTGTCTTAACATCTTGATAACATCTACTTAAAACCAAAACACAAGTACATAAATATTTTACAACTGGATACATTGTAGAAGTAACATCTGTGTAGTGTTCAAGTTGC
The DNA here is from genome assembly GCA_018398805.1 of Hirundichthys speculiger. NCBI lineage: Eukaryota > Metazoa > Chordata > Actinopteri > Beloniformes > Exocoetidae > Hirundichthys > Hirundichthys speculiger. The sequence goes on from JAGFBZ010001926.1 coordinate 2,087,337, forward strand.
AATAGCTGCAAGTTTCTACTACAATCAATGAAATTAGCATGGTTGTGTTTTTTCTCACCCTACAATATTCCTTGGAGTTAAGGCACTGCTGCAATGGTAGGTATCATTCAGCAAGGCTAAAGAAGCACAAATAATGAGAAGGACCAAAATACTGAAAACTTAAAAAACAAGTCACCCCCATTTCATGAACAGACACCTCATAGACAACAAACAGGAGTAGAAAGATGCCTATATATAGGTACGGATGAGTATGTTCTATTATCTTGCACCTCCTGCTTTCTGCACTCCATAGGACATGTTGTGATGTTGCTGAGAGAAAGGCAGGTTATATCACCTCAAACAGTGACTTCATTCAGATGTTATGCAACGAAACAAAAAGCAAACAGTGGAATCCTTCTCAGAAGAAGACAAAGCTGCAAAGACCGAAGGCAAAGGCAAGGAGAGCTGAGAATAAGTTTGAAAAAGTCAGAAAACAGTGAAGCAGCAGTACACAGACAGACCTGCTCCTCTGAGGAACCAATCCAGTTAACCAGCAAAAAGGTTATTATGCTATGAACCACCGATGAATTCATTATCTAAATTAAATTACAATAAAACCCGGGAAAAGTGTTAAAATTGATGCCAGCTGTCTCGAGCTTACCCTCTTCTTTCTCTTCATTCTCTCTCACCCATCTGTCCAAATTATTCAACTTTCTTCAGGACACACACTTGTTTACATGCTTTCTCCGGAGTGTTGAGTGTGAACTGTGATGGAGGACATTAATGGTTATCAGCGGGAACACTTTGCAGTGGTCAGCGGGAATGACCCAGCCGTACAGGACTTTAGCATTCAGCAACACTCACCTGTTCCCTTTCGAAGTGCTCCTCTAGGACCTACAAATGGCAGGGGATGGAGTTGGTGAATATGTGTATGCAGTCGGATCGGACCTTTATGAATGTAAGTAACTTAAATCTTAAAGGGCTTTGTTTAATTTTAAATTCAAGACCAATTCTGTGTTTATTTGTAGAGTTTATGTCACATCAAGTTGCTATTACTGGCTTGGTCTTCTCCTCTTTGGACTGATCTTGTATCATTTGTTATTATTATGTTCACAAATAAATCTGCCTGCATAACACTCGTGGGCATTGTGTTTACATCTACACACAAACTGGCATGCCAAATGGCCATCCAGTTGGCTCATTTCACCTCAGTACCCTCACGATGGCTTAATATTTGTAGCTAACTACATGACTCACTCTGAACACAGCAATGCCTTTGTGTTGCTAAATAGTTGTTTCAAGGTAATTGTTCAGAGCATTTGTTTAAATGCCACCTCATTTACATAAACATTGCTCAGCTCCCTGTAGAATCATTGGAAACACAAAGGTTCAGAGGAGTCCACAAACACACACAGGCAAACACGTATGTATCACAACAGAACTGCACCCACTTTGACACCGTATTACACAGACAATTTTATTCATCTGTTTCCTGCAAATACACCAGAATGAATATCAAAGTGGTCTATGGTGGATGAGCACACAAGGGCTATATATTTATTATACCATGGTGAACGCGTGAGGAGTGGCTGGTTTGTTGATGGAAAGAAGAATCCTTCCATCTATCCATTATCTATGCCTGTTTAATCCTCTGCAGGGTCACGGGGATCTGCTGGAGCCTATTCCAGCTTTCTTCAGGCGAAAGGCAGTGGTACACCCTGGACAGGTTGCCAGTAAGAGGCATCCTTTCTCTAACAAAACTTTAGATATCAATACACCCATAGAGCCAATGGATACCATCAGATCACCACATTCCAGAGCAGCCTGGTTTCATAGAAATACTGAAATGAGTTTTTTGACACGCTTTATAGTGAAGGCAGATAACGCAACATGAAAAGCAACAGACAGACCTCTTCTCTACTGGCTGCAGCCTGTAAGGATTTTATACTTATTTCACAACAGTCTGCCTGAACATCCTGGTTATTACCTAATTTTCTTTCCTTCCATCTATCCATATTCTATTCCCAGTCACATAGTATATTATGGTAGTAAACAGCATAAACTGTAAATAGTTAGATCTATAGTTACACTTTACATGCAGGACAACTGTACAGGAGGTGATGTTTTCTTTGGTACCACATCAGCTAAATTTCTATAAAGCTACAAAATTTAAGGCAGCTAATCAGTCAAATGTCCGGAGTCATGCCTGTGGCTAGTCCTGTCATCCACAGTGTGGCTTGGCTGAAGAAGCTGAGAACCATGGCGGGTCACTTCAGAACCCTTCATGATTGACTCCAAGTATGCTGGGACTTGGAGTCAATCATGTCACAACATGCGGGCTTGCTGCAACGCCTGCAACGACCGATAGGTCCCAGCAGAGCTCTGCTAGTTCTTGTTTCAGCTCTGGCAGCACTCTTTTCACCCGCAACACTTAAAATGAGGATATTTGAACAGATTTGATCAAAATTAATCTAAAGTAATAGTAATTATCATCCCAGATTAACAATAACTAAGCCAGCCAAGCTAAAATAGCTAACTGGAAGTGGTGGCCGTGTTCCAGGTGGTTTCTCAGCTCTGCTTGTTCTGCCCTTTTGCAACATGATGCCGTGCAGTACGAGGAAAAAGAGGCACTCTGTAGAAAACCTATGGGTGATGTCACAGATTGTTTCTCCAGTAATTAGACAGTCAATGATACAAACAGATGAAATTAATTGCATTTTCTGGAGTGGAGCTAGAACAAGATAAAAAATAATAATAATCAAACTAACAGGACAGAACTTTGAGATCACACTTAATATTATTCAGATACAATTTGGTTTTCAAATAGATGTTACTGATGTTACTACTGTAATATCAAATAGATGTTACAAATAGATGTAAAAAACTTAAAAGCAAACACAACAGAATGTGTTGAAGGTTTTCTTTCTTTCTTTCTTATTTCATTCACTTTTGTGAGATCTGATTGTCCCAGGGAGAGACCTGTAGATGAACTATTTTACAGGTAATGGAGGACAAATATTTCTGGTAAGTCTGACATTAAAAGGTAAATAGTTTTTTACTCTTGGCAGGACGGTAGAAACTGGCTCTGCACAGCGGGATTGAACTTGCAGTCACTGTCCACATTGCAATGGATTTGTCAAGTCCCTTTAATTCGTAGGTTTGTGTCAGTTTCAGAATATCCTCCTAAGATACTTTGATCGATAAAGGCCTTTGCACATCAAGTATACATTTGTTGGCTGGTAATGTCACAAATTCAAAAATAAATACAGTGTCAGATTTTGTCAGTTATATTTATACACTGTTTTTGACAATGATTAAAGTGATTAAAGGTCTCTCAGAGCCACCGTACATACAAACATCATAATCCCAAAGGACATCTCACAAAGTCATCTATTTTTCTTTACCTTTACTAACCACTTTATCACGGAAAGAGTATAGAATACAGTATTAGTTGGATTTCCAATATAAATGTGGTTTTCAGTGTTCCCAGCATGGTATAAAACTCAGACACTTACATTCACCTCTCTGAAATGGAGCTTGGCCTGATATTTCTCGATAACAACTGCGAAGTGGTTTGAACTAGGACTGATAGCCAACTGTACACTTTCCCTTTGAGGCATTATTCCAGTTTTTTTCCAGGTCAAAGTGGATTTTATGTCCAGCAGGAAAGCGTCTGAGGAGAAAAGGCTAACAGGAAGCAGCAATGACTGTGTATCAGTTTGGATCTCTGTGAAATGAGATACGAGTTAGACCTGAAATATTCCTTTTTGCACACACCTTCTCCCTCCTACCCCATGCCTCTCCTTCTGTATTCACTTAATGTTGTCACCAAGAACAAAAAAAAGCAAAATAAACCTTTGAAGTGTTCATGTTGTTTGAAGAATGACTCATCAGTGATGATTAAGAACTAAAGTACATAGAGAATCAAAATTTTAAGCACATTTGAGGAACCTCTTATATTTGCTAAACAGTAGGCTATTAATGAGGAAAATCCTTGTCCTTGACGTAGCTGAGTGAACTCCAGAGACATTAACTAAATCTTTTTGAATACCCTTAACACACACAAGGGGATTTGTTGTAGAGGGGGAAGGGGGGTTGCCTGTTCCTCGAAACTCTCTGATGCCCAGTGTTTTCTTAATACTGCAAAACCATATCAAAGTGAAGACACAAGAAGTTGCTCCTGACAAATCCCAGCTGTGAAACCCTTTGTACTCCACTGATCTAAGCTAAATCAAAGAGTAACCAGCTCATGCACTGGCTGCTATGGCCTTCTCTACATTGGGATGGACAGCAGAAAAAGAAGCTGCTCAGCATGTTTGGTTACCTTGAAGCTATCGCCAAACTCACTCGCACGGCTTCACTTAATGCAAGGGGTCACTTTTAAACTGCTTGACCACAAGCACCTACTGTTTATCATGCTGACAGGCCTATATATCTCAACTTGTCTAAACTAATATGGATATTTCTGAAAGCACATCATTTCACTTTTACTTTTGACCTTTTAGACCTACTTAGTCAGCATTTTGATGAAGACAGAAAACTTTCCACATGTAAAGTTTTCCATATTATCTTTGACATGACGTACATGATGTCCTTCCAGCAAAGAAAACCTGAAGCACACGGATAACAGTTGAAAACAAATCAAATTTGAACAGCTGAGCCTGTTAAGACCCTGAAGCACGCAAGGAGTTAATGTTTTGTCAAATAAATTACAGCAAAGTCAACACTCAGTTGTACTGAAAGGGAATCCTTGAAGCCATCAGCCCTGACTGTATTTGCATGAATGCTTTTGTTTGATGGCATTATTTATGCCCGATCATATTTGAAGAGTTGCAGTTTTGCATTCAAGCTGTAGGTACTCATAATAGCAAATAAAAGATGTAATACAGCAGTTTGATAGAACAGTTTAATAAGGCCCATATATACAACCACTATCATTTTACTGTAGAATCATTTTACCTTATATGAGAGCAAAAATCACAAATAAAGTGTCAATTGGAACACATCACGGTTTGTTTTATGATTGTGGTACAGTATTGTGTATGATCACCTAATATCACGCTACCATGACATATATATATATATATGTCGCTACCATGACATATATATACATATGTCATGGTAGCGACATATATATATATTTATATATATATATATATATATATATATGTATACATCCATTATATATACCCATTTTATACTCTGAAGGGTCACGGGGATCTGCTGGAGCCTATCCCAGCCGTCTACGCAGGGCCACATGCAGACAAACAACCACTCACACCCACTCACTCCTACGGGCAATTTAGAACCACCAATTAACCTGACATGCATGTCTTTGGACTGCGGGAGGAAGCCGGAGTACCCGGAGGAAACCCACGCAAGCACGAGGAGAACATGCAAACTCCACACAGAAAGGCCCCTGCTGAGGTTCAAACCAGGAACCTTCTAGCTGTGAGGCAACAGTGCCGACCACTAAGCCACTGTGCTGCCATATATATACAGTGGGGCAAAAAAGTATTAAGTCAGCCACCAATTGTGTAAGTTCTCCCACTTAAAAAGATCAGAGAGGCCTGTAATTTTCATCATAGGTATACCTCAACTATGAGAGACAAAATGAGGAAAAAAAATCCAGAAAATCACATTGTCTGATTTTTAAAGAATTTATTTGCAAATTATGGTGGAAAATAAGTATTTGGTCAATAACAAAAGTTAATCTCAATACTTTGTTATATAGCCTTTGTTGGCAATGACAGAGGTCAAACATTTTCTGTAAGTCTTCACAAGGTTTTCACACACTGTTGCTGGTATTTTGGCCCATTCCTCCACGCAGATCTCCTCTAGAGCAGTGATGTTTTGGGGCTGACGCTGGGCAACACAGACTTTCAACTCCCTCCAGAGATTTTCGATGGGGCTGAGATCTGGAGAGTGGCTAGGCCACTCCAGGACCTTGAAATGCTTCTTACGAAGCCACTCCTTCGTTGCCCGGGCAGTGTGTTTGGGATCATTGTCATGCTGAAAGACCCAGCCACGTCTCATTTTCAATGCCCTTGCTGATGGAAGGAGGTTTTCACTCAAAATCTTACGATACATGGCCCCATTCATTCTTTCCTTTACACGGATCAGTCGTCCTGGTCCCCTTGCAGAAAAACAGCCCCAAAGCATGATGTTTCCACCCCCATGCTTTACAGTAGGTATGGTGTTCTTTGGATTCAACTCAGCATTCTTTCCCCTCCAAACACGACAAGTTGAGTTTCTACCAAAAAGTTCTATTTTGGTTTCATCTGACCATATGATATTCTCCCAATCCTCTTCTGGATCATCCAAATGCTCTCTAGCAAACTTCAGACGGGCCCGGACATGTACTGGCTTCAGCAGGGGGACACGTCTGGCACTGCAGGATTTGAGTCCCTGGCGGCGTAGTGTGTTACTGATGGTAGCCTTTGTTACTTTGGTCCCAGCTCTCTGCAGGTCATTCACTAGGTCCCCCCGTGTGGTTCTGGGATTTTTGCTCACCGTTCTTGAGATCATTTTGACCCCACGGGGTGAGATCTTGCGTGGAGCCCCAGATCGAGGGAGATTATCAGTGGTCTTGTATGTCTTCCATTTTCTAATAATTGCTCCCACAGTTGATTTCTTCACACCAAGCTGCTTACCTATTGCAGATTCAGTCTTCCCAGCCTGGTGAAGGTCTACAATTTTGTTTCTGGTGTCCTTTGACAGCTCTTTGGTCTTGGCCATAGTGGAGTTTGGAGCGTGACTGTTTGAGGTTGTGGACAGGTGTCTTTTATACTGATAACGAGTTCAAACAGGTGCCATTAATACAGGTAACGAGTGGAGGACCGAAGAGCCTCTTAAAGAAGTTACAGGTCTATGAAAGCCAGAAATCTTACTTGTTTGTAGGTAACCAAATATTTATTTTCCACCAAAATTTGCAAATAAATTCTTTAAAAATCAGACAATGTGATTTTCTGGATTTTTTTTCCTCATTTTGTCTCTCATAGTTGAGGTATACCTATGATGAAAATTACAGGCCTCTCTGATCTTTTTAAGTGGGAGAACTTACACAATTGGTGGCTGACTAAATACTTTTTTGCCCCACTGTACATACCTATACCTAATTGTAAGCATGGCTTGGTGCAATAAAAGCTGAATCTCTGAAAAGACATAGCCGTCAGGGAGGAGCAGATCTCCACTTAGTCAACAAGTACAAGTCTAAGATGAATATCTTTGATCTGTGATCCAGATGGGATTAGACGGGACTGCATCAGAACCATTGTTCTCACTCTGAGGTAGATGATAACACAAGGGGAATTACAATATAGAGTAACATTCACAAATACCAATAAATATTTAACTGTCTAAAGAAAAAAATAGTCATATGTTAACCTTGTCCAGAAGTGGCATCAACTTCTATGGGCTGGGAGGCACATGGGATGGACTGTCACCAAGTGGAAACGTATATTGTGGTCAGGAAAATAAGTAGCCGGGATCATTTTTGGCAAAAGTGCATGTCTTGTGCTCTGGTCCAAATGGTCCATCCAAACTGTTAACTAGCAAACCTCAGGCTCTGTGATTATATGGATGGCAGAATAAATGTAGCAATGTAGACTGAAGTTTTACAGTAAACATGCTGCCTTTAACTAAAAAATTAGGGCTGGGCAACGACTAAAAATTTTAATTGCAATTAATCGCATTATTTCCCTGATTAATCATGATTAATCGCATTGTATACGCAAAATCAAATAATGAATTCAAAAGTAGTGTAAAATGCACTTTTATTTAAATGTTTTCCTGCCATATGAACTAAAGTGTCATGACATTTGTTAACACTTTTTACATCAGCATTTGTCAGTAACACATATTTAGTGTAAATCTCATCTTAAAAATGTAAAATAAAATAAAGCTTATTGCCACTTCCAGGGCATTAATGTCATCCTGTTTTTTATAAAATTTTTTTAAAAAGTCTACAAACAAAATCCAAAAAAAGGATTGAGGCTCAGCACAATCAGAACATTAAAACAGGTCATTTCTGAGGTAACAGCAGAAACTTTTAACAGGAAGTTCAACTTGTCATTTGTTACAAATAACCTTGTTTCTGTCGAATCCTCCGTCTGGGAGAAATTTAAAATCAAAATGTCCATGTTAAAGTTCAGTAACTTTACCAGTCCATGTATCATTCATTCTTTCCATTTTCAATTGTCAATCAAAAATTAAAAAAATTAAAAAGTGACATTTTATTATGTTTTTCGTTTTTTAATCTAACACAAAAAAATGAAAAAATGCCTGTTTTTTTTTTTTTTTTTGTATTTCAATATCAGACTAGGATCAAAAATACGAAATGAAAAAATGGCCCACACAACTGAATTTGTTTTATAATCGAGGACTGGACTTTCTGTTGTCATTACACATCTGTGCCACTAGATGAAGCCGCACTGAAGTAATTAGTAAGAGAACAGCACGACAGTGAACACATGGAGCAGATCTGATGTAACATGGAGGAATGACGGGAAAATTTTGTTGCAGTCCAGATTTTTCTTTTTTAGACAGAATTGTTAATATTGCTACCTGAGTTGCTACCCGAACTGTAAAGTACACAGATTTTTATCATTCTTCATGTTTTAGGTTTTTTCGCATGTTTACCTGCCAATTGTTTTCCGGTTCCGCAGCAGCCAGTAACAGACTTTTCAAAACAAAAGCATGTGAGCAACATGCATTAACACGCGATAAAATAATTGTCGGCGTTAATAAATTAATGAGTTAACACGATAATAATGCGTTAACTTGCCCAGCCCTATAAAAAATAAAAAGGTTTCAAAAGAAAAGGATTGAATGAATCTGTGCTTTTCTTACAGTCTTAGAATATATTGTACAAACCAAGTGACATTTATTAGTTTTGCTACGACAACACATGTTTTGTCTTTTAGCATTCATATATACATTAATCATTCTCTGTGGACTATTGAATAAAGCTGAAGTTTTTTTTAATTAAAATTTTCCAATATTCAAGGAAAGATCAAACATAACAATAAAAAGAGCTGCCAAGCATTTGATGAAGGCAGTTACGTTAATCTATCTCAACTTCCATACCAGCCATTTTTCTTTGATTAGTGACTTAACTGGTATGCATATAAAGAGAATCTTGAATTACAAAAGAAAAAAAATAACAACATCCCCCCCCAAAAAAAACAAAAAAACAAAACTATACGATAGCCTATTACAGAGTCAAGGAGACATGGTCGCTTATATCGTAAAACAAAAAGCCAAAGATAATGAGTTTGTTAATCAACACAGTCGATTCAAAGCTGATTACCAAAACAACCTTTTAGATAATCATCTGACTGATTATCTAAACTATTATTTTATGACACTTCTTCTTACAGTGACCTCTTTCAATATGGAATACCACTGACAGATTTGGTTTTGTACCACTTGGTTGTTACTATTGTGTGAGTAGATTGTATTCCATCTCTCATTTCACACATGTGCCAAGAAGCTTCAGACAAACACACAAGAAAATGCTGAACTTGGAAGTTCTAGGAACTCTTAGCTGCGCATTCCCTTTAAATTTAGAAGTGTCAGTAAACTTTGAATGAATCCAAATTTGACTTTCTTTGATAAATTATACTGAAAGAAGAATAAAAGTTTTGAAATAAATCACTGAGCTTTTGATGTTTCAAGGAATTGAGGAGCTCTGGGACGGGCGGTTGAAATCATCACTTTCAAAAGAGAAGTCCTACTTTGTAGAACACGAGATGTGCGCTGTTGTGCATCTAAAGTCGGGGGTGGACCAGCTGGGAACAATTTCTATAAGTACTTTGAAAATGTGTGTAAAATTTTGCAAGGGTATTTGAGAACGTGAGTCACCTCTTCCTGTCCTCACTGCAACTCCTCTGCTCGGCGCTGTTCGCTCATCCCATCACATAGTCAACACGGGCCGAACATGACAGACTGGTAATGATTTGAGTATGAACACGCGCAAACACACTCGCACACACACAGGCTTATACACATACACCAGCTGCTCCTCTCCTCATTTCTCATCAAACTTGTCATCAGCCCGCCAGTTTGTCTCATCTCACATTAAGAGCTCATGAATAATGTGTGATTACCAGAGACCCTCCGAGCAGCTTCTGGAGCTGGCCTACAACACACACACACACACACGTGCACACACAGACACACAAAGACCCCAAAATTCACACTGTCCAAAACATGATGAAGACATTTCCTCTCCTCCTCTTGCTGTTTTCGCTCCTCTTTAACTCATTTTTTTCTTCCTTTGGGTCAGTCTTTATTTGCCCCTTCAAGTGTGAACACACACGCGCATGTACACACACACACACACCTAAAAAATAGACTCTTGGTAATTAGAGCTATTTTTGTCTGTTTAACTCATCTTCTCTTCAAAGAGCTAATGTAATTTGATTCCTCTAACTCCCATAAGTATATGAGAGAAGAAGGCATGGAGAGACAGTGGCTTCATGGTTGGATAGACATTCTCCTCTTTTAGATAGATTCACTTCTTCTCTCCTGTTCTTTTTACTGCTCAGGAAAATAAATTATCATTACAAGAAATAAATGTTCACTTCGTCTCAACTGTGTGATAGGGTGACTAGGTTTTTCATTTTTTTTCTAAATCCTCCTAGGGTTTCTGCACATACATTCTCTGACAGCACTTGTGACGAATTTTCTTTCTTCCACCCTTATATCCTCCAATGTCAAAGGTTCTCAGAAAATGGGAGGGAATAATGACCTCACCCTGACTCTTTTAGTCTATTTTACAAGCTCCAGGAGTCAAACGTGCTCCAAAATGAAAACCCACAAAGACAGACACACAACTTCATTCTCACAAAACTTTGGTAAACGTATCCAGAGCAACATGCTCTCCTACCGGTGAGTCGCTGCTTGCGGTCGGACACAGTGGTCCCCTGAAGACCCCCTTCACGCGCCTAAAGTGTCCATTGCTCAGGTGAGTGGAGCTGATAACCAGGTAATAACACGTGCTGCACGCCATCCCGGGGTGCTCGCCCATTAGAGGAGTACTTGGTCCCGGGTGCAGACGGTGTTGCAGGTGAGAAGGCTGTCAGAGGACGTTTCAGTCCTGTCCTCTGTTGAGAAGTCTCTGCCTGCGTGAGAAAAGGGATGAGACGACAAAATTCTCTATAGGAAGCATGCTTCTGTGAAGTCTGTGCCTGTGAGTCCGTGAAGGAGAAGTAGGCTACGAGCAGAAAAGCAGAAGAGACATTTAAAGAAAATAGACTGAGAGATGGAGGGTGTTCTACTAACCGAGCTCCGCCGCTGGAGTCTGCGTTTGGCATGCTGTCGTCGGTCGGGCTTAAATAAATGGATGCGCGCCTGTGGAGTGCCAGAGGAAGAGATGGATCTATCCAGTCTTGGTTTCACACACACACACACATACAAACACACTCCTGTTCACCCCTCCTCCTCTTTTTATACCCAGTCCACTGGTCCAGTCTGTAAAGTGCAGCCTGTCGTTTCAGCCCAGTAGCAGCAGCTCCAAATTTCAGTTCTCAGAAAAGAAAAGGAGAAAAGAGACGTTCGCGTGTGCGCTTCCCCCCTCCACTCACGTCGAGAAGGAAAGAAAGGGGGACAAATGTGACCCCTTTTCTTCCCCTCTGCTCTCTGTTGGCAGCGGTGGTACCGTTACTTGTCTTGTGAATGAAATTTTGTGGTGCGAGGTGGGAGGGACGCACCATCCATCCAGAGAAGTCCTGTAGTTATTATCGGGCTCCAGCGCAGGCAGGCTGAACTGGTTCGTTTTTTCTCAAACACACACACAGCCTCTCTCTCTCTCTTTTTATGTGTGAGTGTGTTTCTCTTTTTGACAACAGCACTGAAACTGATTTCTGTCTGTTATATCCCATAAAAAGCAGCTGGACTCTGGTCGTGGGTCTGGGATAGGGGGGGGATCATTCCAGTCCACACTGTGCTTGAGTAACTCCAAATTGAGTTACACACGCCTCAACATTTTCCCTTTATGCTTTCTTTCAGTTTTCTATTTACTCTTCTTCTTCTTTTTGCGCCCAAGGAAATAAAAATAGAGTTAATTTACCACGTGTGTGCCAGTTAAGTAAGTATGCAGATGACCCACCGGCAGTTTGTTTCTTATCTTCTTGTCTATTCTTACCCCTCGCTCATCCTTTTTTTCTCCTTTGGGCATTAGAGTGAAAGAGCCACGCTTTTAGGCTACAAGATCGTATCTCAGGGGGAAAGGAAACCTCACTCAGTTGCAACCTCGAGGCTGATGATTTGATTACAGATAAAAGGGTCGTTCTCGGTGTCGACCGACTCCCATCAGGGAGCAGCTGCTGGTGTCTCCGCGGCGCATGGCGCTGTTCACCAACGAGGTGCTGAAACTATTCCAGCGTGAGCGGCGACGGTGTTGTTTCAGACCGGGATAAAGATACCCCACGCACAAAACTATTGACAAAATCCACTTAAAATAAAATCCCATTAAATTGGTGTAACGCAAACCAACAGGGATATATGCGTATAACTTAAGCTTTCTTTTCAGTTTCAGCGTTATTTAAGGTAAGTCCAACAAAAAATGCCAGACTTTGATAGGCTACGACTCACCCCTCTACTTTCAACAGTCTGCTGATTTAGAACCTGCCAAATCAAGCTTTAATCTTTAAATAACCACCGACAACAGAATCATAATAGAAAATCTAACTGCAGAAGTTGTTCATGAGCACTGAAAGAGGACATTAAGAAAACGTTCTTAGCTCTCTTAGAGAACACTGTCTCACATAATATTTCATTTTCATTGCTGTTTCTGTGACAGCAGAGCTTTCAGACATTTCCAGTGCATTATGCTTGATCCTTGTACCTTTGCGGGTTTTAAAAACAGATTCTTAACAACCTCCTACTTTTTGTTGCTTCTCTGCAACCCACTCAACATCTTATCCTCAACATTGTCCTACTCCCGTGCATGTTTCTGTCCAGTCCTTGAGGATGGGTTCCTGCCACTTGTCAGCCCTCTCGGAGCATGGTCCTTTGTAGCAGCCTGCATCATTACATGAGCTACCCTCAGAGCTATGTGATTCAAAACTGCTTTGCGTGTCGGTTTTGATCTGTTATGACTGAGAGAGTGTGTGATGGTGATGTTTTTATCTGCATGCCCTCCTACATGAGAGGTTTATTCCTTAGGGATGTTACAGCTTCTTTCACGTTTAAAAAAAAAAAAAAAAAAAGGAGTGAGGCATGGATCTGTCCACTATACTCAGCTTACTAATAGACTCACACCCTCTTCTTGACAGTGTATTAACATCTTCACTGGCTTGTGAGGAAGACGCTTGTTCCTGAGGGGTTCGGTCTCATCTGATGTAACAGTCGGTGGAAAGGTGATCAAAGATTAATAAATAAATGTTCCTACCCAGCATAAGTGTCGCAAGAAAAGATTTGCTTCTGCATTAACGTTCTTAGATACAGGTCATACCAGCCTGCCCATTTTTAGTATGCCTTGTTCCATGACTGAAGATAAGACCATTTGTTTTGAATAAAAAGCATAACCTTGAAATTCTTTGTTGCACAGCTTATATCAAAACAAATCCTCCCAATGTAAAATTTGATAAAAAACGTTCTTGAATTTCTCTGGAGAGGGCATTGGCCTCAAACTCCCATTGTCTCATATAAAAAAGTTTCGGGATATTTTTTTTAAAGTTAAGATATGGCCTGCCTGCAAAACCCCCACTGTTGCCTCTTACAAATGTTTCATTAAATTCTATTTTGTTTACCGCTTTGTAACTGGGAACGACATATATGGTTCAAGCCTCTTGGGGTCCACTCTCTCAAGCTTTGCTTGCTGCTCACAGCCAGCTGTATGGACGGACTCAGGACTCACTGGAAGGATTATATCTCCCAAGTGGCCTGAGCACAGAGGAGGATTACTGAGGAAGAGCTGAAGGAAGTTTCTGGAGACAGGGATTCATGGGCTTCTCTTCTCCCCCTGCTGCTATCACGACACTGATATGGACTAAGAGGTTTGGAGAATGGGTGGATGGATGTTTCCTACTTGTGTAATGTTTTGGATTAAATTGGTACTGTGTTATCAGCGCTGTGTACCAAACCACAAGATTACAGTGCTGCCGTCCTGAAGAAAATGTTGTGAAGTTTAGAAACGGAAAATGAGTTTCCATATTGTATCAAATGTTTTAAAAGGTTTTTTCTGCATTGTGTGACACAAACTGTTTGTTTAGATATTAGCTTACTTTAGGCAAATTTCAGTCAGTCAACTCTCACAATGGAAACTGCAAATGCTTTCTCTATGACAAAACCCTTATTATTTCATGTTTTGTGGGTTGATGAAATCAACTTAACCCCACTCCATAGATTCAGAGCTTACAGGTGGAGGCTGGGTTGGGTGGTGGGATTTTAAGAGCGAGCTTAGCTGGCAAGACATCAGAAGGCATGTGAGAGAGGGTACTTCTTACTTCTTAAACAGTCCTAGAGCGAGATGAAGAAATTAGAATAAGCCAAGCAGAGGGTTGAAAGCAAACCTAAAATGCTGCTTGAGATGTGTTTCTGAACTAGCTCCCACAGGGTTGCCTCATCAATTAATAGTTGAAGAAAATTCTTCATCAGATTTTTTTTCCCCAACATTTACAAGCCACAGAGTCTGATGACAGTAGTACAGAAGCAAACACAAGGCCAAGAATTATGGCAAAAATGTACTTATCACACATGAATCAATGCTATATTTTCACCTTTTTCATGTTCAGTTAGTGTTTGGTCTTGTTTTCAATTGCTGTTTGGTTTGGCTGAGGTCCAAAACTATGTGGTAAGGTGAAGGAAAAAGCTTAGTTCTCCAGGCTGCCAGCTTAAAAGGTCCTACTCCACGTGCAGGGAAAACAAAGAAACAGCTTCCTTTTGAAACCTGCGGAGTTTTTGCGCTCTAACCCCCCCCCCCCCCACCCACCCCCCCCCCAGTTTGTGCCTTTTTCACAACATGCTCTGACAGCAGACTGACATTTTGCCATGAGTGATAAGTCTGCATGTACTTTCATGAGTACGGCAGTTTGTCTTCTGCTCTTTCAGACTAAACTGTCTCCAGTGATTTGCTGTGGTGAGCTGTCCAGCATTTTTTTTGGTTGTTCATTGTGACTCCAAGGATGAGCAGTGTGTCAGTGTGTGTTTGAACATGTACACAAGTGTGGGGTTGTTTACATGGTATCTGGTATCTTTCTGTTGGAGCCCCACTGCTCAGCAGTCTGAACTCCATAACATCATGCTGTTGTTTAAATTTCCTCCACCGGCCACATGGCCCAAATCTTCAGTTTTATATCAAAACACGTCTCTAATGAGAGTAAAGCTGGCTGTGCACCGGGCTGACCTGTACACACATATGTAAAAGCCTCCAGATACTTGTATGCACGCTGTGTCAGATGTCAGTCTGACTGGAACAAACTGATTTCTTTTTGTTTGTTTTGTTTTCTCTCTCAGCCAGTTTACAGAGGGGTCGTATCCTTCCTTCACACAAGAAAGAAGAAACCAATTTCACACAGGAAATTACTTCCATAGTATCTTCTGACAAATGCTTTAGTTAATGTCTAATATACTTAAGCATCGCTAGATAATGTATTTTCTATCTCCCAGAGTGCCAGTAAGAGCAAAGAGTGTATCCTGAACAATGTGGTAATGGCAGACCCAATGGCCAAGAACACTTAAGATGCCATGGTGGCAACTGGAAAATAGGCTTCTTTGTTAATAATGGTATCGCAACATCGGGGATCTATCAACACACAGCATGCAGCTGTGTGATACTCTGCTTCAGTACCTGCTGGTTATTCTGGGTGTTATTTGCTCTGATCACCCATGAGAGGAAAACTGCTGTGTACATTTTAAACTCTCAAATTCCCTGAAGTACCCCCCCCCCCTCCCTTGCTCATCCCCTGCTCCTGGTGCACTCATTACTGTTGGAAATGATGCAGTAATACTGAGAGGAGGAGGGCGAGGGAAAAGTGGGAGCCAGAGACATACAGTGAGAGAGAGAGAGAGAGAGAGAGGGAGGAAAGGCAAAATCTTGGTGGTATCCATTTTCCCCAGTCACCGCCTCTAGGTCTCTTCCCCCCCCCATCTCCTCTCTCCTTATAAACCTTTGAAATATTACAGTTTGGTTTTGGGTGCATATTGCTGTCTTTATGCACAGTGAATGAGATTGTTTCTGAAAGTATAATGATCCAGAAAAGAGTAAGTTTGCATGTGAGAGAAAGAAATGTGTGAATCTGTCTGTGTGAGGGACGCTGGAAGTGATCCCTCTGTGGCATCACTGGGAATAACTATGTGAGGAATTTGGGTGCATGCATAGGGAAAAATGAATGCGAGACTTTAAAAAATATATATATTTTTCTACTCACATCAGCAGGATAACAGTTCCACAGAGAGTGTTGTTTAGGGGGGGTTTCTTTAGTACTTTAACAAATAAATACTGCGAGTTCAAGGTACATTGAGAGCTCTTTCCAAAATCAACTTTTAATTTATGGACATGAATTATTTAACTCTAAAACATAAGGATCTCATGGTTCTTCTGGTATGTGTATGCCAGTTACTTTTGTATTAACATGCATCTTTCCACGTGTGCCAGTGCACATAAATTTATGGTCCAGTCTATGTTTGTCTGTGAGCATTAGCATGGTCCATTTGTGTGTGCCCTCTTACACACTTAAGATTCATGTATTGAGTGCTTACAGCCGACCAGTGTGTGTGTGTGCGTGTGTGCGCATGCTCCAGTGAGAATGTAAAAAACCCATGAACAGTTGTGTCTGCATATGGGCAAAGTCATGCACACTTTGGTCTTGCACTGCAGATTTATGGGAATGAAATATTCTTTAATCTAAATGTAAATGGAAGTGAAATTTACCGGTGGGTTCTATGTAATTACCGGTGCACGATTTATTAGAACTCTGTTTGTGTAAGGTGGGGACCCAGAAAGCGAAAGAGAGAATATGACAGACAAAAAAGGAGGGAAATAAAGAGAACAAGAGAGAAAGTGTGGCAGGCCTAGCAGAATGGAAGAGTAAAGAAGGGATGATTTATATTTAGTTATGGTTACACTGTGGACCGGTGTGGGTGCAGACTACAAAGTGACAAAAAATTGGAAATAAGAAGACAGAACTCCAAAAAAAAAGAACAGGAGTGGAGAACAGAAATGACTGTTCAGCATGAATCTGAGAGGGGGATAGTGGGGTGGGCTGGAGGAGGCAGGGACCACAGAGGGGCTAAAGTCCATACTGTCATAACTGACAACCGGTCCTCAGATGTGGCCCCGTCCTCAAGGGTCCCTCTTTGGTAAAGTCTTCAGATATGTCTTTGATATGTGTTCAGAGTCATTATCTGTCCTGGTGTGATCCCTGCTGCCCCTGCAGTTGAAATGAAATGGTTTAAAGATGGAAATCGCTGAGGTGTAACGCTGTTCAAACACTATTAATGAGAATGTAATTCTCACTCATGCATATGCAGAGAAAATGTGCATTTTTATGTGTGCATATTTCTCTTTTAGTCTGTGCGTGTGGTTGTGTCTCTATTTGCATGTATTTGCTCAAACTCCCGCTGCCACATTTCGGCAGGATAGAGATTCAAGATGAAGTTTTAATGCACTTTGACAGAAATTCATTTTACATATCTCTAGATCCCCCATCCACCTTCACCTCCCTCTTTTGCCCGCACACCTCTCCGCAGCCCTATCACCTCCCTTGGCTTGCTCTGTGGAAGCTAATCAGCATATATCCCGCTGGAGATGGAAGTAAAGGCTTTCTCGAGTTAGCACCAGAATGGATCATTATTTGTCACGCAGTGGGAGTCGGCTTGTTAAGCCCAGAATTATTCATACCTATGCCAAATTTTGATTTATGGTCCATTTTTGTTTGCCCCGTCTAAACAAGAGACAATGAAAAGTGAAAAAAACAAAATGTTAGCGATGGTGATGATATACTTTGACTCTATGTTCTTGTTGTTTTTTTGTTGTTTTTTTCAACACTTTGCCAATACATGTCATCCTATAATTATTCATACGCTTCCCCAGTAATCAGTGGCTGGGTCTTCATTTCACAGCAATCATCCATTTCCTCTAAATGTTTTTTCATGCCTCGACTGGGATTCTGAGCCACTCCTCCTCTGTGACTCTCTTTAATGTTGGACAGCTTTCTTGTCTGGTCTTTAGCAGCCTCCACAGATTCTGGATGAAACTCAGGTCTGTCGATGGCTAGGACACTCCAATGCTGATATCTTTACCACTTTGACACTATGTTTTCCCCCAGTGCTCCCAAAAGTCTTTTTTTTTTCTGCAGACTGTGTGAAGTTATATTCGGGCATCTAAAAGTAGTTTCTTTTCGAATGATGCCAGTTATTTCAGGGAGGTCCCCAAGTTGATTGGTTCCAACAAAAGGTCACACATTCATCACCACGCCTCACTGTGGGGTTGGACACTTTTCTTTTCTCTCCACTCGTTTCTTTTACTCTTTTACTCTCACAAAAAGTCACTTGCGTCATTTTTTTTGTTGTCATAAAGAAAAATGCTGACAAAATTGTCTTTAGCATGTGTGTGACTTGTTTATGTCATTTCTGGCTTGAGGAAAACATATTCAACAGTTTTCTGGGCTGTTTTTGTCAGTACATGTGTGCACAGGCTTTTACTGCCAAACCCAAACTTATTCAGTATCGTAAAGCCTTATTCAAAATGCACTTCACTACATCAAAAGATACTGCTGGGAAGCATATAAATATATTTCTGCTATTTGTGACAGAAGGAAGTTGTTTGAGATGGCAGTGAGCTTATTTATTATAATATCAGTGTTACTGTGTAAATAATAGATAAAGTCTGAGTACGGGGTCTCTCCTTCATCCCAGAGGACGCTGGAAAACGCACTCAACAAATATCAGTCAAACAAGGGAGCACACTCAACAGTCCTCACATCTGCAGTTATTGTACTTCAAAGCAATGGAAGTAAAGATTAAATATGTTGTTAGAGTGTGAGGGCTCTGCAACCCTTCATCAATGACCGAAGAGGCAGGAAACAAGTTCGAAAAGAAAAGAGCTATCATGGTGCTTCAAGCTGATTTGGAGGAACCCTTATCTGGCCTGGCTCAGTGCCCTTGTTCTCTTGGATGGCAGCCACATTGAGCTGGACCTAACAGGGTCAGAGGAGGTGAGGTCATGTGCATCATGGAAGCAGTTAAAGATCCACTTGGCAGCAAATGGCAAATTCACTGCTGAAGGTCACACGTACATCACCTTATAGAGAAAGCCAGGCATGAGAAGGAGCGGGTGGGGGGGAGGGGGGGAGATAAACATCTTCCATCTTTTCTTTATCCTCAATTGTTCTTTTCAACCAGAAAAAAAAAAAAAAAACTGTAAGTGACGCAGGCAGCGGGATATAGGGCCAGACTTTGCTTGCAGTAACACAGCCCACCAAGGGAGTTTATAGTGCTGTTCTTGTGCTTGTGCTTGAAAGCAGAGATGCCAGGCAGATAAAGAGCAGCTGTTCCTCTATTCATTTTGCCCTCCCTTCCACCCAGCTGCACGCAAATATCTTTTAATCCCCACAAAGAATTGTTTTTCCCAAAGAATTAAGAACAGGCGAGTACAGTATCTGCAGCTCTCTGCCCTTTTGACGAGTGCTTTTGGAGCCAGGAGACCAGCATGGGGACCTGTCTCAGCCTGCAATAATCTAATCAGTCTCCTTCAACTTCCTAATAGGCTAGTTTCCCAACAGTATGCTCCAGTGGGACTGCTACTGCTTTTGTCTGTTGCATGGCTGTTTACTGATCAGAGGTCAGCAATCTGCCTTCCTTTCAGTACAAGAAACCAAGGCTACTTCACAGCACATTACATTGAGCCTCACTGTGATTAATGTGCTGGGGTATTTACTGTTGTGGTTATTCAAGTATGTGTTGTATGTGTTTGTGTGTGTGTGTATATGTGTCTTTAATGTGCTTGGCTGAGTCTATCAACTAGACTTTAATCTAATTTGGTACCCAGGCCAGTAGTGGTGACCTGTAATGATTTAAAATTGACCTCAATCTCACTAACTCAATATACTCCTTTCCAGTCAGCTGCAGGGCGCCTACGTTTGTATAAATGTGTGTCGAAGAGAAATCCTGTTTATATGCCAATACATTTCCATTAACATACAGGCGCAGAGTATGTGGTGGCATTCTGTGATGCCACCTCATCACACTTGAGTCTGTGACCCCCTCAGTCGCATAAACACATTCATACACAAGCAAATCTCACATAGCTGATTCTCAGTCTTTTCCATCCTTCCTCTTTTTGACCTTCAGCTTGAGTCGATGGGAGTAACCTCCAATCCTATAAACAAGGCACAGCCTAGTCCCCCCACAACACACACACACACATACTTATACCGATGGCACACATACAATACTTATTGGATTCATAACGGGGAGAGTCCTATCCTCCTGCGCTCTGTTCAAGCTGAGAGGTGTTGAAATGAAATTCTCCCTCAGAGAGTCTCTGCTCTTACCTGGGATTTAGAAAAGATCTGTTAGGGCTCCATCTTTCTCTTTTTCTCCATCACACACTCACATGTACACTCACTCACACACACACCTCAAGGCAAAAAGAAGCTGTAGACCCAAAGAGAGAGAGAAAGGGAGAGTAA
This sequence comes from Hirundichthys speculiger, assembly GCA_018398805.1. Lineage (NCBI taxonomy): Eukaryota > Metazoa > Chordata > Actinopteri > Beloniformes > Exocoetidae > Hirundichthys > Hirundichthys speculiger. The sequence continues at coordinate 2,107,955 of JAGFBZ010001926.1, forward strand.
AAAATAAGCAAGGTGAGCAAATGAGAGCTGGAGAGACGGAGAGGGATTACAATGGGGCACCCTGGGGATGGTAGTGGGATGACAGGGAAGGGAAGAGGAGATATGAAGGTTCTCAAGAAGGCACAGTGAGAGCTGGGTTTCAGAGATTATTGAGCTGCCTATCTCTGTGGCTGAAGAAAGGCAGACAATGGGACCAGAGATGGCCGATGAGTTTAGAGGAACAAAAACGGAGAAACAAAAAACACCAACAGAGAACTGATGTGTTCCCATGGTAGCACTAATGTAGCAGCTCTTTTTATCCCCCAGCAATAAATGAATTCAATTTCATGAGATTCTTCCTCGAAATAAACATAAAATGCTGTGAATCACATGTTCTCAACAGCAAACCCTCGCTCCTAAACATTGAAATGTATCAATTAACAAATTTAGATAGATCATTTCCTTTTTATTTTATTTTTTTTTTTGCTTTTCTGGCAAAGGAATCTCATCCTAAGTTCATTACTAGCTGTTCCAGCAACCATGAATATATTACACGATCTTCATCAGACCATGAAGATTTCTTTTTGGAAATGTTAATAGCTTTAATGGTCATAAAAGTTCATCATTGATCTTGAAAACATTAGTCAGTTAAAGAGTCTTACTTCAAGGACAGAATACATACTGTTCTTGAGCTTTCACTTATGTCAGATATAGATTTTTATCATAGTTTCTCAAGTAATTTGGCCAAGATGATACTGTTGATAAAAAGAAAATCAGAACTAACTGTTCTAAAGAGACAGGATGCCAAACAAAAATTGATCTCAAAAATCTTCTGCTCATCTGGTGTCTCTCCTTTATGCATATAACTGGAGAAGTTTCTGGAAGTGGGAAAGAATTTATATTTTTCCACAATGTCTGTAACATTTTCTCATATCTCTGAAGAGTGCCATGATTGTATTGTTGCTATGTTATACATTATACATTACAGTATTTGGTAAATGCCAGTGCTTTTTAATCACGTTGTTTAACTTTGGGCTGTTTTCTTTTTAGTACAAAGAATAAGAAGGATAATGCAAAACTGAAGTAAAACTTACTTTATTCTTTTCGATTTAGTTCACTGCTGGCATTTGCATATGGCACGTTGATATCTTTAATTGTCACACATTAAGCCTTGCATATTTACACAATTGTGAAGTTTAGTAAATTAGAAGGATCAAACAGAACTTTTTTTTCTTTATTTTAGCTACATTTTGCTGCATGATCTAATGTACTCTTACTTATGCATAATTTTTTTCCCCCCATAACTATTCAAATTTCTTTATTATGGAGTGTTTTATGTTGCTGTGTTGGTACTTTAACTTAAGTTAAGTTGCTTTGGTCAAAGTCACCAATGATGTGCCCCAAATCTTCTCTTGGATCCTTAAAGATCCTTTGACTCCATCGCAAGATTCTTATTGATAGACTGGAGCAGTTTGTTGGAATCAGAGAGATGGCATTGAAGTGGTTCTGAAACGGGCGTGGTGTGAACCCAAATGCACAGTCTTAAAGTCAGTAATGACCTTTATTAAAACAGTCAACAGGTGAATAGCAGATGAGGGGAATTGTCCGACAGAGTGTGATCTGGGGGGGGGGGGGCAGACACCAGAGATGCAGAGGCAGGAGACGTGGTCAGGGACAGAAGCAGGTTTGGTTACCGGGGAGCTGACGATCGAGGCTGGTCGGCACTGAAGGCTGGTCAGGTTGCCGGGGAACTGAAGGTAGCTCAACAAGAGCGGAAGCAGCCAGGTCAGTACATGAGGGTAATCCAAGCAGGCTCGGGTCAGAAGCAGGCTGGGTCGGCAACAGGTGATCAGGCAGGAAATGTCGGTGGACCGTTACACATCTATGGCCAACCGTCGCCGCAGTAGTGCTCCCACCTATCAAGTCGGACAAAGGGTGTGGTTGTCGACCCAGGACCTCCCTCTACGTGTTGAATCCAAGAAACTGGTGCCCAAGTTCATAGGGCCCTATGAAGTCCAGAAGGTTGTCAACCCAGCGGCGGTCTGGCTCAAGCTACCTCGTTCCATCAAGGTCCATCCTACGTTCCATGTTTCCAAGGTCAAACCAGTCCGGGAGAGTCTCTAGGTCCTTGCCGTTCCCCCTCCACCACCTCCACGTTTGCTCGATGGGAACCCCATCTACACTGTGCGCCGCCTACTCTGTTCCCGGTGTTGTGGAAGAGGTCTCCAATACATAGTCGACTGGGACGGTTACGGACCTGAACAGAGGCAATGGGTTCCTGCCAGATTTGTCCTTGATCCCCGACTTATCATTGGCGGCACCCGGATTAACCCGCCAAGTCGTCTATCTCCTCCAGGGGCTCCCGACATGGTGTTCCCCCAGGTCCTGTGCCCCTTCTCCAGGTGTAAACAACTTGGGGGATTCCTCTTCTGTCGACAAGGATTTTGTTACCTCCAGGCTGGATTATTGTAATGCATTGCTTTCTTCCTGTACAAACAATAGTGTTAAAAACTTTCAGCTGGTCCAGAATGCAGCAGCATGCATTTTAAATAGAACTGGGACCAGTAGGCATGCCACTCAACTCAACTCACTCAACTCACGATACAATTTGAATCACGATTCAGGGTTTACGATACAATTTGTTTATGATTCGAATTATGTACAACACAAAATTAATTTACAGAAAAATGACTGATTTCTTTTATTTCTATTATTATTTCTCTAACACAAATGCAGCCTTTTCCCTTTTAACGATACTGCAGTGTTTTCTCTTACGCTCTTTTCAATACAGTAGATTTTTTTTTACAGTACTGTTTTTTTTTCTCATTCTCTTTATACCTACATAGCAAATGACCGGAAAGTGGAAACTGTTTTATCAACTCTCAAATCTGTTAAATCCTGTTTTGTTTAGTTTTTTTTTTTCCATTTTTTCACAATAGCCCTACTGCCCTCTCTTCAATAAATCAGTACATTATCAAGATTTGTTTTCCTTCAGTACATAACAAGTCAACTCTACTTTAAGCCAGGCATGAACTAAGACATTATACAAACATAACAAAACTAGTTTTTTCTTACACTCTTTCCAAATCAATACTGCATCAGAGACTGCATTTTTTTTTATTCCTGAGATAGATAAACCAGGCACAAATTGAGGCATATTTATTTTTGTCTAGACAGAAATTAGAGTTAGACTCCCGCCATGACTCATGCTTTTTTCTCTCGGTCACTCTCTGCTTGCTGGCTGCTGCACTGTTTGTTTTTAATCTTCATCAGACACCCTGCCTTCCTTAGCCTGGAGCAACGGTACATGTGAGGTAGCACATCACATGTAAAGCTGGATATAGTGACGTTGAACAAAAATGTAGTTTAACTCGTGTGCGCCCTCTGCTGGTCTGGAGGCCATATCGCGATTCGTGGCTTAATTAAATCGATTCGTATTTTTAAAAAATCGATTTTATTCGATTAAATCGTGGCACGCCTAGGGAACAGAGATCACCTCTCATCAGTTCTAGATTCATCACTGTTAAATCTAGAATCAAATTCAAGATATTACCTCTTACAGACAAAGCCTTGAACGATAAAGTTCTAAAATATCTAAAAGAAAAAAACATACTGTCCACTGGGACAGTATGGGTTCCCAGCAGTTCACCGCTTCCTAAATGCAGGTTTTCTTGCTGTTCCAAGGGTGTGTAGATCTAGAAAGGTGTCAGAGCCCTTAGTTATCAGGCTTCCTCTATTCTAGAATCAACTTCCAGCCTAGGTCTGGGAAGCAGACTCCCTCTCTACATTTAAGGTTAGCCTAAGACCTTCTTTTTTAATAAAGCCTTTAACTCTGTAGCCTCTAAAACTACCTTTTACTTTGTAAAATCCCCCAGTTTTAGTTCAGTCTCTGACTAGCAGAGTCTATCACCGGGACCAGCTCTCCATCCTACGGGTAAGAAGTTGCGGTCTAGGAGAGGTTCCTCACTAGATTTCCTCAACTTATTTAAGCTGGTGTCGAGAAGATACGCCTAGCTCTCACTGCCTACTTCCAAACGTATGCCCCGCTCACTCCAATAACTGTCCTTCAGAGGAATAGCCGGGTGGCTCGAAGTCCAGCTATCGGTCACGTCTGTTAACGGCAGCTCTTCTCTCATGATCTGGGCTCTTGTTACAGGCTAGGAAAACTTTAGTGGCTCGGACAGCGAGCCTCAGGGACAATTTGACAAAAATGTGGCTAAAATAACCCATAAGAACCTGTGTGTTAGTGCAGAGGCATAAACAAGTCTTCAAAATTCTGAATACAGATGTAATGTCCACAACGACGTCTTATGACAGTTTTTATATTTATTAAAGCAGATTAGCAAGGTTAAGCAACAGCATTGATTGGTTATACAATTTATAATTCTAAAAAGGCAGATTAAAGCTGTGGCTTACTGATCAGTTCATCTGGTTGGTCAAGGACAGGCTGAGAGACACACGTGGCCATCATGCGTTTTCAAGGCCGCTGGGCAGGGAGGGAGAGAGAGAGAGCTCAAACGATCAGGCCGGCCGGTATGCTGATTCGGCCCCTCCTCCTTGCTAGCGGTGAGCTAGGCTAACCAAAAAGGCTCCAATTATTCCTTCAAGAATTGGGAAAAATTCGTAGATCCTGTTCCAAGCGTCTTTCTGTCTTCTTTTCTTGAAGTAATTCCTTCCAGTTAATCCTCCAGATGGGGGTTGCTCGTCCTCACGTCCCAGCTAGTCCTTCTTCGTATGAAATCGCTCCAGGAATCCACCCAGAGTCCTTCTGCCTTCTCTTTTTATGCGCTCTCTCTCTCCTTGCTCGCCCTGCACCAGCCTTCATCTGATTGGTTCTCTCACCTTTGCATATGCATACATAATTTCCCTCAAACTTCACATGACACTTCTGATTGGTTATTCACATATACAGAGGCGTGCATAATTTTACATAATCATGCATAACACACATCCCACAATGACTTCATATGTTTACAGATTTGGCAGGGGCGTTCACCTTAATCATCATGACATCATGGCACCACCACCCGATACACAAGGTCACTTTGTTTACTTGGCTATACAGCCCGTTAAGCTAAAGCTTATCAGCTAACGCTAACCCTTTTTCTAACGATCTACTTATCAATGTATGTTCCAACGTTACATTAACTGATTGATTCATTGGTTCGTGTTTAATAACAAAATTCAGTAAATGATCTGCCGTCTGCAGTCCTCCACTCTGCCACTTCGCCAAGGCCACTTCTGAGCTGAGCGGATGACATCGTCATTTGACCCAGACACCTGGCCCCAGTGTTGTGTATGGCGAAGTAACTTATGTTTACACTTACGCCCTCTCTCCTGCCCTGTTGACATTCCAGAGAGGAACATGCGCTCCGCTCTGTCTCTGTCCGTTTTTGACCCAACAAAAATAAGTTTTCCCTTTTAACATACACTAACTAACACAGATCTATTACCCAAAATTACTAATACATTTTGTTTCTGATCATTGACTAATCACACACACATTTCATACATTTCATTGATTAGGAATTGCTTACAAATCACGTAAATCACCTCTCCTTCTGTTACTTCACTTGTTTAGACTAGTACTGGCTTGTGTTTACATTACATCACCCAGCTGCTGCATGATCTCTTCTCCTATTTTGATAAACCTAGCCGTTGTTTTTATTCCCCTGGGTACACAGTGACCTCCGGTCGCTTACCTCAGCCGCTGCAGCAGAGACTCACAGTCCTGATCCAAATCATACCGAATACATCTACAATACATCTTTCTGATCAATCATCGGTTCTGATCATTGAATTATGAATGATCAATGTCATTGTTGCTTATAGATTGATTCCAAATCACATCAATTACCACTTTTTCTGTTACTCCACTCTGGCCTATGTACCTCCTCATGTCACATCCGTCTCTCCTTTTACACACAGAGTTAATAGTGATTATTGATTAGAAGCTGAGCTGATTCCAACGATCTCTCAGGGTCATTTGACAACTTATACTGCTATAAGTTTAGGCTGCTGGGGACTGTCTGTCTTCTGTAGTCTCTCTCCCTTCTGGTTCTGCAGATTCTACCATGGTGTTGATGGTTCCTACTGCAGCTGCTGCTCAGTTCCTTCTCCTTCTCCTCTACTCCTCATGACAGGCAGCACAGTAGTGCAGTGGTTAGCACATACATGTCACAGCAACAGGGTTCAATTAGATCTTGGTTCAGCTGGATCTTTCTGTGAGGAGTTGGCATGTTCTCCCTGCGTATGTGGGTTCACTCTGGGTACTCTGGTTTCCTCCCACCCCAAAGACATGCTGTTTAGGCTAATTGGCAACAATAAATCCTGTCTAGGTTTCATATACATTAACTATGGTGTATTGATTATCGGAATAATTAGAGGAATAATAGGAATAATATTAGGGATAATTGCGTGGCAGTGAGAGAAAGCTAATTGTGTTGTAAAAGCACCTTGAGTGGTCCCTGGACTAGAGAGGCACTATATAAGCACTTTTTTGTTATTGTTGTTAAGGATCATGATGCTTTTAGGAACCCCTGGCAAGATAACACTAAAGCTAAAAGACCTATATTCATAGACTTTTGTATAGAGATGGAGTTTATACAATGGATAAACCTATTCAGCTTCAGACCCGGTTCGAGCAGATGCTTGATGATGTGGGCTTTGGTTGAAAGTCAAAACTGCTCTTACAACTTCTTTAATGTTGTGTTTCTCATAGCTATTTCAATGAAATTATATGTTGTTTTTTTAGAATAGTATTTTGAATTGAAAAATGCACTGTAGCATTTTTGGAAGATCTTGTGAAACAAGCACAACTTGAATTGGCTGTGTGTTGTTGTTGTGTGAATGACAGAAAAACAGACAAAACAGTGAAATAAACTGTGAAATCGTGATAACCTAAAAGCTAAACAGGCCATTTCACATCTAAAAGGAAGTGGAGCAGCATTTGATCAGTTTATTCCAGCTACAAGCAGAAAGAAGCTGGTTTTTCTGTGATAGCACAGTAATGTGGATCTGCTTAAAAAGCAACAGAAACGTTAATTATAGTTGTCATAATTACAGCAGTGCAATTTATAACCAGGGTAACTACTTGCCTGAGGAGTTTATTTTGGTTGAATTGAGACCATAATAGAGTAGTGAACCTCTCAGTTATCTCCTTAAAGCAATTAATGACTGCAGTGACCATGCCTGTGACATGTTCTGTCTCTATAACAGGTCCTCTTTTCTGAGATGTTCAGCACAATCCTCACATCTCTGAAGGAATTTTGCTGATGGTACAAGTATGATCAAAAAGAAGGAAAAAAAAAATCTGAAGTTGGATGAACCCTGCATATGATTTCATAAAGTCTCTGTATTAATTATGTCAAAGCAGGGAGAACAGAGATGAGGTCTCGGTGGCTCTCTGTGCTATCGCCCTATCTTTTAATTATCTGCCACTCCTGTGTGGAGAGCAGAGGGTTGGTATGGAAGGACAGAGATGGCAGGGTGCTTACATTTCCTCACCAACTACTCGATAATATTATATGATGATTTAATGATTGAGCTCCATCCTTTTCTTCTCTCTTTCTTTCTTGTGTCTAATATTGTATAAGGAGAATGATTTCTCTTTGTTGTCTTGAAGGAGTCTCTTAAAACTCTCCTCTTGCTCCTTAAAACAAGTGCAGTCACATTTGCATGCTTTATACCTAAAGTATGACACTGAAATTCATTGTAGTGGAGAATAATATGACCTGAAATTTTGACATTCTTGTTCCTCCCTGAGGGATAAGCTATTAGTTGGGTGTGAGAAAAAAGGGATTAAAAAAAAGGAAAATGTCAGAACCATGAAACAAATGTCAAGTGCACCTTCAAAGTACAATCAAAAGTCAAGAGAATCTCTTTTACAAGGATACAATGAGGAGAAGACATCGTGAAATGTGTCACTAAACAATGAATTACACTCAGCGGATTGGTATTTATCTTGATCCATGAGTTACTGCACCAACTTCATGATGCCACTGTAAAACAAGGTCTACTTTGATGAAATCTCAACACTAGTTTTTCATGAACACTTTTTTGTTTACATCCATTCTAAACTTTTAGCATATTTTGCTGTAGTTCATTGGTTTGTTTACACTGTTTTGAGATTTTTCGTTAAAAAATTAGTTAGAGGTTGTTTTTGAACCTATTTCAGTGAAAATGAAGTCAACCTAGTCTTTTGTCAAAGTCACCCTCTTGCTATGGCCATTTATATGCAAAGTAATTTAGAACAGCCAACAATGCATTATCATACAGTAATAAATTAAACAATAGTGCTGAATTAGTGTTTACAGTGATGAATTATGGTACTCAACTCTGGAAAGTTTCAAGTGTCTCCCAGCTGACTGAACTAAAACCGGTACCTAAAATGAAGTGGGTACAATGGACAACTACTTCAAGACCCACAGATTCACTTTGTGACTATTACTCAGGAAGGGAATTCAGCATAAAACCTGTCCTGCGGATCACTCTGTTGTGGTAACTCTAAACAGGTAGCAGCTGAAAAAGGCATTTACTGTCAGCTTTATTTTATTTGTCAGTATCCATTTATGCTTTCATTCCAGGCCTGCTGCGGATTAAAAAAAAAAAAGATAAAGAGCAACTGTTCTCACAAACCTTAAAAGAGATTTTGACATGGAGAATACCAAACAATGGAGCATTTCAGTTCATACTTTATTTTTTTTTTCCCTGTAAACAAATCTTAAGTTGTGCAATGGTGTTGGGTCATCTTTGTTGTACTTTAATTTTTTTCATTTCATATTTCTCCACATATTCTCTATCTCTGTGATGGTATGCCCCAGATTCCTCAGAGTCCAGAGATGGCTTTTTCTTTTTTCTTTTTTTTTTTGCACAATTTGTTTTGCACAACCTGATATCTTAATTATGCAGTCAATGACACAAGAAAGGGAGTCAGTGAATTTAGCTTATGCTATCATAATGCAGTAGGAAGATAAATTATTCACTGAGAGCTATTGCATTTCATGATGGAAGCTTGCAGTTTTTCAGTGGGATTTTATGGGAACCAGAGTTGGTTTATTATATTGAATTTGGTTGTGACTGGACACAATTTAAATGCTGTGCACAGATTTTGTAAGTTTGCCATGACTGTGTATCATGCAGTTTAGCAATGGTGAATATGAAAAAGCTGAATTAAGTAAGAGACAAATTGGAGAAGTGAGCTGAAAGCGCATGTGCAGCCTATTTTAGCCACCTGAAATATATAGAAATAGAAGGTAGTAAGCATTCCTACTTATGCATGGCCAAGTAAGTGTAATTTATATTTATAAGTATTTACCTTTACAAGATACACCTTTCAGATTTAGTATGTCAGGTGTTGTCCTTGAGATGTCTATGTGAGAGAGGATGAGACATTGTGTTGATTCTAATATTATCTCAGAGCGGCCATAAACAACTACGTACAACATTACATACATCAGTTTTGACTGAAATCACTGCACAAAGATTGCCTTTAAATTATTTGAATAGTAATTTGTCAAATTACTCATAAAAACAGGACTTTATTATGGGAAAAGGAGACTTCTTGAGTTGCTTTGTTAATGGTAGCCGGTTGACTTATAGTCTAAATGGGCTGCTTTTTTTTAGTAATGATTTCTTGTTTTGTTGTCTGACAAAAGACAGAGAAATGTATGATTGTATGTATGAAATGTATGAAATGCATTATTGGGAATTTGGCTGTTTAAATATACAGTACAGGTGAGCAGGGAGAGGAGAGAAGCAAACAGATGCTGACTCCTTGCACAAGGCCGAATGTAAATGTACCATGAAGTATGCATGAATTTTAAAGCTGGCCTGAGTGTTTCAAAGCTCAAACCATTACCATGGTAAGTGACATAGACATCAGAATGGAAATTCTTAATTTTTCTTAATTTTGATGACATATGCAGAGACACAAATCCAGTGGCTCTGGAAATAAGAAATAGTGATGCCATATTATTCCGTTTTCATCAGCATGAATTATTATTACTTATTATCAGACAAAAAGATTCAATCTCTGTGCCTCATAACTCTTAATAAAACCAGAACTGACAGTGACAGAGATATGTCAGAAGTTGGGAGAAGTTGGAGTTAGGAAGCTCCAGGTGTTTGTGGAGTCTATGATGAAACTTTTTGCATCATCGACGCCTCTGTGTGCACGATAAGCAAACTGGAGTGGGATCATGAGGGGGTCAGTTGCTCTGATGATGTGCTGTTCTATCATCTTCTCCATGGCCTTCAGCGCCAGGGAGGTGAGGGCCACAGGACGAAGATCATTCAGTCTTTGGGTTATTTTTTGGGAGGGTAGGGATAACTGTGGAGTGTTACCACTACTCGGGGACAGTATGGCTGTCGATCGAGTGTTGAAACAGAGTCCAGAACACACTTCCTAGCTGCGCTGTACAGTGCCCCAGGACCTGGTTACTGATAATGTCAGGGCCGGGTGAGCTCCTCTCCCTGGTTCTCCTGAATGCTCTCACCACGTCCTCAGTCCTGAAGGAGGGTGCAGAGCTGACAGGTTTAAGTGAGGATCTGGTCTCCCCAAGCTGGATAAAATTGTTTGACTGAAACCTGGAGTAGAAGGCATTGAAGTTGCCAGGGATGGAGGGGGGTCGCTGCCCTCCACCTGGATGGTTCTGAGGGTGGTGGTGGCGGCAGTATTCACAGAGGCCATGGTTTTGCAAGTACTATAACTCTAACAGAATTTTTAAAGCCACATAAATGTTACTGTCAGCACTCCCAACTAATCCCTCTAGACTCGCCTGCGGTCCCATGACCTAAAAGTAATAGGAATTTTCTTAATGTCATTACTTTTCCTTATTTTAACATCACACTTGTTCCTCCTTTTGCTAAACTTCAACTTGTTATTACTAATGATGTAAAATGTTAGAAATATATTTCAGTGTAATCCAGAAAGAATTGATTTTGCATTTTAGTTTCACTCTAATGAATACATTCACAAGAGATGTGGACTTGAATTTATGTAATTCATATTACTTTTTTAATCATACTATCATACTACTGAATGTAAAAATAATGTATAAGTGATAAATGCATGGTAGCTGTAGCACTGCACATTTTACTGTAACACTGTAAAATGTAAATAAAAACAGAATGCAATGATTTGTAAATCTCTTAAACCCATATTTTATTCCCAACAGAACATAAAGAAGATATTAGATGTTGAAACTGAGACTTTTTACCATTTCATGAAAATATATTAGCTTATTTTCACTTTGATGGCAGAAATACATCTAAAATAGTTGGAACAGGGGAAAGATAAGGCTGGAAAAATAACTGGTGCAAATCAAAAACAAATGGGAACATTTGACCACTAATTAGGTTAACTGGCAACAGGTGAGTAACATGACTGGGTATAAAAGGAGCAATTAGGAAAGGCAGAGCCTCTCAGATATAAAGATGGGCAGAGATTCACCAATCTGTGACAAACTGCGTCTAAAAATTGTGGAACAATTTCAGAATAATGTTCCTCAATGTAAAATATAGAGGTTTTAGAATAGATCAGCACATGCTCCTATCCAGACAACATCTCTTTCAGTGAAGGCCTTGCATATTTCAGCAGGAAAGTGCTAGACCACATATTGTATCCATCACAACAACATGAGAAGAAGGAGAAGGGTCTGGGTGCTGAACTGGCCTGCCTGAAGTCCAGACCTTTCACCAGAGGGGTATACTACGAAGCAAGTTCAACACAGCCAGGCTTTCTTTGGGTGAGCTGGCTTAACAAACCTGAAACTTGCGATCAGAGATAACCGGTACCACGACGGTGGTTATCAACTATCTTTGTTAACCGCGGCTTTCTGCTTTCTGCTCTGTGCGCGTTCACACGAAAGGGGGCGTTTGACGCGTCATTTGACGCCTCTTCCGGATAAAATGGATAGATGGCGGTCCGTATATTTCAGTCAGGAGGAGCAGGTTTTAATAATGCAGGGCTATGATGATTTCAAAGAAATCTTTACGGGCCAAAAGCAATACTGTTGGTGCGAATAAAGCCAGAGAGGAGTGCTGGCAAAAAATTGCAGATCGTGTAAATTCGTAATGTGACAGTGTGAGGTCCTGTCACTGACCTCCGATTGATCACGTGTCCTGGCTACATGGCTCAGGGGATATGCCTTTGGCTGACTGGCAATTATGCGTGACTTTCATCGGGGAGTCTGGGGATCAAATCCCGCCCGGGTCCTCTGTGGTGTCTCTTGCAAACAACAACAGTAAATTATATTTATTTCACCACTTAATGCACCTTAATTAATCTCCCTCCCTCTTTTAGAACGCTTAAACTTTAAACTTAATGCAGCAGATTTAAACATTATGTAGGTCTGACTGTCCCATTATGGATGATAAATAAAAATCACTTTAGTTTTTTGCTAAATCTATGTGAAATTAATTTAAGATTTAATATTATCTGTGATACCAATATACGTTCACCGGCCACTTTAATAGGTACCCTATCACCCTGGGGAATCTATGAATTATATTATAACATTTCACATGAAATTCCACGTCACACTGATTATCAATATAATGGACTATTAATTTATGTTACCTGCGATTTAGTAAAACGCTTCTTTTATTTGAAGCGTGGGCAGATGGGCAGGGAATACTACAAACATATTCAGCAGTTCAGTAAGAGCAAGTACAACCTTTATTCCAGTATTCTGGCTCAGATTTTCTGCATCACCAACTAAATGCATGTAGGTTCCCTTGGCAAAGAAACGCAAAAAAACGCACACCGTTTGCTCTACTGTGAGCGCACGGCCAATATCTGGCTTTAGCAGATTACAAATGTAACGTATTCCCTCAGCTGGAAATCTATAGCGTTCATAGAGAATATGGTCATGGGAAGCCAGCGGATCAGTCCGGTCTCTGAATACTCTCCCTCCATTGCACAATCCTGGCGCTAAAGTCAACAGGATTGGGTGAAAGTGAAAGGGCGGTGCTTTTTATAGCCGATTTGAGCCTAAACTCTGCACATAACCTGCTCCGGACCAGGATAAGTTTGAAGAGTAAGTTACCATGGTGATCTAGCCAGGTTAAAAGAGAGCCACCTTCGTGGTACCGGAAATCCTGGCTTTAGACTCAACATACCTCGCTAACCCTCTAATCTCGCTTCGTAGTATACCCCTCAGGAGAAAACATTTGGCATTTCATTCAACAAAAAATCAGAAAACAAACGCTAAGGACTGTTGATCAGCTCGAATCCTGCATCAGACAAGAATGTGACAAAAACTTCAGCAACTGGTCTCATCACTTCCCAGATATTTTCAGACAGTTGTTAAAAGAAGAGGGGATGCTACACAATGGTAAACATTATGACCAAAACCTTGGATCTTTTTCGAATAAACATATAATACTACTGGTACATCCTGTTTTTCAGTATTATATATTACACTACTAGCTGACTAATCTATCTCATACTGCATCTCACATCTCTGAACTGGAACTGCATCTCACTGCATCTCAGAATGAAATGCACAAGAATGACATACATGTTTTTGGACTGTGCACAGGAACAGTTTTCCAGAGAAAAACTGGAGTGCCTGGAGAAAACCCGCACAAGCATGGAGGAAAACATGCAAACCCCACACAGAAAGGCTCCTGCCAGGTTTTGAACCAGGACTATTCTCGTGAAACAACAGTCCAAATCACAAACCCACCATGCTGCCAACACCACAGCATATACTAACATGACATTTAACTGACAATTGTGTGCTTTTCTTAGGAATGTTGGTAAAGATAAGTAAAAAGTAAGAAAAATATGATTCCCTGGTCTTTCAATGTAGTACGGAGCCCCTCTGGTGACATTTGATAAAAAAATAATAATGCGTGGCGATGAGAAGGTTAATACGTGGCCACGAGATAATTAAAGGTATGGTGGGTGTTCTTATTTTGCAGCATTTTTTACAATATTGCCTGAAAACCTTTTCACATTCCCATTGCACCCACTGAAATAGAATGTTTGCAAAAAAAAAAAAAAAAAAATGAAACGTTTTGGTCCGGCCTAGAGGGTGTAATCAGACCAATCTCTGACCAATCAATGTACTGATCATCCTAATACGTCCATCAAATATCAATCCACTCCCACCCACCCCTCACAGTTTCGTTACTCGAGGATCTCCCTCAGCTCTGGCAATCAGGTGAGCAGATAGCGTTGCTATTTGAAAGCCAGAAATCAAGTTAGCTCGCACAGATCATTTTGTTGCAACAATGGCAGAGAAGAAGAAGACGTCAACCGGCAGCAGCAAAATCCAAAGGGAAAACTGTTGTTGAAAAAGCAACAGCCATGCAGAAGCTAACCGAGAATGAAACAGAACAAGAGTGGTTATCGGTACGGCTTTCCAGCGCTGGCGCCAGCTAAATTATGAAAAGGGGCTCCAGACCGACGCCAACGTGGCCCAGTTACTACTGGATAGGTAAGATGATGCCGTTCTGATAACATAATATTTCAACATACTGATTGGTTACAGGTATTGCAGGCCTATTCACCCAGTCAGTAGAAAATGAAAGATGATGACATAATTATTGTCCATCGAGTGACATGATGAACATATTCCAGCATGTTTCGCTAAGCTACCAACTCTGTCAACTAGGCTACAGTACTATGTGTGACACCGTTAGCTAGGCTGTTGTTATCCCTGACGGTAGCTTTCCCAATATCATTGAATGCTATACCTTTTGTTAAATATAAGCTTCATGCACAAACTGATAAATGCTGCTTATTGATTTTGTTTTTAGTCATGACACTGGCACCGCACATAGTTCTACTCCTACGATGCTACTTGTTGTTGGCAAATCTACGTGAGTGCTCGCGAATGCTCGTGAACTTCCGCGACTGCTCGAGACAATGTGCTCTTTCATGTAGTCGGGAATCGTGTGAAGGCGTGGTTTCAAGGAGTGGGCTGAAGAGGAGGAGGCAGGGCCTGTGGGAGGAGGGAGGGAGTGTATATTTTCAAAATCTCACTTGAATTGGATTGCTGGAACTGTTTTTTCAAAGATCTCCCACATACCTTTAATGTGTGCCCACGAGATAATTATAGTAGCCATTTCCACACAGAGATTGATTGTTGCTTTCTTGATTCGTACTTTAACCAACAAACATGGACACTTTTGGCTTTATTTTATTTTATTTTGATACAGAAATGAATTACAATGACATTCTTAAGGCACTTGACGTTAGGCATGGAGTATTGCTTAGCAAGAGACACTTAATTCGGCTGTTCAACGTATTAACATATTAACTATCTCGTGGCCGCGCATTATTATCCCGTGGCCACGCATTATTATTATTTTTTTTAATCAAATGTCACCAGAGGGGCTCTGTAATGTAGCTAGCCAAAGTCACATTTACAAAAATAGCTTGCTGTGGTTTTTGTTTTGATTAAGTTATCAAAGTCTTGTTTAGCTGTCTTACAGTTTCAGCCTAGGTTTGCTTGTGCTCTTTCATTGTTTTTGATTAATGTTTTGTGTTTAGCTTTCATTTCTGTTTAAGTTTGAAAGTCTGTCTCTTTGTGTGGTTAGTTTTAGTTTGACTTCCTTTGGTCCCAACTCTCCAGATTATTTACACCTGGATCTCATGAGCCCCTGTGACTATATATATTGTCTTGTCTTTTGCCTTTTCCCTGCCAGTCTGATTGTTCTGCTACCTTAGGTATCAATACATAGACTCAGAGGAGAACCGAGACGTCCTCACCTCACCTCACCCTGATTCTAACAGTGGCCTGTGATGCACCTCACTCACCTCACCTCCGGTGCTGGCCCACAATGCTTCTCTGCATGTCTCAGAGGGATCTTGTCAAGCTGCCACCTCTCCTCTCTCTGTTCTCCATCCTCTCTCAGTTCTCCATCCTCTTTTCCTCCTTTACCTGGCTGGCCTTCAGCAGGAAGGTCCCCACATATAAGTCGGGTCCTGCTCAAGTTTCTACCTCTTAAAGTGGAGTTTTTCCTTGCCATTGTTTGGCTTAAATTATTTTTTTTTCTCCCGCTGGGGGAGTTTTTTTTTTTCTTCAACTTGCCATTTTTATTTGATTAGAATTTAAAGATATAATTTTAGTTAAGGATATTTGCTCGGGGATCATGCTCTGGGTCTCTGTAAAGCGCCTAGATTCAACGTGCATCGTAATAGACACTATACAAATAAAATTTAATTGAACTGAATTGAATTAAATTAAGTCTTTGCTATCTCAGCCCAAATCTCACTCTCCAAAACTGTCTGGCCTGTCAAGCCGGTCCCTGAGGGCGCCTGTAGGAACTCCCGAGTCTCCCCTGGAATTATTTCGTCAGTCTGCATGGCGCTCAAACACTGAATCATATTTAACTACCACCCAAGTATCTTTGTCTTTATGACATTCTAATGAAGATGAAATACACGTCTCCATTTTTTTGTAGACAATTGTAAATACAGTTTCTCTCATTTTCCCTATCTCCCCATGGGAAGTGTCTATTTTCAATAACGTGATGTCCTCTGACAGCTTTCCCACATTCCTCCATTCCATTAATGCTGGGACAGGCACGCATACACAAACACATAAATTATATGGGAAAGCATTGCACACACTTCATGGACTATTGTACCTCTGCAATGTTAACGTTTACAGAAAGTTCCCGTGTCATGTCAGCTACGTGTGAGTAAATTGGCCACATGAACAGACAACAGGAAACTGGCACAATCCTAACCCCCCCATCCTGAAGACACAGTGGATTGCTCACAAGGTACAACAGCATGATGCAGGCACAGCACAGCTCTGCTCAACACAAGAACATCACATTATGGTAGGATTCAAGGCATAATGAGGATTTCCTCATCCATCTAGCACTGAGTGCAGTCAGCCTGTCACTGCCATGATATCATATCATGGTTTGTGTCATCACTTGTCAAGAAAGATTTCTGGCCAGCTTCAGACATGATTGAGTGAGGGTGAACCAGATGCTGAGGCTTTTGTATGGTGCGTGTTTGTATTTGAACATATTTGAGTGCGACATACAAAAACACAATACAACTCACGTGGCTTGGCATAAACATGATGTGAACAAATTTCTGCAACGGGACACAAACACACACCAAAAGGTAATGACACTTAAATGTCATCTCTGTCAATCTAGGGCTCAGGAACTCAGGAGACTAATTATACTCCTGTGCTGACACAAAGACATTCCACTGGCTCTGTCTTCGAATCTCCGCAGCAGCCTGACAGGATATGTGACCTGGACAAAGCCCGAAGGATTAATGTCCTCATTAACAAATGCCCTTGCACACTCACGTTCACACTCGCACAAGTTAACAAACACTTGATTAACCACATGTTCTTTTTCAAAAAGTTATATCCATCATTACGGTCACCGTGACCACTGTGCTGAATATGAGCAGCTCATATTACATAAGAACCTTTTGAACTGGAGCATTGCTAATCTCCAAAAGTTCTTTTTCAAATAAAATATTCTTTAGGAAAGAAAAACTGGAAATGGACAAATGTCTTAAGGAAGAAATAAGTGATATGCAGTGACATAAATGGAAAAAAAGAAATATTAGAAATATAGGACTGTGTCCTTGCATCAGTATGTTATGTATAACTGTAATGTGTTTTGCTGAAAGCCATTGCTCTTCTAACTAATTGTACATTTTCTCTTTTGAAAGCCAATCCAAAAATGCTATCTGTGGCCTACGATAAGTTAGAGTTCATTGTTCACAGTGTGATCACATGGCAATTAACCTACACCTACTGTACAAACTATCTGTTGTTTTAGTCATTTTTCTTCCTCTCTCACTCACACGGATAAAGTGCAACTAATGAAAATCTGAATTGCACGTCTAACTCTCCAGCTCTTCTCTATCTGTATCCATACAAATGGGGTCACTTTTATCAAATGGAATATTTTAACGCAGTCATTTGCACACTGAAGAGAATAGATCTGGTGGAAATGTGTATGAGTGCGAACACTTTCCTTTGTCAAATATCCACATGAATATGCAATTTTCCCTGCATCTTGCCCTGTAAACAACTCTAAAAATAAAAACTCTTAATTTGTCAGATGGAACATTGAACAGAACATTGAAACATGATGAAAATGATCCAGCTCAAAAAACCTGTTTATAGTTGTAATTTTAAGAAATAAAATGTATTGCTTTTATTGTTGTCGTTGTTGTGTTTTTTTGTTTTACATTTAATTAAGCACACCAATATTTGAAGCAAAGAAATAAATTACTTTTTGGTAAGTAATATGGCTTTAACACAATCAATCAAGATAGAAAATGCAGTGCTGCTGGAAATTGTTTTTTATTGTACAATATCTAAAAAAAACTGTATCTAATGAGGCTGCATGTCATAAAATGCGTGGCAGAGTGTAAAATGCATTTGATTTCTTGAAAATGTTTAAATTTGAGTTGTACAGTACAGTGTGAGTTTCACTAAAAAAATTAAGGTCCAGGTGAAAGAGGAGCTTTACCTGAGATTTACCTGGAGTTTCTTAAGTAACTGGATTATTTTGGTCTGTCCTGGTTAGCACACTTTTGCAGTATTATGCAGAAGTCAGGCAGTGCTACTGGATAAGGACGGAGGGGGACAAGAGTAAATTCCAAGTACATCAGGATCACACCTCTCAACAGAAAGGTCTTGGTGTGAATACACAGCCTCAAGGTATCAGTGCAACAATGCACACGACATATACAAGCCAGGCTTGTATGATGTGAACCCGCTTTACTTTCTGATGACAAATAATACATGATATATGACAATGTGCAAATACAAATGGCCCAGTTTTGGTTCAACTACATATTACGTGTCTTTTTTTTAGTCCCTTGTTAGACAGGTCACTTAAAAAAATCAGGCTAGAATTGAAAGGTAGACCCATTTCTCCTGGTACCACCACACCACTGTCAGTAGGCTTCACTCACTGAATCCTTTTACATGGGCTTTAGTTTGGATGTAGGATGCAGGTTTAATCAATTCTGAAGTACAGTACTGTATAGTTTGTGATGATTGTTCATACTGTGGTTCCAAGGTCTTCAGTAGCTGGTAAAACCCGGGGCTCTCTCTACGTGGACTTTTTGGTTCAGAAATTTGATTTCGTGAAACCCCCTTTTTTTTAGTGTTCAAACAAAAAATTGAGAGCACATCCACACCCTGTGTGCTTTGTTTAGTTTGTGCTTTTCACATATTAATATAATCTAAAGTGAGTCTGGTGAACAGGGTGTCCAACTCTGCTGAATTGACTCTTCTGTCAAAGTCACCTCTGACTAAAGAGTTACACTCTCCAGTCAGGATATGAGCTACTTTCATAGTTGATGATGTGCTACATCGTCCCATAATGTGATCCACAGTAGTTGCAAGATCTTACCAGGATGGGATCCCAAATTTCAGTTTGCTGGTTTTTGCCAATAGTAGAGACAGGAAACACTTCCTAAAAGTAACCAAATATGTCTTCAAATAAATTTGAAACTGATATTTTAACATGAAAAAAAAAAATCGCCTATGCTGGTTTTAATGCATCTAATACTTGAATGTGGTGACCACACTAACTGAACACCTTTATTGGAAAAAATAAAAAATAAAATAAAAAAAATCAAAAATTATTCGTTGTGTGCTGTCTAAGCTGCAAACTTATTTCACCGCACTAGATGAAGAACAATTACGTCAGGATTTTGATGCATCTTAGCATCAAGACACTTCCAAACCTCTAACACGTTTACACAAATAGTCACATGAGCATTTATCTTTTATTGTTAAATTAGAACATTTACTGCTTTTAAATTGAAGAAAATCAACTAGGTTAAATCCATCACAATGAAAAATAACATTGCAAATAAACCTTGGACAAAAGTGCACAGGACAAAGAAAATGCTAAAAGTGAAGAGCAAGAAGAAAGAGAAGAAGATGGTGTTCTGGCAGTTTTGGATTACATAAATATTAGATATTACACCCAATCCTCATTTTTATTTATTAATTCATCTGCTAAATGTCTGTTTCTTATCACGGCCGACAAGCCATCTGCCATTTAGAGGCACAATGTTGAATGAAAGTGCTGCAATGTTCAGTACAATGGAACATAATTGAAACACACTGCATAACAAACAGACATACAGTTAACAGATTTGTATGGAAGACAATGAAATATTCTCTCTATTAAAAACCTACTTGAGACAGAAGAATGCACAGAAAAATGATGTGTCTTATCAGTGCTGACAATATGTTTGGTTGTATTCTCTCCAGGGCAGCAGGAAGCAGGGCAGTGCTGGTGGGTTATGAATTATTGGCAATGTTTTTCTCCCATTACAGAGAAATGTAAGTAACAAATCTCTTGCATTGCCATTATAATATACCTAAATAATAAGAACTTGACAGAAAATTCCCCAAAATCTCTAAATGACTTCTTCAATGGTTGCACAGAGCTACTGTTCAGCAGGCAGACCAGCAAGCAGACTGCCAGGAGGGAGAGGGGACTTCAAGGAGATATTAAGATTCACCAACAAAAACGTAAGGACAGTTTCACATTCAATAACCACAACGGAAGGAGAAAATACAGGTTGCTGTCATCTCTTACTTCCCCCCCCCCCCCATCTTATAACATTATTTTCACAGGTATGAAAAAAATGAAGTGATAGTATGACACTGATTCAAATCTGAGGTGACATACACTATATTGCCAAATGTATTTGCTCACCCATCCAAATGATCAAAATCAGGTGTTCCAATCACTTCCATGTCCACAGGTGTATAAAATGAAGCACCTAGACATGCAGACTGTTTCTACAAACACTTGTGAAAGAATGGGTTGCTCTCAGGAGCTCAGTGAATTCCAGTGTGGAACTGTGATAGGATGACACCTGTGCAACTAATCCAATTGGGAAATTTCCTGGCTTCTAAATATTCCACAGTCAGCTTTTTATAAGGAAATGGAAGTGTTTGGGAACAACAGCAACTCAGCCACGAAGAGTTAGGACACGTAAACTGACGGAGTGGGGTCAGAGGATGCTGAAGCGCATAGTGTCAAGAGGTCGCCAACTTTCCGTAAAGTCAATCACTACAGACCTCCAAACTTTATCCGTAATCTGTATTTAAGCCGTACATCACCAAGCGCAATGCAAAGTGTTGGATGCAGTGGTGTAAAGCACGCCGCTACTGGACTTTAGAGCAGTGGAGGAACGTTCTCTGGAGTGACGAATCACGCTTCTTTATCTGGCAATCTGATGGAAGAGTCTGGGTTTGGTGGTTGCCAGGAGAACGGTACTTGTCTGACTGCATTGTGCCAAGTGTAAAGTGGGTGGGTTGCAACCCACCCGATAATTTAAACCAGCCACCACAACCTCCCCAATATCATATCATAATTATTCAAAATGAATGTTAGGTATTATAAACACGACAATCTGGTAGATTTTCTCAATGGCAGTAAAAAAAGAAAAACTCCACAGAGAAAGGCTCTTGCTGAGGTTTAAACCACAGACCTTCTTGCTGTGGGTCAATAGTGCTAACCATCAAGCCACTGTGCTACACCAGTTTTTCAGGGTTCTCAATGTTTCTCAAATAAAACAAGTCAGTGTCAAATTTTTTCGCACTGTGATTTTTGAGGTAGGTCTATGATTTAAAAACTGTCTTATGTCAGGGCCGCCTCGGTAGCGCTGTGGTTATGGCAGGTGGCCCATGTACAGAGGCTATAGTCCTTGTGCGGCTGGTCGTGAGTTCGACTCCCGGCTTGTCGACCCTTTGCCGCATGTCTTCCCCATTCTCTCTGTCCCCCTTCCTGTCTCTCTCTACTATAAATAAAGGCCACTAGTGCCTAAAAAAAAAAAACTACTGTCTTATGTCGAACCACAGCTACATCCTAACCCTGGTGTCTAAACCATAACTAAACTGTAAATTTAAGGAATTTGATTAAAAAGGAAAAAAAAAAAACAAGTGTCTGCCATGAAATTACATACATTTATTTCAACAGAGAAGATTTCATAGAAAGAAAATTTCATAATAATTAAAGCATTGAGATTGTCATTAACTAAAGACTTTTAGCTTTACAAGGTGTACTTTAATCCATCATGAAGTCTTGCATGCTGTAATGTCTTGAGTGATGCAGACCTCAGTTGGCTGTGGTTCAGCAGGCAGAGGAAGTTGAACTCCATCCAGAAGGTCAGGCTCATCAATCCCCAGACCTGCCATATTTTAAGGATGGAGCTTGACAGTACAGATTTTCATATGGTCAGAAGTTATTGGAGGGGGGGTTGTTGGTTTTTTTTGTACCACATCAGATAAACTTATGTAAAGCAACAAATGTATTTATAATTAGGTCTTATGATTGGTGACTGCGCAAATGGCTAGCTGTTATCACATTAGCTACTTAGCATTTAGCAAAATATTGATTCTGAGCTGTGAATAAAAATCTAACAGAGTATATTCATTCATGTTTTAAAGAGAATCCTTTTTTGTGCTATCAGTTGTACTAACAGACAGCTGTGACTGGCTGTGGTTTGGCCTGGAATGATTTAAGGATGAACATTTGCTAAGCTACTGACAGTTTGTGTTATCTGTGTGTCCACTAAATGCAGTGGTCATTTCTGACATCCCCACTGAAACAACATGTGAAAGAGAAGGTTCTGCTGTGGATGTCCTCCAGCAGCTCCACAGCTCTTCCAGTGTGGCTTTGCACATGTGTTGTTAACATCCTGTGTGTTTTTTGTCTGTGTTCTTGCTTTCTGGGCCTTTAACTGTCCCTCGGGTATAAATTAAATGTTTTGAATTTGTATTTGAATTGATTACTGTCCGGCCTACCTCTAACAGGACTTCAAGAGACGTGACCTGTGATGTTCAAGATGAACTAAAGTGAAAACAAATCACTTTTGCAAAAAGAGTCAAAACCAGGTCAGTCAGATAACGATTCGGTAACCTTGTTGTTCTTCCTAAACTAAACATAAAAAAGGAAAAACTTAGGTCTTCACACTCCATCCTACATAAACTTGTTTGCTTGTTAATCAGAACTCTATTTGTTACCAGCTTATTAGTTGAAAATACTAATATTACATGCACCCATGACTGAAAACCATGGAGATACAGCTCTGTAGATATGCAGTGTGGCAACACCTCTCTAGTGACAAGTCACAGACAATGGCTTTATAGATGCATGTGACGAAATGTTGGTTGATATTTTCCAATATTAATATTAGTTTTTTTACACCTGAGAATATATAATATTCTAAAACCTGTAGCTTTTATTTCCTTCTCATTTTGTGGAAGTGGGATCTGACCATGTCCACGTGTTTGTACAAATTTCTGTAAGCTATTTTCAAGGTCCAAACTAAATACTAAATTGGTCCATTTTATCAGAGATTGAGATTCATGAGCTGTTTTTTTCTGCTTTGAGTTGCATCTGCTAAAGAAACCACATACTGCAGTTGTACCTTTCAAAGGTTGGGTCTCACATATTGTCTTCCCAATGAAATATTTTCCACTGCTTCAGCACTTTGTGCAGTACAAGTGGCAGTGATTTAAAGAGTGGACGTAGAAACCAGAATCATGAGAGATTGATTGCAGATGGTTCGCTCCATGCAGCATCCATGGTAGTAGACCATGAGACTGATGGTGACAACAGTGAATGATTAACCCAAAAGAATAAAGCCCAAAAGAGAGGGGGTCTGTGCACTGCAAGTCACCTTCTTTAATTTATTACTTTGTCTTTCAATTGTCTCTTGACTTAAACTCTTTCCATGACTGCTTTTGTTGACTTCTACACACTTCAGCTAACTAGTTGAAGTTTGTGCATGATTTTGATAAACCAATCCTATATACAATCACCTGCAAAAAAAAAGTTATTTTGAAAGTGCTTGCTTGTTTATAAATGGTGTATATGGACGGTTTCCAGATGTTTCTGTGAAACACGCCACCTGGCACATCAGGTTGGTCATTGGTGGCCTGCCAGAAACAAAAAAACAGAAACAACATTAGAGCAAACTTTCCATTTGACAATGAGCACAAAGTGAAAGCCAGACCAGGAGTTATTTGCCTACACTAGCACTATGACTGGTTCAGAACAGAGATAGAGTTTCAGACGAAGTAATTCACAGCAACTGTGAAGCGTTGTAATGGAAATGCTATAGTCTGGGATTACTTTACTGCTTGAGGTCTTGAGGATACTGTTATGCTTATGAAGAACAAGAGGGACAGTAGTGGATTAAGACAGGCTGTAGCTTGAATGGAGATTCCCCTGATGGCTTCTCAAAAATGGCAGTCAGATTATGGCTAAGCGACGCACTGGTGACACTCTGAGTAGTTGACCACCAACCACACAATGATTTCTGTGAGCTCAGACTAAATGGTCTATCCAGGATTTAGCCCCAAGCATGATTGACATGTAAATAGAATACACTCAGCCAGTGGCACTTACGCTTCTTCTTTTGAATATACGAATGTAGACCAAATATAAGGATGATAAATCTCCTCGAGTGGGACAAAGTGGCATTGCAAGGCTTCCCAGTCCATCCCCACTCATCAACACAGTATTTTCAGTGGCTCTTTTGTCAATGCAGCTTTTAAAATATCATCAAAATGTACCGTTTTGTTTTTTTTTTTGATATACTACTTCAGTTAGGTTGACTTTTCTAATGTTTTCAAGTGTAACTCTTACTCATAGCAGCTTTAAACTGACTGAACATTTGATAATGAGCAACCCACTTGTGCCTGTCTATAAAATTGTAGGCAGTGTTTCAAAGAAGATCAATATTAACAATCATGCAAAACCAACACACTCTACACTGACAGTGAAAGATTTTCTTTTTCAACAGTTATCCGTTTGTTAGGGTTAGGTCGAGGGAACACTAGCTCGTACTGACATTTACAGCTTATTATTTTGTTGTAAAACCTAATCAAAAAAATGCAGAGCATATAATATATATGATACAAGGTAGAGAAAGTAGACTCACAGTCAGTGTCTCAATTATATTTGGTTGCCATGATGGTCTAATTGGCACCCTGGCTTTTGATTTTTTTTTTTTTTTTTTTTTCACTGATCATGAGTCAGTGTGAATCATCTCATTTGGTTATTGCATCCCAGAGGGATGTTTGAAAGAAGATGTGAACAAATTACAACCTTGTCTTTTAATAACTATACATTTTGTGCATACATATACCTGGCAACAATAATTAACCTACTCACCAGTAATCATAGCGCTCATTAAAATTGGGAAAACTGCACACTGTCCAATCCACTCTCTTTGTCCCTAGGAAGAAAAAAAAAAAGCACAGAACAAGGAAATTGCATCCCTGATGACTGTGAGGTTTTCATCCGTATAGAATTGGGCTTCTCCGTCAGCTTTTTCAATCCTGTCAGCTTGTTCAGTTGACTGGAAGTATGGCTGATGAGATGAGGCAACAAATTCTTTAGGGGTGTTTCTGCCTTGTGATGGGGACCGCAACCATGAAGGGGGAATTGTGTGGATACATGCTATTTGCCGACCGCAGCTGTTTGTCAAAGATATGCTTATATACCATAAGAGAAATTCATTACAGATTCTAATCTCAACTTTCTCAGCATGGAAATAGAGAAAGGACTGTATTTAGTTTTATGTTTCTAAGATCATACAAAAAGTGATGTGGAGTGTCGGGGACAGTAGAGGAGCGAGATAAGGTAATAAGATTGTCAAAGCCTACTTCCCAAGGAGGATACAAAGCAATACCAGGCAGGCATTGTCTTTGTGTAGACCTTTACAAAGATTCACAGTCCTCCCTTTTGTTGAAAAAGGCTGAAGAAAAAGACAAAAAAAAACGTTGGGCCGTATAACTTAACAGCACCGTGTCTCGGACAAAAGAGGGAAATCTCTATATCAGCAGCTTCATGTTGCTCCACCCTACCTCTGATTTCTGCTGCTCGTCCTGTCAGATAAGATTCCCAACTTCAAACATGCAGTCAGTGCTGTTAAAGCAGAGATTGAAACTGATGCTCTGTGAGCGAAGCAATTTCTGTTTAGCATGCAGGCTTTCAACTGATAATAGGGGCAATAATTCAACATTTACTTGAAACCCATACGCACCTAAAGCTTCTTTACACCAATACATTCAGTGATATGGACAGGACACTCAGAGGTTCATGGGTAAATACAAAAATTGATACTACTTTATTTATCCCATCAGCCTTAAAGCATGTTTTCTCAAAGACAATACATCTACAAAAGAAGCTATATTTTTCATAACTTGTTCTTACTCTCCTCATGAAACACAAAGTGCTTCATAATAAATATCTCAAGTGTTTCTGTCTTTCAAGCTGCTAATGGAATATTTATAGAATATTTTCAAAAATGCTTGTAAGAAATTCTAGATATAACAAATGTCTTTGTTCTACTGAGGAAATTTCTTTTATTTCTGTGTTGCATCTTTCTTTCCTCAGTCTCTTTGCTATTCTCTCTCATGTATTTACAGTATCATTTTTTTTTCTTTTCCTTTTTCTCCTTCTGGTTTTGGAAAAACGTTTGTAACCTGAGCTCATTCAGAACTTCAGTTGGGACCTTTTATGCAATGCCTTATCATAATAATAATCCTATACTTTACAAAAATATATTAGACCTCATGTATCCTTCATGCTAGTTCTTTTCCAGCATCTTCCAGCATTTTCCAGAGTAGCTGCATGGATCTGAGTAATGCTCACATACTCTAACAAAAAAAGAAAAACATGCAGGTGATTCTCTTCTGTGAACTTTCTGACTCCTGGAAACAGCTGGAGTCTTTCACATAATTCCCATCAGGAGGTGAACTTTAGCACCACAACGGCCAGTAAATTCACTGCAGTGCTATCAAAAGGAGTTGCATATGACAATTCTCTTGTATTTATAAAGCAGGCAGATTAAGGTTTTTTTTATGTTTAATATTGTATTCAAATTCTTAATGCACTGAAGGTTGATAAAACATAAAACATAAAAAAATGTCAAGCAGTACAACTTGGTTTCTCAGACGCTTATAAACTGCAAGTCTTTTATGACATTTATAAAATAGCAGTTCAGCATGTGTTTGATGTCCCTGCATGTCCCAGAGTGAATAATTGTTAAAATGTCATAAGATGTGTCTGAATAAGCATAAAACAGACACATGATTTAAAATCCTCTCTGTGGGACCATCGGTTTGGTCTTAAATGACCATTTGAAAGAGATGCTATGTGAGAATGTTTTATGTGGTGTAGTAAAATTAAACTTTGTAGGAGATACTGAACAAGACCATGACCCTTTCCAGCTCTAGTGGCAGGGCCACAGGGGCATTGGCCCCATCTCCAAACTAATTGGTTCCTTGAAGTGCCCCTGTCCTGTCATATGTTACAGTGCATCCGGAAAGTGTTCACAGCGCTTCACTTTTTCCACATTTTGTTATGTCACAGCCTTATTCCAAAATGGATTACATTCATTTTTCTCCTCAAAATTCTACACACAACACCACATGTTGACAATGTGAAAAAGGTTTTTTCAAAAGTTTTGCAAGTTTATTAAAAATTTAAAAAAAAACCTAAGTAATCAGATGTACATAAGTATTCACAGCCTTTTCCATAAAGCTCAAAATTGAGCTCAGGCGCATGCTGTTTCCACTGATCAATCCACTGATTGAGATGTTTCCACAGCTTAATTGGAGTCCACCTGTGGGTAATTCAGATGACTGGACATGATTTGGAGAGGGACACACCTGTCTACATAAGGTCCCACAGTTGATAGTGCATATCAGAGCACAAACCAAGCATGAAGTCAAAGGAATTGTCTGGAAACCTCTGAGAGAGAATTGTCTTGACGCACAAAACTGGGAAAGGGAAGAGAAAAATTTTTGCTGCTTGAAAGGTTCCAATGAGCACTGTGGCCTCCACATCCGTAAATGGAAAAAGTTGAGAACCACCAGGACTCTTCCTAGAGCTGGCAGGCCATCTAAACTGACTGATCGGGGGAGAAGGGCTCTAGTCAGAGAGGTGACCAAGAACCCTATGGTCATCCTGTCAGAGCTCCAGCGTTCCTCTGTGGAGAGGAGAACCCTTCAGAAGGACAACCATCTCTGCAGAAATCCACCAATCAGGACTGTATGCTAGAGTGGCCAGATGGAAGCCACTCCTTAGTTAAAGACACATGCCAGCCCACCTGGAGTTTGCCAAAAGGGATCTGAGGGACTCTCAGACCATGAGAAACAAAATTCTCTGGTCTGATAAGACAAAGATTGAATTGTTTGGCGTGAATGCCAAACAGTGATTTAAAATCCAGCATCATGTTTGGAGAAAACCAGGCACCGCACATCACCAGGCCAATACCATCCCTACAGTGAAGTATAGTGGTGACAGCATCATGCTGTGGGGATGTTTTTTCAGCGGTGGGAACTGGGAGACTAGTCAAGATAGAGGGAAAGATGACACACAATGTACAGAGACATCCTGAAATGAAAACCGGCTCCAGATCACTCTTGACCTCAGACCGGGGCAACGGTTCATCTTTCAGCAGGACAACAACCCCAAAAACACAGCCAGGATTTCAAAGGAGTGGCTTTAGGACAACTCGGTGAATGTCCTTGAGTGGCCCAGCCAGAGCCCAGACTTGAATCTGATTGAACATCTCTGGAGAGATCTGAAAATGGCTGTGCACCGATGCTGCCCATCCAACCTGATGGAGATTGAGAGTTGCTGCAAAGAAGAATGAGCAAAACTGCCCAAAGATGGGTGTGCCAAGCTTGTGGTGTTAAATTCAAAAAGACTCAAGGCTGGAATTGCTGCCAAAGGTGCATCAACAAAGTATTGAGAATACTTAAGTGAATACTTATACAAACATTATTTATTTTATTTTTAATACATTTGCAAAAATCTCAAACTTTTTTCACATTGTCATTATGGGGTGTTGTATCTAGAATTTTTTAGGAACAAAAATTAATTTAATCAATTTTGGAATAAGGCTGTAAAATAGCAAAAGTTGGAAAAAGTTAAGCGCTGTGAACACTTTCCAGATGCACTGTATATGTCCAAGACTGCCAGTCAGATGTCAGGTGGATGCAGTTCCATGCCCCAACAGTTGGTGGGGCTAATAAGTCAAATATGAATGTCCATGATCATTAAAACTTGCAGAAGAACATGAACAAGAATGATGCTTTGAATGTTACTGCTGTACTGGAGATAAACATCCATTTGACTGAAATTACACAAAGCCAATTCATTTTTATGGTCTAAACTTTTTTTTTTTTTAATGACAAAAATAATGGAACAAGGTGTTGTAAGAGATGAAATGTTTAAAAATGTGTTGTTATAGAATACCAAAAAGATTGTGTGTAAGGATGTTACTTGAATGCAGTCCACTGAAGGCCTCGTGTTTGGAAAAGTGATCTTCTCCTCCTATTGGAGTTCATCACCCTGACTAATTCCATGAGGTATTTGTGTTAACTTTAAGGTTCTGTTGACTACCAAAAAACAGGGACTAAAGGGGGCAGGAAAATTCTATTCATTTAAAGTAAATCAGCAGATCTCATCCCATTTAGGGTTCATGTAAAGAATCATGATCTGTGGCAGAAATACTTTGTTTAAAATGTATAGAAAACATTTTGCATTGCATTTCTTTTGCACATATTATGGATATGTTTGCACATTATCTGCAATTAACATATTTAACTTTGGACTGACAAAAAGGCTTCAGCGTTATAAGCTTTTCATCTGCAGGGCTGCAGGGAGGTGAGAACAGTATTGAAGGAGAGCTGATTCATTTGTTAAAAAACATTGAAAAACAAGAGTTTAGAGACAGTTTATCTCAAAGTCTCAAAATCATTACAGCAGTTGCCCACAATCTTACTGCTGATCAGGGCTAGTTCAAGGAAAAAAAAAAAAAGAGAGACTAAAATGAAAAATGTAATGAGAATTTTTTTTTCCAATAATACAGAATTTCATTTTCCAGGATAAACTATGATAACTTTTATGAAGTGAAATGGCTGGAAAAAACACAATTAAGACTTTTTTTTCTTTTTAAAGCAACTCAGAAATTCGAGCTGCTCGGCCCAGGGAGTGTCTTGTATAGTGGGTCATTAGCCTACGCTAGGCACTAACCAAAGGTAATTTATGATCTCATGGCCGACTGTTGTAGAATCATGAGACAGCAGCCAGGTCAAACAAAGCCTCTTTCTTATTTCCCACCACAGGCTGCTCATTTAGTTGAATCAGCTTATCAACAGTCAGACTGGACAGCTGTTTTTAGCAGGAACAGTGTCCAGCTACAAGTATAAAGCCTCCGTGGACTGCTGCTCAATAGTCTTGAATCAGCCATCTGCCTCAAAAAGAGGATCTTATTTTGCTTGTTGAAACAATTGTAAACAAAATGAGAGCACATTAGAAATGAAGTGTAATAGCAAAAAGAATCTGGAAAAGTGTCGATGTGACAGCATAGAGAGAAAGAGTGAAATGTAGGAATCGACAGAAAGAAGAGATTTCCCGAGGGCAGCGCTAGTAAATGAGTCGTCAGAATGGATATGCTACCAGTCCTATTGTAACAACGCTACAACTAAATGGATGCCTTAAAAGTTAGACAGAAAATTATTTCTCATTTTGTCGCAATATACCCCCAGGTAGACATTAATGCTTTAGTTATGGACCCGACAGTAAAAGCCCCTGAGGTTGCATGCAGCTTACCTGCCATAAATATTGGTGGCTATGTATATGTATCTTTGTCATTTCAAAGGTACTGCTTTTATGGAGAGGAGAGTACTTTTGTGCAAATAGTCAGTAAAGTTGATGTGATGCCATGTGTCATTTCTGTAGCCAGGTTGTCACCCTGTCTGCATAGCCAACTCCCCAGGTGCTGCACATCACAGCTGAGACTTGATTCAGCCCTGATCGCTCTGACCCATTTCACTGCACATAAATGCACAAACCCATGCACATACTCTAAGCTTTCAAGCAAAGTTACAAATGTATAGCAAAGTGCAACAGCCACACACAACAACAACAACAACAACAAAAAAAAAAACTTACATGTGTGCCAAGCTTCATTTCTGCTCTGTTGAGTCTGTTTGTGACACAACTTTGCAGATGTTTTAGCCACGGGGACATGAACACTAAATTTGCACAAATTCTCTTTCTAGTCGTTTGGTTGGAACAGCGGGTTTTGAAATGATAATGAATATGTGGGCCAAGATCTCCCACATGGCATCACGTCTACTGTGGAAAAAACAGAGGAAATAGAAAAACAAGACAGCTCTAGAAAGCAGCAGCAGAATATTTTTCTTCTGTTTTTTTTTTTTTTTTTTTTTTCCTGTGAAATGGGAAATTCATATTCTGGCTGAACTACAGAGATAAAGCCTGTCTTTCTAAAAAAAGTGTTAAAACACTAGAAAATGTGAATGAGGGGTTAACATTACAGCTACAGGGTGAAGAGGGTTCCCTATGCTGCTAATTTGCAGTTCAAAATCTTGTGGTTTCCCCAGTGGAAAACACAAGGAGTGATGACTCAAAAAAAGAAAGACAGATGACTCATAGTGACAAATTAGCAAAGACATGTTTGCATAGTTCCAAACATGTGCTCTAAATTGCTGATTACAAGCATAATAAAAAAAAAAAAAAAAAAACACACACACACTCGTGACTCTAACATGAGATACAAAGACGCCAAGGATGAAAAGGCAGAAACAGTGTGAAGGTCGAATTCCAGAGCAATATAAGTACAGAGCAGAGAGAACTGACCGGACGCGACTCTGTAAGTAGCACATCAGAAAAGATGATGCAAAGCAGAACGTTGATGGACAATATAGATCTGGTGGCTCCCCTTGAACCAGAGCTGCTGTGCATATTTGGGACTGGGGACCTGGGGCGCTCTCTGGGCCTGCGCCTGCTTCAGTGTGGCTTCAGAGTGGTGTATGGCAGCCGCAGACCTCAGAGCTGTGGTCCCCTGCCTCTAGGAGCTCAGGTACGGGAAACTGGAGTTTGTTTTCTCTCTCTTTTTATTTTTTATTTTTATTTTAAAGGCATAAAAATACATGTAAGCTGGATCGTATCCGTGTTTCATGATGCTCTGCGCGTGTAATTGTGCAGGTGATGACCCATGCAGAAGCAGCTCAGGCTGCCAGTCTGATCTTCATTTGTGTTCACAGAGAAAACTATGATTTTCTGGAAACAATGGCTCCTCAACTTCAAGGAAAGGTAAACACTTTATTGGCTGAAACAATGTGTTAAAAAAAAAAAAAAAAAAGCTCACACAACAGCCTTCACATATTTATTTATTGATTTTTTTCATTCATTGCATTTGTATATTTACTCGTCAGGGAAATACATATTGTGATAGATCTCATTACTAAGGGTCAAAATAGTAATTAAGAAAAAAAGACAAATCTTAATTAAATTTGCTTTTTCCAGCTACCTGTGTACTTATGAAGTATTCAAAAAAAAATAAGAGAGAGAAACATTTTAATGGAGTAACAATGATGCAAATTATTCACAAATTATTCACATCATCTGAGGGGGCTTTTTAACATATTATGTGACTAAGTAGCTTGTTGTCACATGCAATTATCTTACTTAAATTAATGGTTGCCGACTATTTTCATGGCCCTTCGAAATAGCATTGTCGTGGTTTTTAAATTTAATTAATTCTTTTTGGGTTTTTTTATATCACAAGAAACACTAGTGCAATTATTTTTAATTTACTTAATTTGATTTAATTTGTTTCTTTTCTGGATTTTGATATCACTTTATATTAAAACTCAATCTTCAGGTTTTACAACAGAAATCCACCGGTAGAGCTTGTTGATTATTCTCCAGTTACTTATTTACAGCATTAAAATAATAATAATAATAATAATAATAATAATAATAATAATAATAATAATAATACTTCTAAGTAATAATTCCCAGTGTAAGTCTTACATTTTGAACTCAGTTTAATTTGTAATTTGAGCCACTGGATGTCTCTACATCCTTCATACTGGATCTTTGACACTGAGACAGTGTTTACAGGGATAATGTTTACAGGGAATTTATATACACTCATCTTCATTGTAAATTAAGAAAATTAAAAAAGTTTAAATAAAAAGAATACATACATTTAAATTAATCAACATACCATATATACATTTATATAACTTCTTCTTTTTTCTCTTCTTGATCAATGCTGGTGGGTTGATTTCAAGGTGTTGGTGGACCTCAGTAACAACTTGAAGAAAGAAAGACATTTACCCAGAAGCCAATGCAGCATACTTGCAGAGGTAACAAACTCCGACTGCTAATCACAAATACGCTATGCGAGCAAATTATTAACCTCAAGTATGGTTTTATAGCTGCTGTTCAAGTCACAGAACAAGATTACGTAGCTTTCCTTCAATCCAATCTTAGTTTGTTGTTAAAAACGAAGCCGCAGCCATGACCACAAATGCTGGATGTCTCATGAGGGATATTATAGGACATAAAAACTGAAAAAAGAAAAAAAAAAAAACCTGAATCAAGACAAAATGAAAAAGAAATGTGCAGAGCTACAACTCTGAGGGCAAGCTGGTCTGCTGTGCGTCTATTCTATTAAAAGTAAAATATATATTCTCATCTTACTGTGGGTTTTTGTAGACTGAAGCAATATCAAGTAAAATCCTTCCTTGTGTGTTTTCCAGGCTGGTCCCCAAAGCTGCTGTGGTGAAAGGCCTCAACACGCTGTCTGCCTGGGCCCTGCAGAATGGACTTCTGGCTGGAAAGCAGGTGAGAGAAGTGAAGAAGTAATCTTAACATTGTAAGTGGGATCGAGGCAAGTCAGAAAGCTCACAAGCAGTGAGGAAGACTTTATTTGACGTGAGGAACGATATGAAAACAAAGTAATTGCAGGAGAGCAGATTACCGGCTTGATCCTTTCATGATGAGAAACGTTTGACATCAAAGCGGGAAACGGCAGCTGCTTGAATCGTTTTATTCTACGGCGAGAAGACTTGTAAGCATAATTGTGAATTGTTTCACCACGCAGCATACAAAATATGAGAAAGGAATTCATTTCATTTGTCGTGGTGCCGGTTATTGATTTTGCCCTCTTTCTATAACAAAGCAAGCCAAAACGAGGACAGCGTTTGTAAAAATACACAAACAAAAACACACTTTATGATGCTACAAAGTTGAAAGACCAGTGTTTATTGCAGCCTTCGTCTCACTGCTACAAAGAGAAACACAAACATGCTGGAACCTCTGGAGACCAAACCTGAATCTGCCTCAAATCCTCTTCAACACAAACAAGCTCTCACAGACGCACAAGCAGACACACACACACATGCTCACCGCGCTGGCGCACACTCACACCACTGCAGTGCTCTATTTCTTTGAAAACAGGTAAAGAACAGGAGTGGTTCAGTATGAATGTGTAGTTACAGTATGCATTCACACACGCAGGCTTGAAAGCACAATTCCCTGGCCAGCAATTTGATTAGATCCACAGGGCTGTTAGCTCTGTCACATTTACATTCAGATGGAGATTTAGTCTGTCGGCTGTCCCATGCTGTTACTGGTGCAGTAATGTAGGGGGACATGGCTGGCTGCCCGGTCCACTTATACCCACCTGGGGAAAACTGCTCAATCCCACCGATTCCCCTATATGCCTGTCAAACTGCTCCCTAACACTCTCTAGCTCTCAGTATCACTCGTCTTTCACAAACAACTTAATCGTCTTATCATAGAGCTGCGAGTGTGGTAATAAGCTTCAGCATGGCGAGATCAAGAAATGGGATTACATACTGAGCATAAGTATATCGGGTGGGCTTGTGTCTTTACATAGTCGAGCATTCCATGGGTTTCATGTCAAAAATTACTGAGACAACACCAGGAGATAGAAACTCAAAAGGAGGGTTTTTCTGGAGACACACTATAGATATAAACGTAGCAGTCTGCCCTGGATATTCCAATCAGGTTTGGTGACTCATGTAATAGTGCTCTAAGGGGGGTTTTTAGTCATTAAACAGCTTATGAGAATGCAGAAGTAGAAGGATTTTAATACTATGAGGTGTCTCTGACAGACGGGTGCATTTTTCCTAGAAATATATGACTGATAGAATACATAACTAGATTGTAAAAGGGGAATCTCAGAGCTGAAATAAATTGATGTTTTCAATCTGCCATCACATCACTGTTAGGAGCACTGGACAGTACATCCTGATACTCGCCTCCCAATGAAGGAAAAAAAAAAAAACAGCATGTGATTATGAACTATTGTTGAAAAAGATTCATCGATCTCCTCTGGTCATTTGTAGTGCATTTAAAATCTGTTTTGAAACAGTATTTTTGATAGTTTACCCTAACCAGACATTGATTAAATTAAAAAAAAAAAAAAACAAATAAAGAAGACCATCCCTGCAACCTGTTCTTTCTGGACTTTATGGAGTTTAGCTTTGAGGTAAACACATTTCTTAGCTTTTATTAGTGGTGGGGCTGTTCAGTTGCATCCTCATTTTTGTTTTGTACTATTGATAAAAGCATATCAGCATGAAGTGAGGGGTTCCAGATTAATTTAGGATTGCTCAATTGCTCAGTTATTGATGTCAATCCATCAATAACTGATCCGTGGATTAAATGGCACATGAACATGCGCAGACATCACACCTCAAACTGTTAAAGTGCATTTATGCTTTAAATTTTGCCAATAGACGTTACAAAGATAAGCATCTACAAGCAGACATATATTCCAAGTAAAACATGGGTGGAAAATTCCCCAAACAAATATAGGATTTCATGCATTAAGTGTTTTTTTTTTTTAATTTCTTTTACCAGAATCTGCAACTAGAGAGTTTTCCTTGGAAAATCAGTTGGGCTGTAAACAAGTTTTGGGGGGGAGCATTAAATAAAATGAATAAATAAATAAATAAATAAATAAATAAATAATTAAAAAAAAAGTGAAAGTAGATATATGGGCCTGTAATAGAACATTTGGATTTAATGCTGAGTGGTAAAGATAATGGGTGGAAATCAGAAAATAGCTCACACTCTGCTGTACTAAGTCATTTTGTGGTGTTTTTACAATAATAGAATATTCAATATTTCTATATGGTGCTGCACATTTTGAAAATAACCACCACCATCCTGCAGGTGTACCTGTGTGGGGACAGTTCAGAAGCAAAGCAGGCAGTGGCACAGATGGCAACCAGACTGGGCGTCACTGTTCTGGATAGAGGCTCTCTGTCAGCAGCCCGAGAGCTCGAAGACTTCCCCCTGAAACTGTTCCCAGAGTGGAGGCTCCCTCTACTGATATCTGTTGGCCTCTCCGCCTTCTTCTTCTTCTACTTGCTCATTAGAGATGTCATCTATGCTTATGTTGAAAAGGGAGACGACATCTCCTACAGAATCATGGTGGCCCTGGCCAACAAGGTAAAGATTTGCCTCCTCATGTTTAGTCTCGCGTCTCCTCATGTTTAGTCTCGCGTTTATTCTCTGTTTTATGTATTTCCTGTTCTCATTTGGTCTTTCCTTGTCCTTTTCAAACTGAAGGTGTTTCCAATCGTGGCACTTATTATGCTGTCTCTCTGTTACCTGCCTGGCGCCATCGCCGCTTTCGTTCAGCTTTATAGAGGGACCAAATACAGGTCAGACATCGAAACAGAACAAAATGTTGGAAATTTACAATTTGCTAATTGTGAGTGCAATCAATGATTTTGTGTGTATGTGTGTGTTTGTGTGTGAATATGTTCCAGGCATTTCCCTAACTGGCTGGACCGCTGGATGCTGTGCAGGAAGCAGATGGGTCTGCTTGCACTTGGCTTTGCTTTTCTTCATGCCATCTACACATTTATCGCGCCACTTCGCTATACTTACAGGACCGCACTTGTCTCGGATGCAGTGGATGAGGTATAACAAGCTGGTCCTAATCATTTGCATTGTTTCTGCAGTCTTGTAATACACAAAGACAGACATTATTGAAGTTATTGCTTATCCTCTTCCTCTTTCTTTTTTTTTTTTTTTTTTTAGATGAAGAATAATGAAACCACAGAGTTCAGTAATACTGAAGCTTGGAGCACAGACTCTTTTTTAGCACTAGGAATCCTGGGCTTCTTCCTTTTTGTCCTGCTAGGACTAACATCCCTGCCCTCCGTTGGAGGCACCCTCAGCTGGAGAGAATTTACCTTTGTTCAGGTCAGAGCTCTGTGGGAAATAGAAAGTCGTTTATGTGAACGTGTATGGGTGTGTGTGTTTTTCCTGAGTTAACCTTTAAGCTTACATACATTATCAGTCATGTGTCACCAGTAAAAATGTGTTTTAGAGCCTTTGTGGTAATCTGTATTTGAGGTTTCCAAGTTCCAAATCAGAGTTATTAAAATGTTCCAGAAGCAGTATGTCTCTGGCACTCCCAGGAGATCACTGAGAAGCCAAGATAACTAACTGTCTACCACAGGCACACAGAGCAAAAGCCTGGCAAAGTTTTGCCCAGGACTTTAAATGTTAAGTTATTCATTAAATAGAATTATTATACCTGCTATTATTCCCAGAATGAGAGTCGTTAATACAGGTCACAGGCCCATTCGTGTAAAGGTCAAGTCCATCGGTAGACCTCAGATAAGGAGTGGAACTACGTCGAGAATATTTTTACGATCAGGTGAGAAGCGTTCTGCAAAATGTGAGAAAACAGATAGCAGTTCATTAGGATTTGTTTCGATAAAATTCATGAGAAGCATTTTGTCTATTTAGATAAACTTTTCTTGCATTTGTTGTCATCTTTGTGAGTCATCATTTGGTTCCAAACTGCTTGAATATGATTCCTGATTATGATTAGGAGCATTTTATTAGCGCCACATTAATATGAATCTGTCTTTATTGTACTTCAAACACTTAATGGAATCAGAGCCCTGCAGAGCACCTCAGCAACACACACACACACACACACACACACCTACACACGCACATACACATACACAGACTAAGACAAAAACAAGCAGATAAATCCGCCTTGCCCGGCCGCACACCAGGGCAGGAAGCAGACTACAGTCCCAAACACTCACAATCAAACCGACGAAAACACAGCCCACCGGAATACAAACAAGACAACGGAGCAAAAAAGGAGTACAAAGCAACAGAAAAAAACAAAATCAGATAGAATTCACCATCCAGCCAAACACCAGTGCCAAACAGAACAGCCCTAACACAGCCAAAAAAAAGTGGTCTTATCCAGAAACCACTGCTGGTCCGTAACGCCAGCAGCAATCCCCCCCCAGCGGAGCTGCAATCCCCCGGCCACTTTCCCCCCAAGGCCGCACGGGGAAGCAAAACCAGCAAAGGAACGCACCGCGACGACACCCAAGGGACATCAAATTGTGGATGGATGTGAATGGATGTGAAAATCTGCACCAGTGTGCTAGAGATGTAAATGAAAGCACATTATCCGAGTAATTATCAATAACTGAGCCTCAAGGGCCACTCGTGTGCTACAAAACCAATTATCTGGATCGCTGTGATGCAATTTGTATTTTTAGCTGATTCATCCTCATATCTAATCAGCAAAAAAAAAAAAAAAAAAAAAAAAAAAGCCGTAGTTAGTTGATTTGTTTGGTTCAGGGCAGTTTATTTGGCCAAAACAACACTGATCCAATTGGGGGGGGGAGTATCTGTATGTGCAGCATGTGTTGATTTCAGTCAACATGCAACTTTGTAGGAATTGTTCCCATTTTAAAAAGGTCAACTGGGACAATAATTGCAGCTATATACAAAAACAAATCAGGTGATCAGGAGAAAGAGCAACTCATAATTTGTTATTATTTCACCTAATTTCATTTCAAATCTGGCAATTTCACTGGAACGTCTTATAGTCCAGATCCATTTTCAGCATTTACTTATCTGTCCTCCACATATAAGGCACAAACACAAACACACTGTCTCTGGAGATCAACACCTGTCCTTTTTCTAAGATGAATGTTTGCTGAACACGTGAGAGTGGTGCGATTGTTCTCAGATGTCAGCACATAAGGGACTGAGCTAATTTGCTTAAATGTCTCATTATCCTTTCAGTTTTTGCATTTTATACAAAAGGTCATAATAAGGCAATTCTTTTTTTTTTTTTTTCAGTCTAAGCTGGGGTATCTGACTCTCTTCATATGCACGGCACACGGCTACATTTATGGCTGGAATAAATTTCTTCGGCCCACTACCTACAAATGGTACACCCCCCCAGGCTACATGCTCTGTCTGATTGTGCCTTCTGTGGTGCTGGTGCTCAAACTGATCCTCCTCCTACCCTGCGTGGACCGCACCCTCACTCGGATTCGACAAGGTTGGGAAAGGAAGCAGCCGAGAGAGGAGTCGGGTTGAATCAAACACTGTCAAAAAATTCCAGTAGTAATTTGCAGCAATTATCTGGGAAAAATGAGCAATAATGTGTTGTAAAATTATATTTTTTTATACTGTAAATAGAGTTATAATATATTGGTGAATATCTTTTGAATGCATTTTCTTTTGTTTTTTCCAGTGACAGCAGGTTATTGTAGTTTTACTAGAAAATTCAACAATCCGTTTTAAGTTTTTACTTAACCTAAAAAGGCAAATCTTGTTCATTCAAAAATCCAAAATATTGCATAACATTTCCACAAAAATGGATTCAGACCTGCTACAAAACACTACTTTTATGAAAACTTTATGAGCTTTCAGAGCCTGAAATAACCTTCTTTTTTTTTCTTTTTTTTTTTTTTTAAACAATTCCAGAACAAACTCTGAACCTGAAAAGAGGATAATGGTTACACCTAACACACACACACAGGCACACGACAAAGTCCAGAAATATTAAAATGCGATCTAAACAAGCACTATGATAGCACCCATATAAATCTTCAAAACTATAAACTTGGGTGGAAGGTCCAATCAGAAATCTGGACCTGTAGTAGAAATCTATTGCAAATAAAGTAAGAGAGCTGTGCTGTATAATAGCAATGAAGAAGGTTAAGAACCCTTTAACCCCTGGATTTGATTAATAATTTACAGCAACTCAGCCAGCCACATTCATTGAAGTGCATTTAAATTGAGTTTTGATTTAATATTTTTTGATAATTCAGTCCTAAACATCCTTAGCTCAGACCATGGAGCCCATTCTGATAACTCCAGCATTAACTCTGTGAAATATTACCTTTTATAGTGTGTTCCTCAGACTGAAGAGATGAGCAAAAGGTGTAAGTAAAAGATTAGGAATGATTTACGTTCCCATAGCTGGGAAGACTCCTCATGTTTTGCATGCGACTTATGTTCAAAGCCATTAAAAGTCTATTAATCACCCAAGGAGAGAGAAGATGTGAGGATTAAATGAGTCGTTCTTCTTCTTATGCACTTTGTACTCTTGCTCATCAGCTTTGCCGCCTTCGAGTTCATTCAAGATAAGCCATTATTTGGATTTTCAAAACTGCATGATTTACTGGCCACTGAAGATATAGCAGAATATCTGCAGGTTGTTGGGATGCTTAGAAGATTTCTAATAATGGAAGATATTCTGTCCAGGCTGAATCTGTGCAGTGCTGTAACTAATTGTTATACAGTATATAATTATAGTTAGCAGGAACTGGGGAACGAATCCTACTGTTCCCTAGAACAGAGAGACTTCTTCAAAACTCTGTCTTGTCTAGGTCATAGACTATTTTTTTCTGGATTTATCTAAATCATAATTTTATGTCAAGTTTAACAATCAAGTTAGCAGTTAACTTAACCAAGTTTTGAAACACCTACTCTTTCAAAATGAGTAAATGCATATTTGGGTAAATAATGATGATAAAGGGACTTAAGCGTAAAAATGGCTATAATTACAATTTAATGCAGTTAGGAACGGTTTTGAGTCTGTATATCTGCTGGCAAATCAAAATGCCAGTTTATCTGTTGTCTATGATGGCTAAACTTTACAGAAAGAGTGGTCCACCTGACACCTACTTAAGCCTGTCTTTACTTGAAATGAACTCCAGTGTGAGCCCTGATTTCTCCTGGTGCTCCAGATTAAACGTTTCGCAGCATGAAAACAACATTTCCATTTCAGCTGCGACGTTGGAACGTTGGAGCCACAGATGTCTGACCTTCTTGCGCAGCATCCAACAGGTTGCTGCGAGCACTTCTTTGTTACTAACAAGACATATTGAGAGTTTGGAAATGTATTTATTGTTGCTTCGCACATAAATATGCAGTAGCACTCAAGGAAAAAAGACAGAGAGAGACACACAGAGAAAAAACACATCTCAGTCAATTATGAGGAGTCTGAAAGTAATAGTGTTGTTTAAAAATACAATATAAAATCTTATTCCCTCTTTCAAAAGTTAAAGAGCACGGGTTACACTTTTCTTCTCTGTATGTGTTCTGGCTGTTCTGCATGTGAGAAGTAATGAAGTAATCAAGCTCATTTTGCTCTCAAAAGTGCCAGCAAGAAAGAAAAAAAAAAAAGCTAACAACATTAGGACATTCATTTATAAAATAAACAAAAAGTAATGTACCATTAGACAAAACTATAGTTAATATAAATTGGGTTTATTTATGTGAAAATGATCTTTAGTGATGTGCCTTCAACACTGGGACTCACTCTGCAGGCTACTGTCTTTGCAGTACATGATTTATTCCCATGCAGAGACGTGTGAACTTTCCACAAAGATCTTGTATTGTTGATGGAGAATCAGCCGTATCCATCACTCTAGAGCACGATAATAAAGGAATAGTAAAGGAAGTAAAGGAATATCATCTTTAGACTCCCGAGCCAATATTTATTTTTTTTTTTTGATAAGTGATTTTCTTAATTTTGCGCAGCTGTTTAGTCCCAAAACTCTGACTTCTCGTCATATTGTGCATGTGAATCATTATTAAATATGGCCATGAATTCTGCTGTTGGTTTTCTTTGATCACTTGTTCGAGTGATCTTTAAAATCTTTTTTTTTTTGTTTTTTTTTTTTAATCACATTTCTTACTCGAGGGTGATGATTGTTCCAGTTTTTAATAATATGTGCTGGACAGTTCTTCATGCAGTTTTAGTAATTTCAGCACTGTTCTTAGTTATTTTGTTTACTTGACGCAGCTCGGAATCTGTCCCTTCAAAAACAGAAACATTTCCACTTCGACCACAGAATGTTTCCTCTGACATACAGTAGCTGTTTAAAGTGGCCATATTATGTTTCTTTTTCTTTTCTCTACAGAGTTATTATGATATATTTTCATCTTAGATGTGACCAGAGACTAAAGGCAAAAATAAAAAGAGTAGTATTTCTCCACACAAAGCACTTTTCGTGGTTTTCATGGTGCTTAAAATGTTTTCTTCTGTTATGTTTTTGTTTAGTTTTTTTCCTTGTATTATCATATTTTTCAGGTAGTGTGCACCCACAACCACCAAGAGCTCCAGCAGTCATTTTAAAAGTGGACTTTGGTGACTGTGCAGTTTGGATTTAGTGGGTTCTCTGTTTTCATCTGGATCTGTTAGTATTTCTTCCAAAGAGTTATGTTTGCGTTTCTGAGATGTCTTTAAATAAATGTGCTTTAGGTATGAGGAAAAACTGGACAACCATGACTTAGTGGATGCATTGAGTTTTTCTAAGCCAGCAAGGGAGCAAATGTATTCACTGTTGTTGTTGTTTTTTGTAATTTATTTTTTTTTCCCAAGATACTTCACAGAGGGCTGTTTTGTGAGTGACGGCCTGTACGTTGCTGGACTTAAAGAAAAACTAAGTGAAAGCTGGTGCTTTTACGAAGCTCGAAGCTCGGGAATCTGAACAGCAAATGGAAATTAAAACTGTGTTGGAAGCTGACGTGTCTGTGTGCATTTTAGTGTAAAAAAAAAAAAAATCAATTCACTTAAATGCATTTCACACATTTTTACTAATTATATGCCAAGACAGTCTCGATTGTTGGCAACTCTGGAGTCAAAAGTAGTTTGGCAACAGCATCTTTTCTATTTCTTGGCAGCATCATTTTTCAGACTTTGCACTTAGC
The DNA here is from genome assembly GCA_018398805.1 of Hirundichthys speculiger. NCBI lineage: Eukaryota > Metazoa > Chordata > Actinopteri > Beloniformes > Exocoetidae > Hirundichthys > Hirundichthys speculiger. Next base: position 2,150,795 of record JAGFBZ010001926.1, read on the forward strand.
TGCACTTCCCACATATACACTTATTAACACAAGCACATACAGAGAAACATCTATATATAGATGGCGACTGACTGAAAGATGACACAATCAATAATGTCACACATTACCAGGTAATTACCGACAGGAAGTGTCGATAACGTGCTGATGTGTTGAAAGTGTGTGTCAGACTGGTAGCAGTGGTTGTGTGTGTTCATGAGCCATTAACTCTCCCCACCAGCGAGCCTCCGGGAATTCGACCAGTTAGACAACTCAGGAAGAGCCTCGAGTTAAGATTCACGATCTTGGCCGTTCTGAAAAAAATTGCAGGCTGAAGAATTTATACAGAGCACAAAGCTACAAGAAATTACATTCAGATGGCTGAAAATGAGCATAAGAGGGGAACTTTAAGAAATGAGAAACTACTGCAGCAGGAAGGATTTAAAATGTCTCCTTGCCAGCTGAAACACACTGGTCACTGCAATACCTTTTCAGCGGGGGTCTTTTTCACCATCATTCAATTCATATAGTGATTTTATTTTCTATTTATTAATACATTTGTTTTTTAAGAAGAGGAATAAAATAATTACAAACGAGACAAAAGAAATGTTACTGCTCATCTCAGCCAAATGGACAGGCCTTCTGTCTCTTTGTGAAGCATTGAAAACAGATCTTTTTCACCAAATGAAATCCCTCTCACCCCACTAAAATCCATTGCTTTGATAAACACGGGCAGTATTTTCCATTTTCCACTTCTCTCTCTCTTCGAAGTCTTTCAATTGTATCCCTTAGGTCGCTCTCTTCTCAGGATGTTATTGATCGCCCCTTTTTCTGACATGAATGCCTCACTCTTCAAACCCGCCTCTCTCTCAAGGGCATGCAAATGTGCACACTAGGACAACCACGCTTATGCTATGTTCACATATGCACATATACAATGTAAAAGATCACAAGGTTAAGCTAATTATGCTGCATTTCCTCACCCATACAGATATGCACACATGGCCGTGATGAAACAAAGAGAACGAGGGTGGATTGCAGCTTTCCTTGCAAAGGAAAGTTGTGAGAAGCAGACCCAGTGTCAATAACTCCACAACTGCATGGCTAACACAGTCAGTTTACAGGTGTATAGTGAGAGGCAGCAACAGAACATCCTGGCAGCCATAAATACACAGTGATGTCCAGGCAGTAGCTGAGTGGGAAGAAAAGGTCAGACCATCTAGGCAATCTGAAGAGGAGGGAAACTGAAGCAAAAGTGGCTGGTGAAAAAGAGCAGAAGTGCTTGGAGAAGTCAGTTTGTCCAGCTCTAATGATCCAGTGATAGAAGGAGGAAAGAGAGGACAATGGAGTAGCTGTCACTATGACAGAGTATGCTTCTAAATGAGAAATTTGCCTTCCCCTTTATGCCCACAGCTGAACATTTAGTCAGACATCCTGTTATCTTGCATCTAAAATCATTATCTGTACACACAATCTGTAATCCCTACACTCTGTCACATTGTGTTATTCTCCCATTATCAAAGAACTGCTGTTGATTTTAGCCTGTTTCCTGCTGTTAGGGGTGTGCTCAGCTGTGTGTGTGTGCGTGCGTGCATTGGTGTGTGAGATAAAGTATTCTGATATTGCCTTGGGAAGGAATTAAAATGTAGCAACATGTAGGAAAGCTGAGAAACAAGCTCAGTTACATACCCTGTTCCCTCTCATGTTTAGTGTTATGCTCCAACACAGCCCTGAAAACTTTAAATTATTAAGGCTGAGTTATGTACAAGCAAAAGTGAAGAGCATGGGCATTATTTAATGAAGACTTCTTCAGGAGATTCACCCATGGATTGTATAGACAGATGTTGAAAGGAATGTGTATTACAAACCTCCTATTTGCTCACATCTGAAGCTCGACGTGATTCCGGGTTGGAAGAGGTGTAGTTTTACTTTGGTATGGCACAGCGATGCATTTATTTGGAGGAGGAATGTACCCAATGTATGCATCCTAGTACCCTAGTATCTTTTCACAAACGGATCAGTGTAATCCAGATATTTAAAGACATGAGAGAGCTTCAAATGTCTACCTTGGCCAGCCGTCCTAATCATTTTTCTCTTCCATACAAAGAATCTGTCTGGTTCCTCTGACATTGGCTTTGATTTCAATACCACAGACACAGAGGAAACTCCCTCTTTATGCCAATAGGCGCACAACCAATCAGAGAAATTTAGCATGTGACAAAGGCAGTAGTGACGTTAAATCCAGCTCCTTTAAGATCCCACAGATCCTTACCGATCCCTTGACTCTGTAGAAAAAAAAAGAAAAAGTAGAATCCTGACTGTGATAAAGGAGCCGATTGTCTTCAGCTACAAAATAATTACACCTGAAGATGATAGCAAACATATATTTATAGCAAAGGATTTTATGATTGCTTTACGAATCTTGTTGAAAAAAAAGGATTCATGAGGTTTATGTTCATAGGCAAGCTGACAAAAATAGTTATGTTCTTCTTATTGGAATCTTCCACCAAGTAGTTAATCTAGCTTGAGATTCATTCTTTCATTTTTTTATTTATTAACATACATATTGGAAAGCTGAGCTTTGTGCAGTGAGTCTCAACACTTCATTGAAGACTCCAGCATAGAGTGCATGCATCTGCTCCCCAGGACAGCAATGTGTGTGAACTGAATCTCAAGCAAACGTTTCTCAGTGTCTGCTGAATCGAAGTTTGATCATTTTCTCAATCTTCCAGCCTGCTGAGATTAAAATTGCCCTCCATTACATCAGGAAGCAGCTTCCTGGTGACAAGGGGCTTTTTCTCAGTTCACACACACACATAGGGATTAATTCATTTAGCTGAAATGCCGAAATAGAGATGTTTTAGGTGCATAGTGTCACTGCTACAGTTCATATCTTGCTTTTTTTTGTGTGTGTGTGGGTGTGTGTGTGTGTGTGTGTGTGTGTGGGGGGGGGGGGTTGTTCTCAAGTCAGCATTAAAGGTCTCATTCCACTGTATTTTCATACATTTTGCGGTGGTCTCTAGTCTGAAATAATGCCCTGAGAGTTGGTTTCAGTGAAAAAATATACTACGGTTGTCTTGTTTCCTGTTTTAGTTAGCTGAAAGTGGGGGCGGGGATAGTGCAAGAGGATTCTTGTGGATATTAATCATATGCAAACGTCTCGCCTCTGATTGGCTGACAGCACTGTGATGATCCCTCTAGTGCAGCGCTCTAGTGTTAGCCAACTATTTTCTGCTGTGCCCCCTGCCAGATAGGAGAAAACATTTTGTGCCGCCCCCCACCCACCCAGCCACTATAAATATTATCATTTGTCTATAAATTTGTTATAAGTACACCTCTGCATAATACTGTATCCCTATTAACATTAAGGAAAACAAAAAAGAAAACAAAATAGACATCGAACTTATAACAAAAATAATTATGACAATAACATAATTTTCATTAAAATTGTTTTTTAGTCTGTAAAGATTTAAAGTGCATCAATCCCACTGCAGTCACTGTGAAGTCAAGTGCAACATCAGCATTGTTATATTTCCTCATCTTAACTTTCTGGTGACTTTTGTTTGTTTGTTCACTTCATATTTCATATCTCCTGCTCTGTGCTGCGTGCGCACATGTCCGTGCAAAAAAAAAAAAAAAAAGACACCATATAGCTAATACTGCACCCAATATGACAATGAGAGTGCCACCGCCACCTACTATAGCATATGTGCAATTACACTTTATTCTAGTACGGCAAAAAAAAAGCATGTTCCACCAGCGCCCCCTCCCCCCCATTGCACAGCACCCCCCCAAAGGGTCCCTACCCCACTATTTGAGAAGGACTGAGTTTCTCCTTTAGTTGGTTTCCGTCAACTTAAATAGAGATAACCGGCAACAAACGACAAAACACGCGTAAAATGTCTTCAGAGATACAGCTATATTTTTTTTTTATCCTGTCCAAAAACTCTGTAAATGCCAAATTATCAAATTTTAGGTTGGAAGATTATAGATTTAGCAAGCTAACGTTACTCTCTGTGTAGAAGTTACAGAGTGGTTATGGACAGCGTTACCATACCTATAGCTTGTCCCAGTGTCATGAAAAAATCTTTTTTACCTACAGCCTGTGAGCTGGTGGTTGACCGTTGTGATGGCACAGATCCAGCTTTTTAAGCACAACTTATCCGCTACTGTCAGCATCGTAATTTGAATAGTCTCTTTAGTTGAAATGATCAGAACACACAAGTAAAGTTGTGTTGTACTTTGCTGTTGGTGTTCTGTTTTCTATCACAGGCTAATTCAGACTACAGGGGTAGAAGAGACTTTTGAAGTTGAGCGTGCAAGTGCAACTGCCCTACAGTAATAAAAATGAAAAAAAAAAAAACAAGAAATAAACGGTTTGTTGTTCCGCTTGTTCCTTCAAGGAAGAGCGTTTAGTCTGGTTAGAAAATTATCATGATGTTTAACTAGTTACCCTACATGAATTTTCATTGAAGTAATAGCAGGAACAGCAAACTACATCTTAAAAAATTATTGTGCATTGACCTATTCATCTTTAGAGCTGCTGTGGTGTTTTATTTAAAGATAACGTTTAGCTCCTTTCTTACCCTGTTGATTTTTAACATACTACATCATTGACTAACAGTCATCACAGTACTATGCACTAAAACCGGAGCAACTCAATAAGGAGCCAACATGAAATAATAATGAAAAATAAATCCATGGTATGAACAATAAGGAGGGGCTCTTGCATCAGATAATTTTTTTTTTTTTTAAACTCTGTAAGAGCCTAATTCAGAAAACAATTACAATTTTCTTTTACCTGTCAGATATTGTTTCAAGAAGCCCCCGATGAGAGAAATAATATTAAAAATGTATATTTTAGTAAGTTTTGCTGGATCTAGTTGGAAGTGGGTTTTAACGTTGGCATTCACACTCAAAGAGCAAATATACAATAGGATTCATATAGACTGTGGGTGCATACAAAGCAAAATAACAGTAAGTATCATGAATAACGATCAGAGTATATTCAAGTTTTTAAAAAATTTCAATGCAAACAAATCCTAATTATGCGATACATTTTGCTGAGGTCATACAATACTACCTGGATTAATGCAGTGTCTATTTATCATGCTAAAACTCCCATGCAAACCTCCAGACCACCTACTTCTCTGCACACCAGAATATTCCACAGACACAACAGCGTAAGCACCAGATACTTGAGCACATAAGCAAAGCTCAGAAAACCAAGTTAATTGGAATTTCACAAATACCTTTTTCTGAATTAACAAATCTACTCCCGCCTCCGACCAGGCGAAGAGCTCGTGTAAATGAGGAGTGGGTATAATTATTGCTTGTCATTATCAGTTTACATCGTTAATACATTAAATGGACAGTTACTTTCACAATATGAAGCTACCTTTAAATGTGTTTTAACCATTTGGATAAATTAGAAACATAATGTGCTGTATATACTGCATGTCCCTTAAACTGTGCATTCAAAGCAATACATCCTGTGGCTGCCACTAAACACAGCAATAAGACACATACTATAACCAGTATACGCTCACGGGGGGAGTTTGCCATTGACTCCTGTGGAGGAGTGTTGCTGTCCCTGTCAGGTATGATTCCTGTAAAGAAGTCTCCCCAGTCATACAGACAACGTGGTTCTCTGCTGTAGAATCTAGTTTGAAATGTCACCCCTCCAATTTAGTATTGTTTTGTCTATGTAGAGGAATGTTTTTTTTTACTTTTTTAATCCAACTTTATATTTTCGCATCGCCTCTTATGATGTTTAGTTGAAGAGGAGACACATTTTTTACTGCATTAGTTACCTCCTTTCACCTCCTGTCTGGGTGAATTGGTATTCATGAACATATTCGTGTTCTTATGATTAAATAAGAATTTTACAAGGAGTTTGTTAACAAGGAGTTTGTTTTTAGTCTGTAATTTATGTGTAAATCCACGCACAAATTCACAACGATTTCATGAATGAGGTCCATTGTGTGGTTTGGTTCTGTGTGAGCGCGTTATCTGGCGGTCCACTGATATGGGTTTTTCTGTGGCAGATGTGATCATTTAAAAATGGCCCATAATCAGCCATCCGATTAATTGAGCCATGTCTAATGTTATCGCTGGGTTTTCTGTTTATATCTTATAAAAGAAAAAAAAAAGAAGGAAAAATAAATATGGATAATCCCAAAATGTTGACAAAACAACAAGACGAGGGGTGCCGAAGACTTTTGCAAACTAGGCTACTTGTCAAGATTCGGTATTGTGAGGCCCCAAATGCAGCAGATTGTGAGGCAGGATTATTCAATAGAAATCCCTTAATTGATAAACAAAAGCCCTGCCAGCAGGGAATCTGGAACATGGAAAAAAAAAAAAAAACTACAAATATGACGAGGAAGCAAACAGAAACAAAGAATCTAACCAGCAGAGTTAGAACCAAGAACAGAACCATAGCAGGGTGGCAACACAGGGCGATAAACCGGACCGACTGGCAGGGGGACATTATAAACTGACGAGAGCTGATGAGACACAGGTCTGAACAGCTGAAGCTGAATGTGATATAGACTGTAGTTATAAACTTGCTACTCTTAATATCCAGACAATGAACTGAATAACTTACAGCAGTCCAGATATGATATATGAATTCACTAAGCATCGGCTTGATTAAAGTTCTGGTGTGTAGTAAGTCGTTCAGCCAGCTGAACCTTTCCACTTACCACTAAACCATTGAGGGCTATTGTAAATACAAAGTGGTCAAGGCTAGATGGGGGGGGGGGGGGGGGGGGGGGGGGGGGGGGGGGGGGGGGGGGGGGGGGGAATCACCTTGAAGCCAACGCGGCAGGTCAGGTCCACGCAATATCAGTGAGGCAGAAACCCAGTGGTTCATTTATTTTTGATGACAGCCGACTGAGCCACCCCTCCCACCTCTCTGTCCTTATAACTGCCCTCAGATTGAGTCGACGCCAATGAAAGAGACTATATCATATCATGGGATCCATGAACATGATGAAACTGGAGATTTCCTTGAGAGACATGCACAAATGACTGTTCAATGCTGACTGAGAGGGGGCCGCTCCTGCTCAAAATTTCCAGGGCCGTTTTTTTTTTTTTTTTGTCGCAGTCCGGCCCCGATGTTGGTACAACATAGCAGCAGGGGAAAAAAAAAAAAAACATCAAGGCTTATGCTGATCACACTGATGCTCAAATCCAAGCTCCACATTAGCAGTGTCTACAGCTGTGAGGGTAAAACGAAGCAAAACCTACTCATATCCAGATACAGTGTTTGAAGTAGAGGTCTTTTGACTCCGTGGGGGGGGAGGGCGGGCTCCACAAGGGTTATGACACCTTGAAGCTGGATAGAGACTATACGTGATGGAATACACGAAAGCTATTTTAACTTCTTTCAAAAGTCCCCAATTTCCAGTATTATGATGAATATTATTAATGGTTAGGCAGTATGGTTACCATGAAAGACTGGACATGAGACTACAATTTAGAATATGTTGTTTTTAATTAACTGTCAAGAAGAACATCACACACACACAAAAAAGGCTTATGTGGTTGTCAAAACACATCACTCAAAATGTCACATAATTACTGTTCTAACCCTGAACAGGGACAATCCTTTTATGTTTGTCTTAGTTTATTAGATTATTAGAGTTTAAATGCCAAAGGGCTGTTTGTTGACTATGTTGGAAAGACTGTAAGGTCTAAAAAGATATTAGACATATGTTATCTCCCACTACAGTTGATACAAAAGGTGTGATCATTGTGGCTATGGAACCCACTTGACATGAGGTTCAAGCTCACTCTTGTTCTTGCAGCAAAGGCCAACAGCATCATTCTCAAGGCTCATATCGTTTTCAAGGGGGCTGTTCGTGAGGTAAATGAAAAAAAAAATCAACTGTGCTGATCTCTATCTCTGTGAACAACTCGGATGAGTGATACTCTCACCACAGACTGACTTCAGATTGTTGGGAAAATTTAGCGTCACGCCACAGCTTCTTGTGCAAGTCTACTTTTACATTAGTGTCACCATTAAAGCTGTGATGAAATGTGGCTGTTGTGACACAGTGGGAAATTGACCCTCCAGTAAGAGTTGAGAAGCAGCCTACTTCTGATGAGTTAGTGATCATAAAGGTCAGTTGAAACTGATAAGAACTTAACTTTTAACATATTTTTGAGTTGGCTGCTCCATCTGCACTTAACTCTACTACTATATTTGTTATTCACCAATACATACAATTATGATGCAGTTTGAGTAATTCATGCTGAACCCCTCAAGATGAGTCATGTTGTCAGCCGTTGCACACAGGATGATTCAGTTACTGAAAAAGTAACTTTCAAAAGAGAAGACCTGCTAAAAACAGGAAGATTTCTACCCAGTGAAAGTCAGATATGGTGCAAGAATGTTTTTTGGGACATATCATGACCAAATTACTCACTCCGGAGGATGCATTTGAATGTCTGAACTGTACGATTACGAAGCCTCCTCATCTTTTCCTCCACCCAACATCACAAGGTGCCACTTTTGTTGCTTCTCAGATGTTGCTGCACTGTTTTCAAATGCTGGACCCCCTGTATAGGAGAGAGATAAAACTATCTGCTATAAACAGAGTTGTAAAAACACAGTGTTTATGATATGTGCACCCTTATTGATTTTATATTGAGGCATAAATATAGGGTATCATAGAGAAAATATGACAAGTCATACTGCTGCTAATTGGAAATAGAGGCAGTTGGAGTAAATGGCTAGCAGCCATGTTCACATCCTCTGCTTTGAGTGTGGGCTGACACCCTGGTGGGCTTCACGTGGGTTAGCCCAAGCAGGCGAGACAGTAGCTTTGGGCAGTCTGTGGGCAACCCAGAGGTGGTCCTGTCCACAAAAATACCCACCTCCTCAGGTTAAAACTAAGATGTCCACCTACATCTCAAGGAAAAGGGAAAATATCTTGAGGGCAGTTTTATGAGGACAGTACACGTTGTGGACGGACAACACAGTTGTTTTGATAAAAGTGTGAAATATTTAAATATTTAAAACAGAAAAGTATATAGTACAATGACCCTGACAACCCAAAGGAGGGATGAGTGTGTCGGCCTTTTAAATTAAACTAACAAAAATGAAAGGCTCGAAAACCTCTTTAAAACCTGAAACGACCTACCCACTGGCCAGTCCTAACCGGACAAGCCTTTTGGACAAGAAATTAAACATTTTCAAGGACTAAGAAAAGACGAAAATCATTTTACCAAAATAACACTTGAAAATGACTCTTTTTGGGGATATATTCTTAGAGGACAAGAAAAGACAGAAATTAGATGAAGCTTAAACTTTCTTCTTTTGCAGCTCATTTTTGTCAGAGAACATATTCATCAGATATTTTGATAGATGTCTGTGACGTGTCCAGAGACAGGTGGATAAAACCAGAGGTCTTGTGTTACTGTCATAAAGATAAACTGCAAGATCTGCTGGACATAATTTTAATCACATTTGGTGTTCTGTATACCCTGACAGTGGGGTGCTGGGAAACTGAGAACAAGAAACTGAAGTCTTATCCAGCTTTGGGGTTTTGAGTTTAGAAACACTCAATCCAATCTTTAAAAACCTAATTTATGCAATTGTTTTTCAACTTGGATTAGGCAAACAAGATCCAACTGTATTCAATTTATTCTGAAGGATTGAGGCTTAAAAAATTGCCTGTAACTTGAGCCATTTTGAAGCCTTGAAATTCAGTTGAGAGAACCTGCAACTGATGGCATCATTTAGCGTTGCTTTAGCTCATCAACCGCTCTACGCAGCTTGCTGCACTGATTTTGCCCACAGTAGCTGCTCACTCCTTACTCAAGACTTCTGTACAGACAAAATGCTGCTTGCAGCTATGTGCCTATATTAAAATTACCCTACTTAAAATCACAGGGCCTCATCCATCAACAGCAGCTTAAGATGAATGTTTTCCCTAAAATCCATTTCTTAAAACCTCCTCACACAAAGGCACCCTTAACAACATTTGAGCACTGTTACCTTTGTGCAAAAGTAACAGTCATTATTTTTTTTTTACAGTAGTGTTTTTGTTTGTTTGTTTTTGTTTTAAATTCCAGATCTGTTAGCATATCCCATCTGCAAGCAATAATACAGTAACACAATAAGTATACAACTCATCTCCAACTCCAAGAAGCGCTTTAATACGTGGCCTCCCTCTTCCCAGGGGGCACAACGCCTCCAGTTTACAAGAGGTCCCTTATTTTGCCACCAACACATAGCCCATTGTTATATCTTTGAATAATTAGAAATTCCAGAAAGAGGAATAAAACACAACCTCTATCGCTACTACTTGTTTCATAAAAAGTCTCAATGCATGCCTCGGCATAAATCGGAGACTTAAAAACTACCACAGTTGCAGTTTTATTCCAATGGAATTTTGTATTTTTTCAAAAACGGCATAGGCCTAATACAGTTTAATATGATTGTAAGACTTCTAAGATGATCATGTCCTTCTGTGTTTTGCACTACTTGAAGCATGTTGTGTTCATGAAATGTGCTGTATCGCTCTCCTCTCAGTGACGTTTGCAAAAAGCGGTGTGAATGAACATACTGTGTGCATTCTTTTAATCAGATTTATGAATCTAATATAAGAAGCTTTTTTAATAAATATCAACCATCGTCAACCTAAATTTGACTCCCATTTTCTTGTATGAATGGATCCAGATACTTCCAGCTTAATAACTGACAAAAAAAACAAAAAAAAGCACTTCCCAAAGAGACATGAGGGTGAAAGCAACAACAAAAGAAGGGGGTTTGTACAGATTGCGACACTGGAACAGACAACAGTTGTCTCAGTTCTGTCAGTGCACACAGAACAAAAATTGCAAAATGGAGAAAAAAAACCCATCAGCAAGCAATGGAGCAATGAGGAAGGAAACACAGATGTTCAGACGGGGCACAGTATGGTATGCTGACTGTTTTCTTGAACAGCCGCTGGGAGCCTTAACCAGTACATGAAGCAACTGCAAGCGGTTCCACATAATCTGATCAAATTTCAAAACATTTGGTCTCTTCTTCAAGTCTTTCAACAACGCCATCTGATCACTTGAGCATGAACGTTTTTCATGCCTGCTATTTATCTCACACCCAGAATTTTGTATTAAAGATGAAAGGCCAACAACCCAGAAATTAAATGTACTGAAGTATTGTGGAGCAACATCTTTAACGCTGCAAAATATATGACCTCACATTACATCTATCGTGTCAGCACTCTCCACACTTCTATTTTATCAACACTCCCTTTGTACTACCTTCCCTTATCTGTGGTCTGTATCATCATGTTAAAAGAATTTCAGAACAACAATGTCATCTATGTATTATTTTGTGTGTGTGTGTGTGTGTGTGTGTGTGTGTGTGTGTGTGTGCACGCCCGGTGGGATGTAAGGAGAGCAGCAGTCTTAGAAAGCTGTATCACTCGTATAGAAGCTAGGATTCATGGAAAAAGCAAGTAATTGAACTGACTGGAAGACTGCCAGGATCTACAATGAGTCACATAAACAATCCATAATCCAGTTGAGAGTGTATGTGAATCACTGTTGAAGTACTAGAAAAGAAATGGAACGTGGTTAAATCCACATCTAACATGAATATTCTACATAAGAATAAATCTTCTAAAAATTCGTTTTTGTTTTTCATTTTAAATACTCTGAGGGCACAAAACAGCTGCGATTTTAATGCTTATTTTTTCAGTAACAGTAAAATTAAAATATTCTATTAAGTAAGTCTTAATATATTTTATCTTGGTAACATGTCACATGGCAGCACCATGGCTTGGTGGTTAGCACTGTTGCCTCACTGGTTCAAACCTTCGAAAGGCCCCCTTGGGGCCTTGGTGGGTCTAAATTGACCCGTGGGAGTGATTGTGAGTGTGCATGGTTGCTTGTCTACATGTGGGCCTGCAATGGACTAGCTGGCTGTCCAGAGAGCTAGGATAGGCTCCAGCAGATCCCCATGTGACCCTGCTTTGGATTGAGCAGGGGACAGATAATGGATGGATGGAACATGTCCATTGAATTTTCAGTGTTCCAAGACATTTGCAAAGTCAGCCCTCTGCATAATGGTTGTGAATTTCTGCTCTGAATCCACAGCCAGCTACAGTCTCATATGATGTACCATGTAAAGCAGTTGAAGAACCAATCATGACTACTTACTAGGTGGGGATTTACTGCCAACTTGCATGTGTTATGAGGAACCAGTGGAACGAGAATCTAGAGGGAACTTGTTTCAAAGCAGAAACAAGTAGGAGCGGCTGCTTGAGAACCTCTCTCTTGCATGGTACTTGAATTTACACTTGAGGATATATAATTCATCTTTCCCTCCTAGAGGAGCAATCCATGCGCTGGTTCAAATGAGTACCGCCTAATTACTCCAGCACTGCATAGCCATTGCTATCGCATCATTGTCACATGTGCAGAGATGTTGACTCACCTTATTCATTATGAGTATATTATGAGTATATATGAGTATATTACTATAGTATATTACTATAATTAGTGTATGGCTACTATGTTTATTACTATATTCCTATTTATTATTGCTAATGTGTATTTAGGCAACATATAACTGCTGAAGTGGGACTTTGAGTTGCTTTTTACTTTTCCCTTTGAATGGCTTTATACCTTATTATGGTCAAAACCAACTCAGTTTGATCAAGTGAATTCCAAAGTATAAGGAAACTCCTTATACTTTTGATAGCACTTTGGAGCATTTGTTTGTTTGTTTAATGAAACAAATTCAGTCATTTCAAAAAGAGATCTAAATAATAGTCACAACAATGCAGTCATATGTCGATTGTATGAAGAAAGACTTAAGGATTCAATTCATCCATAAAACAACAATTTAACCATAATATTAAGAGTAACGTCAATTATTAACATAGTTAACTTATCCTTTACATTAAACATAAAAAAGAAACTATAACTCATCATGTTTTATTACACTGATGTCATCATTTTAAAAGTTTAGTGACATAGCAATTGTTTATTTTCTATGAGTACATTGCCAACAATTTCATAGTTCAGTGCGCTCCAGTTCAGCACATTCCCTGGAGTGAAGGTCAGCTCATTCATGTATTTCTGGATCTCACAGGGGGAGAGGATGTAGTCCCACATGTGGACATCAGACATCATGCCAATGAAAGACTGATTAATGTCAAACCCTCCAGCATGAGAATCCTGCTCCTGTAGTTTATGTAGAGGTTGAGGAGATGAGGAAAAAAAAAAAGCAAAAACAAAAAGAAGGTTTTAACATCCACTGCTTTTCCTAAAGTGAATATGAAGAATAAATCAAAGTCATTGTTCAAAGAGCAGTGAGGTTAAGAACAACATGTTACCTGTCCTAAAACAACCATTATATGTCCACTGATGTTTGTTCCAGAGCTGATAAATCTCCTAATGGAAGGTTGTCCATCAAACCACAGCTGAACCAGTCCAGACTGAGAGTCCCATGTAGTACAGATGGAGTGCCACATATTTAGCTTGTAGTCAAACCCGTTAAACTCCACCTTTTTGTCCCTAATATGGGGCATCATCTGTTTCCTGTCGTTATCCCAGAAAATCAGGAAGTCATTGAAATTAGAGGGTGTGGCCAAAGAAAACAGGGGATGGCCTCTTTTGAGATCAGTAAAGGACCTTAAAAGATAACAAAGAAATAATTATTTATTCGAAGGTACATCTCACTGATAAAGATATACCCGGTTCGGCTGAGCACTTTACATTTTCATAGGTACCTGTGACAGACGGTTGTAGCACCAACATTCTGTAACGGTGTGATCAGCTTCACATGAGCTGAGTTTGTTTGTGCTGGGAAGGTGAACATCTTCCCTGACAGATCTGAAAGAAGAAATTTAAAATTCTTGCTCAATATTTCACTTTTTTGAAAGTCATTATGGGAAATCGGGAGCACAGAGAACCTTATGCGAGCTCACGGTGTGGCCACTCCAATAAGACACAACATCAAAGCTATGAGAAAACAAGCACTAATTTATATGTGAACCACAATTCTTAGTCAAAAGGAGACACCATTTACATGGAGGGAAGCAGCTCTGATTCTCCTCAGATGTTTTGATTTTTGATGCTAATTTAAAGGTGGGGTGGGTGTTGTTTTTTTGCAACACTTTTTACAATATTGCCTGAAAACCTTTTCACATTTCCATTGCACCCACTGAAATAAAATGTTTGCAAAAAAAACTAAACATTTTGGTCCAGTCTAGAAGGTATAATCAGAGAAAAACTCTGACCAATCAAAAAAGTGATCATCACTATTTTGATTGGCTGCCTAATACGTCCATCAAATATCACCCCTCGCTCCCTCCCTCCCTATGGTTCATGCAGTCGTGAATCATGTGAAGGCGTGGTTTCGAGGGGTGAGCTGAAGAGGAGGAGGCGGAGCCTTTGGGAGGAGGGAGGGAGTGTATATTTTCAAAATCTCACTTGAGTTGGATTGCTGGAACCGTTTTTCAAACAACACCTACTCCACCTTTAATGTCCAATTTGTAAAAGTTATGAAGTAACTCATTTGCACCTGTGAATCAATTCTGGGCTGAAAGTAGACACCAGTTTTAATGTTTACTGATTTGAAACTCTACTAAAATCTGATTGATTTAGTAGACTAACTATTTCTAATTACAATTATTTTGACAAGAAAAATCCAAGCAAAGGCAGGACGGAGACAGATGTATTGCTAAAGACAACTCTGGTGGTTTGTTTTCCACATTTTCCACTTGTTACTGCTGTTTTACTGAAAACCAAATGTTAGTCTATTTTCTTAAATCGAAACATAAAATGAGCGAACAATAAATGGTCTTCAATAATTAGAAAGAACTGTTTGTATATATTTTTAATTCTAAGATGTATTCACCCTGTTAAGAAACAAAACTGAGAAAAACCTACCTTGAAGACCTGCAGCAGTCACTATCAGTGTCACCAATAGAAACAAAAACTTCATCTAAAAGACAAAAGACACGATTAAAACTATTCAGACTTGATGAACAAATGCTACACTTCTTGTTAATAGTTGACATACAGCACTAGTTGTTCCAAATATTTAGTAGGTATGAGTGAAATCATCCTTCATCCTAGTTTATTAGTTTATTTTGTATTCTAAATTTTTAATTTTCTCACAAATTGAAAGTTGTGATCTTACCTTGAAATCTGCGTCAAGACTGTGTTTTCAGTGGCGCTCACCCTTCTTCCTTTTTGAAGTGAGGGTTTATGTGTGACTTCTTTTTTTCACTTTTGCACTTCCTTTTTTCCCACACTTGCTCACACTTTATTTGCCTTTAGTTCACTTTTTTATCTTTATGCCCCCTTGTTTTTCAACTCCCATTTCTGTCTTAACACCATATATTTTCAAATTTCCATTTGTTGTCAAGCCTCACACACACTTGGAATTATTTGACGTTGATTTTCACACATTACCTTTTTAACTAAAAACTGAAAACTGGCCTTCTATATTATTCAGCCCCTTTTCATTTTACTTTAACCTTCTCTTCTCCACATTTTGCTGGCTTCAACAGTTGTCTTTTTTGGTTTTCAGTTTTTTTTTTTGTCCTGACTTTTTTCTGGATCTTTCTCTTTAACCTCACTGGAGGGTCTAAATCAGGATAGTGGTCACAATTTGAACTGCATTCTTCAGTCTGGGGTTACAGTCTCATGTGGATTAAAGGTAAATGGTTGACTTGGCCTTTTATCACTTGTTTATTTGTTCTTGAATAGAATCTTTGTTTTGGACATTGGCCTTTGGCAAGTTCTCCTTTTGTTCCTCAACAGTTTTCTTCCAGAACTGAGGGCCCAGCATTTGATGTGGGTATTTGGCCTTATTTTTTGATCATGTACATCTGCTAGTAAATTTTCATGATTTTTCCCTGAATTTTTTAAATGCCACAAAATAATGAGAAAGGTTGGCTTATTTTTTTATATTCTATACATTTGTTCAAGAGCAGTTTGTGGGTATTCATTTTGCTACAAATGTGAGTTTTAGTGCAAGGGATTGAGTCAATCAGATTTTGAAGGATTTAAACATAAAACCCCTTAGAAATTTTGAAATAATAAACAACAATTGTCAGAAGGAATAAACCTAAAGTATTTTAACAATTTTGTGATTTGTTGATTGAAAGAGTGTCCACTTAAAACAGGGTTTTAAAAAAACCTATGTTGAATTGTAAAAGGCATGTTAAAAAGTGTAAAAACTTTTGGTTTTTTTCAAACTCTGAAAAGAAAGAAGAAACTTAAAAGATTATGGGTTTCTAAAGAAGAAAAAGTATTCATTGTGGGAAAAAAATAGAAACAAGAAATTGATTGTAAAAATGCAAGTGAAAATAGTTACTTCATTGGGAGGTAACAAAATGGGGTGCTTTGGGAGATCTTTGAAAAGAACACAAAAATGAAATAATAGGCTTTGATTTTGAGAAGAACAGGAGGGAAAGAATGTAAAAAGGCCTTTTGAAAGGGGTAATGGGATCATTTTATGAATAAGATATTTGAAACTAAAAAAAAGGGAAAAATGGAAGGGGCTTGCCTAGTTTTCATTGGCACCAAAACTAAAAAAAAAAAAAAAAATATTAAGAAACAAATCAAGTTGAAAGAGAAGTCCAAAAGGCAAACCAAAGAACATTTGATAACAGGTTCCTAGCCACTCTTTTTGGGGCTAAAAGTTTTGAATAAAAATAGAGGCAAAAAAGGTGGGACCAATTTTCTTGGTACAGTTTTAAAGTTTAAATACTCAGAAAAGGTCTGGGACAAAACCAGTGTTGGCTTAAACATAAAAATTTTAAAATCGCATGAATAACAGTGAGGAAAAAAAAAATATGTCACCATGTTTGAAAGGGGGATGAACTGGGTTAGAATAAGGTGGTAGAAAATTTGCAATGGTCGTGGTGGAGAAAAGATGGGATTTGAAAGCAGATGTGACAATTGGATAAAGTGGTGTGATGACAGGCTTTTCCCTGGTAAAGAACACAATACAAGATTTGATTTTCCAGATTGGAAAAAAAACAGAGGTCAATTGAAGACTCAGCCTCTTGCTTAATAGAAATTTGTGTAGTGGTAATTTGTCTCGGAACATCAAAAAGCTTAAATCAGTTAACACTCAGGTTCATGGGCCTCTTGGAGAAAATCTTAGGTCATTTCCTGTTCAAAGCACATTTTTAAAAGGATACTCGGAAGATGAAAGGCTTGCCGTGGGCTGAACATTTTCGAAAAATATGGTTCACAGGCAGGAAACTGAAGCCTGGGAAATCGGCAGGGTCCAAAACCAGTTTCAAACCAATGATGGGGAGGCTTGCAAAGAATGGGTCGGTTGTTTCTGATCAGTGAAAAAATGGAAACACAATTTAGCAATGTTGGGGGTAGGTCCTTGAAACTTACAAAATAAGGAGAAGGTTTTTATCAATTAAGGGTGACAAGAGTTGTGGGGGTTGGGGATTAAAAGTTAGAAATTGCAATTTAACTGAAGAAAAGGAAAAAAACAATTGCAAAATTAAAGAAGCCATGGAACAATCTTGGAAATAAAAAGATGATTGAGAAGGTGGGAATCTAAAAGAGTAGTGCCTCTTCCAGAAACTGAATTAGTTTGGGTAGTGGAAGGGGAAAGTAGGCTAAAACAGGTAATGTCAGGTGTGGGAGACTGGGACAATTGGCTTCTTTTTTTTAATAATGAGATAGGGGACATTGGAACCTGCCTTCGCTGCAGTGTCTAGGAGGTTTCGGTTGTGTCCTTGATGGATCGATATTAGCCTTTTCTTGGGGGGTACCTGAAGAACTAGGCAGGGCAGCGGGGGACCCCTATCGGGGGGGGTTTCCAACGTATCATGGCGGGCAGTGTCTAAAGGTTTCAGGTTGTGTCATTTTGTCATTGACAAAGAACCAATGTCTGGGGGTCCTTCCAGCTTGGGGCCCTAGGCAATGTGCCCGTAGCCTACCCTTGCGGGTACGTTTCCCATTGCGGCGTCTTGCCTAGACTATCACTGAGCAGGTGCATTTATATGGAGACTTGATTACACACAGGTGGATTCTATTGATCATCATCAGTCATTTAGGACAACATTGGATCATTCAGAGATCCTCACTGAACTTCTGGAGTCAGTTTGCTGCACTGAATGTAAAGGGACTCAATAATATTGCACGCCCCAATTTTCAGTTTTTCATTTGTTAAAGTTTAAAATATCCAATAAATTTCATTCCACTTCACAATTGTGTCCCACCTCTTGTTGATTCTTGACAAAAAAAATTGAAATTTTATATCTTTATGTTTGAAGCCTGAAATGTGGTAAAAGATTGAAAAGTTCAAGTGGGGCAAATACTTTCAGATGGCACTGTATTTGTACATATGTTAATTAGTTCCTTTATCCACTTCGTCTTTATCTGTTAAGTTCCTTGATGCCATGTCTTCTTTTTTTCAAAATACCCTAACACCGTACACAAACACATACACTCATGTGCCCTCTGAGACTTGTGTTGGCTGCAAATGCTGAAACCACACATTTAGGCCAAACTTTAGAATATGTGTGTGTGTATGTGTTTTTTTTTTTTCATATATATATATATATATATATATATATCAATAGTTTAGATATTGGAACTTTTCACCCATGTATTATTTGGTTGATGACAGTCTTTAAAAAAGTTGTCACCACTGTTCCTGTTCATCCCCTCATTAAGTCAGGTCTCAGGTCAGCAAATGCAGACTAGTGGTCATCTTGAGACTGTCATGGCTGGTTAGTTGTTTATTCCTGACACTATGGTGGTTTCCTGTTTTACTTATATTTGAGCTTTAATAACTGTCTGATAATTACTAATGACTAATCAAATTGTGTAGATTCTGTATCGACCTATCAGGCCTTTCTGTGTGGAGTTTGCATGCTCTCCTTGTGCTTGTGTGGGTTTTCTCTGGGTACTCCAGCTTCCTTCCAAAAGGTTAATTGATGACTAAACTGCCCATAGGACTGAATGTGATTGTGTGTGGTTTGTATGTCTGTGGTCTTTTCTTGTTAAAAAAGATCTTTGATCTCACTGGAACTAACTGGCTTAAATAAAGGCTAAAATGTTTGAGTGAAATTAAACACTGTAAAGATAATTCAACTAAATTCTGGCTAAGTGTATGCAAACTTCTGACTTTGATGACAGTAATAAAAACAAATTCTCTCTTCCATTATTCTGACAAACGAATGAGAAAAATTTGGGAATCCTTAGTGACTTAAATCAAGAGAAGTTTCCCCATATTTTCTGATCGTTAAGTAAATACATTCTCAGATGAATAGAAACGCACAACATATATTATATAGTAAAACCAAGCAATTGGGAGTTCATTATTCATGAGAAAAATCATCCGCAGGTGGAAAACCCACAAGATGGTTGTTAATCTGGCAAAGATTTGATGTCCCAGAAATTTAACCCCAAGGTCATGTTGTGGAGTGTTCAGATAGACTCCATGAAGAATTCTTAATACTATTTCACTGTTCTGTCACATTGTGTTGCTAAATTACCGAATTATTTAACAACACCATTTGCTTAAGATAAGAAAGTTATTGGCAGCAATGGGTGTGGCCTGTGCTTGTGAGAAGTTTGCTTTCGGGGCTTTCTGCCATCAAGGTTTTCCAGGCAGAAATCTTTTCTGGCAGAAACTTTCATTAATAATCTGCCTGACAGAAGGCTTTCTGCCAGGCTAAATGAAATGAAGGCAGACTTCACTTATGTGTGTGACCAGAGAAAAAACAAAGTCATCGCTGCATAGGTCTTTTTTATAAAACCTGAAAATATTGAAAATCAGTTGTGTTCAGTTTTTCACAGCAATCATTTCTCTCCTTATTTGGGTAAGTTTTACATCAGCTGTACTAATTTGTTGTGGGAAGAGGTAAATACTTTAATTAACTCACTCAAATCACAGAAGACAAGAAAATATACAGGAAGTTAAAAAATGAAATTAGTATTACCACTCCTGTAAAATTTGCCTAAAAGGCCTATCCAAGTCGTACTCAAAGTAAATTGAAAGCTGTTCTTGAACCGTTTGAAGTACATGGATGGTTTTGGTCTCTTTTGAATGGTAACACCCCAACTGTCAGAATCACTGTAAGTGCTACTAGCATTGAGTAATCTAAGTTTGAACACACTGAAATAGAAGTTTTTTTTATTTCTGCCTGAAATTTTCTTTTGTAAACAGATGTCTGCAGATGGGTGCAGCTGTGACTGCTATATGGCCGTATCAAAACAGCAGTGGTGAAACCCCTTCTGAAGAAGAGTAATCTAGACCACAACGTTTTTAATATATACCGATCTGTATCCAACTTACCGTTTTTAAGTAAAATTTTAGAAAATTTGGTTTTTAACCAAGTAAATTATTTCTTAGTTAAAAATAATATTTTTAAGTCTGGTTTTAGGATGAACCACAGTACAGAGACAGCCCTTTTAAAGATTTTAAATGACATCAGGTTTAATGCAGATTCACAAAAACTTACAGTCTTGGTTTTACTGGATCTTAGCGCCGCCTTTGATACAGTAGACCATCACATTTTGTTAAACAGACTCAGAAACCTGGTTGGCCTCTCTGGTACTGTTCCTAATTGGTTCAGCTCCTATCTCACAGATCGATGTTTCTTTGTAAGTATGGATACATGCTCCTCCAGAAGGCATAAAATTAAGTGTTGGGTGCCCCAAGGGTCAATTTAGGTACAATTCTTTTTAATTTGTATATGCTTCCCCTTGGGGACGTCATCAGGAGACATGGCATCAGCTTCCACAGTTATGCAGATGATACACAGCTGTACATCACCATGTCTCCTGATGACACAGGACCAATTGATGCACTTTTTTAACTGTATTTCAGATATCAAGACATGGATGGCAGAGAACCAGTTCAACCATGACGAAACTGAGGTCTTAATTATTGGTCCTGAAGGCAAGAGAGAGACATTTTTACTAAAACTACAAGACTTGAAACCTGCACAGTGTGTAAAGAACCTGGAGGTCATTTTTGACTCCGAGCTTAATTTTATTTCTCACATCAAAAACTGTCAAAGATAGGTTTTGATCATCTGAAGAATATAGCCAGAGTCCGCCCGTTTCTCTCTCAGGCTAACACGGAGGTGCTGATGCATGCTTTTATCTCCTGTCATTTAGACTACTGTAACGCCCTACTCTCTGGTCTTCCCAAAAAGACCATTTCTAGTCTACAACTACTCCAGAACTCAGCAGCTCGTGTACTGACGAAGACCAGGGGGCGGGAACACATTACACCAGTTCTAAAATCGCTGCATTGGCTCCCCGTGTGTTTCAGGATCCACTTTAAGGTTCTTTTATTGGTTTTTAAATGTCTTAACGGTCTTGGGCCATCTTATTTATCTGACCTGCTTTTATCATATCAACCCTCACGGACCCTGAGGTCCTCTGGTACTGGCCTTTTAATCATCCCAAGAGTTTGAAACAAAAATCCACGGTGAGGCTGCATTCAGCCATTATGGCCCTCATCTTTGGAACAGCCTGCCAGAGAACATCAGGACCACAGAGACTGTTGAGATTTTTAAATGGAGGCTCAAGACTCACCTTTTTAACCTGGCTTTTACATGATTCTTTTACTCTTAGATCTTTTATTCTACTGTTCTTAATCTAATTGGTTTTAATGATTTAATATACATCTTAAATTTATTTTAAGTCTTTGCATTTTATTATCATTAAATTTTTACATTTTCACATTTTATACATTACATTTTATTATTATTTTACCTACTGTCTGTTTTTATCCTTTTTATTTTTTGTCTTTTAATCTTTTAGTTTTTAGCTCCAGTGTTACCTCATGGGGGCTCTCCACACTGGGAGGTGTGTCTGGTCTGCCTGCGGGGGCTTTGTCTTGGAGATCCCTGGGGGCTGAGGGGGTCTGCATAATGTGTAGAGACTACCCTGTGTCAGAAAGGTGGGGTGGTGGGGGGGGGGGGGGGGGGGGTGGGGGGGGGGGGGGGGGGGTGGGGGGGACCCAAATGCAGGAGGTTCAAAAAGCAAAAAGGTATTTATTTAACAAAAGCACAAAAATCCAAAATCCACAAAATCCAATAATCCAAAAATTCAAAACTTCAAAAATACAAACTGTTGTATTCTGTACCACTAGGGGTCAGGCTATTGTGTTCCTTTGGGGGGTAAGCAGGAGATATGAAAGGGGAGAAGTAGAGGATGCAAGTACATGTGTTGCTGTACGGTGATATGTTCCTGAGAAGTTCATAAGTAAAGTTATGGAATGATAACAAAGCCTCTTCTTTACACTACAAACCTAACAAATTGGCGACGAGGTTACTGCCTGCTGCATGAAGATGGCTTTTGCGTCTACGCCGTTTCCTCCACCTTTTCTGCCTTGCCCGGGTGAGCCACCCATTCCGCTCGTAACATGGAAAAAGATGTTCGAGAATTATCTGCTGGTCGTTGATGCGACGGGGGATAAATGGCCACAGGAGAGGAAAAAGGCGCTTTTGTTACACAGTCTTGGAGCAGAGGGTCAGAGACTGTTTTACACCCTGCCAAACCCAGGCACGACGATGGATGATGCCCTTAAGACCTTGGAAGCTCACTTTAACCCGAAAAGAAATACTGTTGCTGAAAGACATGCTTTTAGAAAAAGAGTTCAGGTCCAAAACGAAAGTATCCTACAGTATGTTGCTGCTTTAAGAGATTTGGCTACTACGTGTGAGTTCGGAGACAAAGAGGATGAAATGTTAAGGGACCAATTGGTTGAACACGTTTCTAGTCAGCGCATACGAGAACGTCTGCTTCTAGAGAACAACTTGACGTTGGAGAGGGCAATCACACTAGCTACGCAAATTGAAGCTGCATTGATGCAGGCGAAGTCGATCTCTACCATTGCTGCTGGGGCTCCGGTGGACGCAGTGCAAACGAAACCTACAGATGGCAAGAATCGTCCGCGCCGCCCCCGCCCTAAGAAGCAACCCACTGCTGCCAATGCAAAGCCTGCTGCTGCCTCTACGTCTTTACGTTCATGTTACCGCTGTGGCTCCGACCAACATATGGCGAACAACAAGACCTGCCCTGCTGCCACAGTTAAATGTAACAACTGCCAAAAGACTGGTCATTATGCCCGTGTGTGCCGCCCGGCACAGACTCATCATGTTGATGAAGTTGACTTGCCTGAAATTCAGATATTGTACTTACATGATACTGCTATGCCTGACAGAATTCGTTGCACAGCCAATGTTAAAACATCGTCTGCTACTGCCCCTATAGAGTTCATTGTGGACTCAGGTTCCTCAGTTTCCATAATACCACAGTCACTGTATGAGGCTAAATTTAGTCATGATTCACTACAACCTCCTACTGCCAATCTAGTCACCTACTCCCGCTCTCCCATTCCTGTACGGGGGTGTCTACCTGTTCTGGTGTCACGTAATGATGCCTCTTGCCCTACTAAGCCATTCGTTGTTGAATCAGGGACTGCGCTGCTGGGGATGGATCTCATAAAGGGACTTGAACTGTGCTTTAATGGTGCTACAATACAGGACGAACACAGGTCTACTGCATGGGCGCCTGTGATGGATCTGTCCACCACACCGCCACTGCCATCAGGTTATGGCTGCGCAAAGCAGTTCGTCCACAAAGTGAAAGTTTCGAGTGCAGTTACCCCAGTGAGACAGAAACTGCGCCGCTTGCCGCTCTCAGTCAGAGACGCAGTGAGTAAGGAGATCGATAGACTGCTCAAAGAAGGAATAATTGAGAAAATCGATGCTTCACCGTGGGTGTCCCCCATCGTGGTTATTCAGAAAAAGTCTGGAGGTATCCGAATGTGTGTGGATTTGCGAGAGCCGAATAAAGCTGTTGTTACAGACAGTTACCCCCTGCCACACATAGATGAGTTGCTGTCACGTCCGAAGGACGCTACGGTCTTTTCTAAGATTGATTTGGAAGCTGCATACTTCCAACTGCCCCTGCACGAAGAGAGTCGTGATCTGACAGCTTTCATTACGCACGAGGGATTGTTCAGATTTTGCCGAGTCCCATATGGGTTAGCCTCCGCCCCCTCTGCGTTCCAGAAGATGCTGGCTACAGTGCTGAAGGGGCTTACCCAATGTAGCTAACTATTTAGACGACATAATTCTATGGGGAAAAACACAAGCTGCACACGATGCCACCCTTGCCTCTGTACTAAAGCGCTTACATGAGGCTGGCCTACAGCTGAACAGAGATAAATGCCAGTTTAGTAAAACCACCTTGCACTTTCTTGGGCACACAGTTACGCCGCAAGGCATTCAGCCAACTGAAGACCATCTCTCCGCTATTATGAATGCACCGCCTCCGCCTGATGCTCAAACACTGCGTTCCTTCTTGGGACTGTTATCATGGTATAACAAATTCATTCCGAATTTCTCAACAGTCGTGGAACCACTGCGCGCTTGCCTCCACCAAGATACGGAGTTCAAGTGGACAAAGGGGGCTCAGTGCAGTTTCGAGGCTGCCAAAAAGTTGCTGGTAGACAGTCCAGCTCTCGCTCTGTTTGATCCTGACCTGCCTACGATAGTGTCAACTGATGCGTCCAACTATGGATTGGGTGCTGTCCTCACCCAAATGCATGGCCAAACAGAGCGCGTTGTTGCTTTTGCCTCAAGATCACTGTCCTCTGCCGAGCGCAAGTACTCCACTATCGAGAAGGAGGCTCTCGGCTGCGTCTGGGCTGTGGAAAAGTGGAGAACTTACCTGTGGGGGCGGAAGTTCACACTGCGCACGGATCATCAGGCACTGACTACTCTGCTCACTTCAAAGGGGACCGATCGTGCAGGTATGAGAATCGCGCGCTGGGCTGCGCGTCTACTGTGTTTTACCTATGATGTGATATACAGGCCTGGTTCGCAAAACAGCACTGCAGACTGTTTGTCACGCATACCGCTCCCTGCTGTGGCTGATGGTTGCGTGGACTGTGAGCCAGAGTTCGTCGCAATGCTGTCCACTACTATGACAGCTGTGTCACCCACTGAATTTGCGTCTGCATCTGCCGCTTGCTCTGAACTGACTGCCCTACGTTCACAGACTGCTAAAGGCTGGCCACGTTCTGCCTCTATACTACCGGACACTGTTCGTCCTTATTTTCGCTTGCGAGATGAGTTCAGTGTGCAAAATGACTATGTGTTCAGAGGCACTCGCCTTGTCGCTCCGCTTTCCCTACGCAACACGTTGGTCAATTTAGCGCACGAGGGTCATCAAGGAATTGTTAGGACGAAGCAGAGATTACGTGACCTATACTGGTGGCCAGGCATGGATGAGCAAGTTAATCACCAAGTTAAAGTATGCCAGTTATGCCAGTCATGCGACAAAACTGCTACACCTGCTGCTGCCCCACTGCAGCCAGTGCCCTTTCCATCTCAGCCGTGGGAGAAATTGGCTGTGGACATAGTTGGGCCAATGGAAACTGCTCCGTGGGATTGCAGATATGCGATCACGTTGACTGACTACCACAGTAAATGGCCAGAGGTGGCTTTCGGTGCCACTATTACGTCTGACAATGCCATCAGCTTCCTCACGTCTGTCTTCAGCAGATTTGGCAACCCTACTAGCATAGTGACAGATAACGGGACCCAATTCACTTCCGCAGAGTTCGCTGAATTTCTAAAATCCAGAGACATACAGCAGATACGCACATCTGTCTATCACCCTGCTGCGAATGGTGCTATTGAGCGTTTCCACCGTGTGCTTAAAAGCTGCATTCAATCTGCCATCCTAGAGAAGAAGCCCTGGAAAAAGACTGTCAGTAACTTTCTTCAGGTCTATCGCTCTACTCCACATTCGACAACAGGGGTGTCTCCTTTTGAATTACTCGTCGGGAGAAAGATGCGCACTCGTCTAAATGTTCTGCCACCAGTGTCTTCCCCTAAGGGTACTGCTGCTGTGTCACATAGAGTTGCGGCTCAGCAGAGCAAAATGAAAACTTACACTGACGCCAGGCGAGGTGCGCGCTCTCCTCCTTTCAAAGAGGGAGATAGTGTGCGCGTTCGGAAACCAACGCATGTGCCAAAAGCGCACCCGAGGTTCACCGAACCAATGCGGATTCAACGGAAAGTCGGTCCAGCGACTTATGTGTTACAAGATGGGAAGAAGTGGCATGCTTCTCGTCTAACAAGGTCCAATGTGCCTGCAAGGCCGACTCAGGCGCACTTCTCTGAAACGGACTTGCCTACTGAAGAACCGCCTACAGTCCAGCCGGCAGTTCAGCCAGATGTTCCTCACGATCATCCTGTTCCAGCTGCTGAGGTTCCAGCTCGCGTGAGACGTCCACCACGTTGGCTGCAGGACTTTGTGGAATAATTATCCATTTCAGTTAACGTTTAAGAATTACAAATTGAAGTGATAATATTTTTTTGTTGATGTATGCCTAAGTTCAATACAGACATATACATTTATTACTAGTGTAATTTTAGGTCTACTCTTTACAAATGTTCTTTACTTACCTGTATGAGTTGCTACAGGTTTTTCATATAGCTTGAGTTAGTGTGGCAAGTTCTATTCTTAAGTAAGAGGGGAATATGTTGTATTCTGTACCACTAGGGGTCAGACTATTGTGTTCCTTTGGGGGGTAAGCAGGAGATATGAAAGCGGAGAAGTAGAGGATGCAAGTACATGTGTTGCTGTACGGTGATATGTTCCTGAGAAGTTCATAAGTAAAGTTATGGAATGATAACAAAGCCTCTTCTTTACACTACAAACCTAACACAAACTTATCTTAACTTCAAGGTTTATGGTGACCACAAGGACAAGCAGACTTACATGCAAAGGGTAGAGACGATAATGGACAGCAAACTGAAAGGGAGTGACAGGACTTATAAACACACAGGAACAAACGAGAGGCAGGTGTGAACAATCAGTCTTGACAAGGGGAAGGAAGCAAAGCTGAAAACAAATGGAGACAAGACAGACCTTCAAAGTAAAACAGGAAACAATAGAGACCTGGAGAGACACCAACTTGACAAAACACACAGAATATACAGAAAACACAGAAAAACGATCATAGCAGCTCCAGGCCATGACAGTACCCCCTCCCTAAGGACCGGCTCCCAGACGGTCCAAAAAACCCAACCAACCCAAAAAAAGGGAGCAGAGCAGAGAGGGCCAGAACCAAAAAACTCCAAGTAAAGAGTCACTTGGCCCTGTGGCCGCAGGGCAGATGTCCATGGGGGTGGCCTCTGCACTGGACGGAGGCCCAGAACAGTCCAGGGGGGCGGCCTCGGCGTCGGACGGAGGCCCAGAACAGTCCAGGGGGGCAGCCTCGCCGCCGGACGGAGGCCCAGAACAGTCCAGGGGGGCGGCCTCGCCACCGGAGGGAGGCCCAGAACACTCCATGGGGGTGGCCTCGGTGCCGGACGGAGGCCCAGAACGATCCAGGGGGTCGGCCTCTGCGCCTGACGGAAGCCAGGAACTGGCTGCAGCTCCTGCTGTGGCGGCAGCCAGGAATGAGGAGGCGACGAGGCGGATGGCCGCAGCAGCGGCTGCACTGCAAAAAAGGAATTTTAAGAAAGAAAATAAAGCCTTGTATCAAGGAAATAAGTCTTATTTTTTTTCCAAAAAGAAAATTATTCTTGTCAAACATGTTTTGCATTAGAAAAATAATCTCATTTTTAGAAAGTACATCTTACATTTTCTTAATAAGAAGTATCAGCTAATTTTGAGCTAGAATGAACCAGAAACAGAGTATGAAAATGAAAAACAATGAAGGATCAAGATTATTTGCCTTATTTTAAGAGTAAGACCAATTGTACAATTTCTCAATTTAAGAATACCATGAACAAAGGACAATCACAAGTTTTCTTCATTTTCATTGCAGGCCATCTGAACCAAGCAGAAACATGTTTCATATCTCACATGACAGCAGGCTGGTCTACACAACATAAAACAATTAAACATGCTGGATGAAAACTGCATGGCTCACAAACAAAACAAAATGACCAAAAATGACCAAAATGAAATAACCCTTGACTCATTCTGAATCACAATGAAATGGGGCAGAGAAATGTGGTTTAAGCAGTAGGATCCTGCAGTATCAGCATTAGACTGCAAATTGATTGCTGATCTGCGGTATTATCAATCAGATTAAAGTTATTTCAATACATGGAAAGAAGAGGGTGGCATAGTGGTTTAGTGGTTAGCACTGTTGCCCCACAGCTGGAAGGTTCCTGGTTTGAACCTTGGCAGGGGTCATGAATTTGAGATATTCTTTCTAGTTTTAAGCCCCATTTTAGTTGTTCAGAGGCAAGAACTTTATGCTTATTTTAAGATTTCTTGTCAAGTAAAAAAAGCTTACCCCATTGGCAGATTTTTTTTTTTGCTTGATACAAGATAAATTTCATTAGATTTAAGAATATTTTGATTCTTTCTAGTAGGGCTGTTTTTGCAGTGTGAGAACCAGGAGGTGACGAGGTGCCAACTGCAGCTCCTGCTGCAGCGGCCCAGGCATAGTCACTGCCGACTGCAGCTCCTGCTGTAGTGGTCCAGGCGATGGTGGTGACTCGGGAGGCTGCAAATCCTTCTGCAGCGGCCCAGGAGCCGGTGGAGACTCGTTCGACTGCAGCCCCTGCTGACTATTTAACAGGAACACCAGTCAAAATGGCATTTAAATTAGACCTGAGTCTAACTATGGGTGCAGATGGTGTTGTGGAGGTTGCCATGGTGGACACCCTGAACCCTGACAAAGAGACAAACACTGAAGAAGAGGTGAGCAAGCTCATTAACTGTCCCCATTTGACCCCCCAACAGTTGGAGCTCAAAACCCTCCTACAGAAGTGGCAGAAGGTTTCCGCGGCAGATGAAGATGATTTTGGTAGGACAGGTCCAACATCGCATCCACACGGGAGATGCTCCCCCCCATTAAAGAAAGGTACAGACCCTTACCTCTTTTGATGTATAAAGAGATAAAGACATTGCTTGCAGATATGCTGGAGAAAGGTGTGATTCATGAGAGCTGCAGTCCCTGGGCAGCCCCAAGAGTTCTAGTCCGAAAGAAAAATGGAAGTTGGAGATTTTGTGTTGATTACAGAAAACTTAAATCCATTACCCATAAGGATGCATTTCCCCTTCCACAAATTGAAGAGACTTTGACTAGCTTGACCAGAGAAAAATGGTTTTCCACATTGGACCTTGCCAGTGGATACTGGCAGGTTGAGATGGACCAAGGAGACCGTGAAAAAACTGCCTTCACTACACCGATGGGACTTTTTGAGTTTGAGCGGATGCCCTTTGGGCTCTGTAATGCGCCTGCTAAGTTTCAGTGCGGTTGATGCAACAGTGCTTGAACAGTCAGCTAACTAAATCTCTTTTGGTATATTTGGATGATGTGATAATTTACTCCCCGGATTTCTCTTCCCACTTGCAGCATTTGGAGGAAGTCTTCCGGAGATTTTGGCAACATGGACTCAAGCTGAGGATGGATAAGTGTAAACTGTCCCAACATGAAGTGAAGTTCCTGGACCATGTGGTTGAACAGGCTGGGGTAAGACCAGACCCAGACAAAATCTCTGCTGTTTTGGACTGACATGCACCTGCTACTCTTCAGGAAGTCAGAGCTTGCCTTGGCTTAGCAGGTTATTATAGATGATTTGTGCCAAATTTTGCCAAGATTGCCCGGCCCTTAAATGCCATTTTGACTGGTGTTCCTGTTAAAAAGTCAGCAATTCGAATCCAGTGGTCCCCAGAGTGTCAGGCCTCATTTGAGGACTTACTTCCTTCTCTCGGTGGAGGCAGTCGCATTTCTGTGAGCTCCTCTCTATGTGTCCCTGCTGCTTCTCTTTTGTCTTGTCTGAGATTTTTTGGAGCCTCACTCGGCATAATATTCAAATCTCTAACCATGGATCTGGTCAGTTGGTCTCTCAATGCAATTAATCAAATTTTCTCGCTGAGAAAACAGGGCACAGGAGAGCCCTCCGGTCCCGATGGAACACTGGCTGCTGGATACATCAAGGATTCTTATGGATGAAATCTGGCATGTCTGCCCCCCCTGTTCATTGTGGACACCAAAGTCATGTACCTATTGGGATTTATGATCACAGGATTTCTGCTGTTTGGAGTTGGTGGATACCTGCTGTATCGGAAAATTTACACAGCAGCTGCTATCCTGGACACCGTAAACCTGCCTGGCATGTGTTTCAGAGTGAGCCGCGCTGTGAACACTCAGACTGCTACTCTTAGTGAGCTGAATTGGAAACTGGATGTGATTCTAGTGACGATTTTTGAACTCTCTGGCGAAATGGATTCGAACATGGAGAAGTTGCAAGTGCTGCTCAGAGAGAATTGATCTGTAATTCGGCCAATTGGAGTTATTCCCGCCGAGATGAAACCAGCAGAAACTGAAGGCAGACAGAATCATGTCAGCCTGACCCAAACAATCTTCTCTTATCTGAATCTGGCTCCCCCGAAACGAAGTTCGCCTCCAAGGCCGGCCTTCGACCTAATCTCTCCTGAATATTATGACTTTTTGATGCTCCTTCCCCGACCCCTCCCATTTCCAAACAACACCTGTGGCTCCAGACTGAACTGGGACAGGGGTCACTGGCTTACACATACACATGCACACACACACACACTTCCTGTCCCCTGCCCAACTGCCTCCGCTGGCTCCTGGCTGTTTTCACCCCCCCACGCTTGACGGACTGATGCACTGCGCGCCAAGATCTGGCAGCGCGCGCACGGACTGTTTGGCTGGACACCCCCCTCCCCCCACCTCCCACACACCTCTCATGTCTTAGTTTTAAGTTTGTCTATGCTTATTTGCTATTTGTTAAGGTTTTTTTTGTAAATCTCACAACATGCCCCTCAAGGACACGTTGTGTGAGACACCTTTTTTTACCCTCTCCCCCCATCCACTCCTCATGTGATCTTATTTTCCTCTGATAAGAAGGAGAGCGCCGCTACAAAGTGGCTGCAGACCTACCAGACACCGTCGACTCCTGTCTAAAATGTTGTTGTTTTGTCTCTGTATGTTTTCTTGGACGATTTACTGGAAAAGAATGTAATTTCATTGTGCCGGGACGCTGGTCCGGTGATTAATAAAGTATAACTGATTGATTGATGATTGACTGAACAGCTGAAATCTGCCTTGACCCAACCACCTGTCTTGGCTTATGCAGACTTTACAAAATCTTTTGTCGTGTACACTTATGACAGCAACCAAGGTCTGGGTGCTGTTTATGGTTCAAGTACAAGATGTTTAAGAACGTGTAATAGCATACGCCAGTCGGAGTTTACATCCAGCGGAGAGAAATGACGCAAACTACAGCTCATTTAAACTAGAGCTCTTGGCCTTGAAATGGGCAATTACAGGGATATTTAAGGACTACCTTACGGGAGCAAAGTTTATTGTTTATACACACAATAACCCTGTTGCTCACTTACAAACAGCCCAGCTGGGTGCCATAGAGCAACGCTGGGTTGCTCAACTGGCTTACTTTGACTACCAAGTAAAGTATCGGGCTGGCCGAGAAAATGTTAATGCAGATGCTCTCTCCAGGTTTCCTGCTAACCCCTTCGCAGGAGTGAACTGTGAAGTCATACAGCTGGCTGCTGCCGAGGCAAACCCTGGGCAATCTACCCAGGAAATGGGACTTAGCTTGGAGGGAGACTGGAAAAACCTACAAAATGCAGATTTGGAAATACAAATGGTAGTGAGGTATGTGGCAAAAGGGTCAATGCCTAGTAACCCAATTAGAAGGACATTACCTGTAACCTCACAAAAGCTTCTGCGGCAATGGGAAAAACTGTATATCATGGATGGAGTATTGTGCAGATGGGTCAAAGACACCAAGACTTTTGAGATTTGTGTCCAGGTTGTGTGCCCAACTACTAAGCGCCAGGAGGTCTGGAAGAAGTACCATGAAGCGACTGCCCACGCAGGAGCTGAGAAGACGCTCTCCAGAATAAGGCAGTTCTTCTACTGGCCAGGCATGGACATGGAGGTGCGTCAGTTCCAACAGGGATGTGTCGCTTGCAGTTTGCAGAGTAGGACTTAGCCAAGGGCACCGCTGCATCCATTTACTGCCAAATATCCATTAGAGGTAATAGGCATGGGCTATTTGACATTGGGCAGGACTACTGACACATTTCAGAACATCTTGGTTATGACTGACCAGTTTACTCGTTATGCTTGGGCCGTTCCTACAAAGGACCAGACGGCAGAGACTACAGTCCGAGCACTATGGTCCACAGGTTTTTGGTTGCCCTGCCAGGTTACATTCAGACCAGGGTGCTAATTTTGAGTCCTCTCTTGTCCAATAGCTAACCCAGCTTTATGGTATCAGCAAAAGTCGGACCACACCATACCATCCAGCTGGAAATGGTAGTGTAGAAAGGATGAACCAGACTCTGCTTAACATGTTGCGCTCCTTAGAGGCTGAGAGGCAGCATAGGTGGCCAGAGTATCTCCCTGAACTTCTGGCAGCATATAACAACACTGTGCATAGTGCGACTGGCTATGCGGCATCATTTTTGATGTTTGGCTGACACTTGAGACAACCTGTGGACATGGGTCTAGGAGTAGGTAGACAGCCACAAAACTATAGTCTGGATGAATTGGGTTAGAAACCACCGCCAGAAGCTATCCTTTGCCAAAGCTTGGCCAGGCAAAATATAGAGAGGGCTGCAGACCACCAGAAACACATTTATAACCAGAAAGCTAAAGCTTTACCCTTAGCCCCAGGTGAAAGAGTGTGGGTGAGATATGGGAACCGCAAAGGTCAGGGTAAGCTTCACCCAGGCTGGGACCCGGAACCCTATGTCGTGCTGGGGCAGGTCGGGAATACTGGAATTGAAAAAGGGGGAAGAGAAAAGACCCTCCACAGAAACTCACTGAAACCCTGCATCGGACCTACTGAAGGTATTGAACAGATTGACCCCCCCCATAGAGACTGATTTTACAAACCAGACCCCATATTTGTTTTTCTTTAATCCACCAGTCATTCCTGCCAAAAACATGCCAGATGCACCACAGGGGCCCAGCCACTCAGCTAGGTCCAACTTTGGCCAGCCACCAGCTCGTTTTAGACCAGATGAGAATTGAAGTGACAGGGACTGCCACCCTTAAAGTAGGGGGTGGGGTGACAGGATGGGTATTTATGCACTGTATTTTTGTTGCATGTTTTTACCTAGGTTTATTGTGTGCTTTTATTTTGAAGTGGATTCTGTTGTGTGTATTTTACTTCCTGTTTTTAATCCTGTAAGCACATACACCTGTGGAAAATTGGACTGTGGTTCAGAGCCAATAGGCAGAGAGACTGGGGCAAGAGAACTGGCATGGACAATGTCATTTAAGGAAGAGTGGGAATCAGAGGGGGAGAGAACGTGAGGAAGAAGCTGTGTTGGCGTAGAAGGAGCTGGACTCGGCGGAGTGGCGGCAGTGGCAAAGAGAGATGGAGTGAAGCTGGAGTACGGCATGCATCACGGCAAGCGGGCAGAGTACTCTGCCCCTGTGCATAAGTAATGTTTCATACTCTGGTGTTTTTGTGCAGGCGTGAAAAGGGCTGAGGCTGAGGCTGCATTTTGAGACTCCGTGTGCTTGTACAAGTGACTGCCAGAGTGTTTTCCTTACTGCAGCTTCGTCAGCGGGAGGAGTGGGTGAAGAGACCCCTTGCTACCAGAAGCTGGAACCAGCACCACGCCACCAGTCCAGGACTTCGCCAATCCTCCCCCACGGCTTTTCCTCCAGAGACTTTTTAGTAATCTTATTGGCCAATTGACTATATTATCTTTTGTAATAAATTATATCTTTTAAATCCACTCATGGTCCTTTGGTTGTTTGCACTGCTCACCTTGTTTCAGAGCCTATTTTACTCAACACTTCAGAGTCCCTAGTCTTTGAGGAAAAACTATGTGGCATTGTCTTTTATCTTTTTCCCAGAAAATTGCTAACTCGGCCGTGACATTGACATCATTGAACCGATATCCTCAGCTCACGGTGGAATGGTTTGAAGCAACAGGGATGAGAATCAGCATCTCCAAATCTCAGACTTGGAGATGCTGATCTGAGTTGGAAAAGGGTTGAAAGTCCCCAGTCAGATCCGGAGTAAGGTTCTGCCTTAAGAGGAGAAGTTCTGGTATTTCAGGATGTTGCTCAGAAGAATGGACCAGTTTGACAGGCTGCAGTGGTGCAGACTCTGCACTATTGTGTTGTGGTGAGTAGAGCTGAGCCAAGAAGGCAAGGCTCTCAACTATGTTGTCATTAAAGGTGGGGTAGGTGTTCTTTGAAAAAACAGTTCCAGCAATCCAACTCAAGTGAAATTTTGAAAATATACACTCCCTCCCTCCTCCCAAAGGCTCCGCCTCCTCCTCTTCAGCTCACCCCTCAAAACCACGCCTTCACCCGATTCATGACTACATGAACCGCAGGGAGGGAGGGACGGGTGGGTGGGAGCGCATTGATATTTGATGGATGTATTAGGCAGCCAATGAAAGTAATGATGATCACTATTTTGATTGGTCAGAGTTTTTCTCTGATTATAGCCTCGAGACTGGACCAAAATGTTTTTTTTTTTTTTTTTTTTTGCAAACATTTTATTTCAGTGGGTGCAATGGGAATGTGAAAAGGTTTTCAGGCAATATTGTAAAAAGTGCTTCAAAAAAAGAACACCTACCCCACCTTTAAGCTTTCTTATACCTTTATCAATGTTTAGAAAACAAATGAATAAAGTTTGCGATTTTAATGCTTATTTTTTCAGTAACAGTAAAATTAAAATATTCTATTAAGTAAGTAAGTCTTAATATATTTTATCTTGATAACATGTCACATGGCACCACCGTGGCTTGGTGGTTAGCACTGTTGCCTCACAGCAAGAAGCTTCCTGGTTCAAACCTTCAAAAGGCTCCCACCTGGGGCCTAGGTAGTTCTAAATTGCCCGTAGGAGTGATTGTGAGTGTGCATGGTTGCTTTTCTACATGTGGGCCTGCGATGGACTGGCTGCTTGTCCAGGGTGGCCTGTCCAGAGAGCTAGGATAGGCTCCAGCAGATCCCCATGACCCTGCTTTGGATTGAGCGGGGACAGATAATGGATGGATGGAACATGTCCATTGAATTTTCAGTGTTCCAAGACATTTGCAAAGTCAGCCCTCCACAGCCAGCTACAGTCTCATATGATACCATGTAAAGCAGTTGAAGAACCAATCCTGACTACTTACTAGGTGGGGATTTACTGCCAACTTGCATATGTTATGAGGAACTAGTGGAATGAGAATCTAGAGGGAACTTGGGGAAACAGAAGAACTAGAAGTTAAGACAAACTGGGTGGAGTTCAAAGCAGAAACAAGTATGAGCGGCTGCTTGAGAACTTCTCTCTTGCATGGTACTTGAATTTACACTTGAGGATATATATTTAATCTTTTCCTCCTTGAGGATCCTTCCATGAGCTAGTTCAAATGAGTACCGCCTAATTACTCCAGCACTGCATAGTCATTGCTATTGCATCATTGTCACATGTGCAGAGATGTTGACTCACCTTATTTATTATGAGTATATTACTATAATAAGTGTATGGCTACTATGTTTATTACTATATTCCTAATGATTATTGCTAATGTGTATTTAGGCAACATATAACTGCTGAAAGGGGACTTTGAGTTGCTTTTTACTTTTCCCTTTGAATAGCTTCATACCTTATTATGGTCAAAAACAACTCAGTTTGATCAAGTGAATTCCAAAGTATAAGGAAACTCCTTATACTTTTGATAACACATTGGAGCATTTGTTTGTTGTTTAATGAAACAAATTCAGTCATTTCAAAAAGAGATCTCTTTATGACATGGACCGATAAAATCTAAAGAATAGTCACAACAATGCAGTCATATGTCGATTGTATGAAGAAAGACTTAAGGATTCAATTCATCCATAAAACAACAATTTAACCATAATATTAAGAATAACGTCAATTATTAACATAGTTAACTTATCCTTTACATTAGACATAAAAAAGACACTATAACTCATGTTTTATTACACTGATGTCATCATTTTAAAAGTTTAGTGACATAACAATTGTTTATTTTCTATGAGTACATTGCCAACAATTTTATAGTTCAGTGCGCTCCAGTTCAGCACATTCCCTGGAGTGAAGGTCAGGTACTTCATGTATTTCTGGATCTCACAGGGGGAGAGGATGTAGTCCCACATGTGGACATCAGACATCATGCCAATGAAAGACTGATTAATGTCAAACCCTCCACCATGAGAATCTTGATCCTGTAGTTTATGTAGAGGTTGAGGAGGCAAAAACAAAAAGAAGGTTTTAACATCCACTGCTTTTCCTAAAGTGAATATGAAGAATAAATCAAAGTCATTGTTCAAAGAGCAGTGAGGTTAAGAACAACATGTTACCTGTCCTAAAACAACCATTATATGTCCACTGATGTTTGTTCCAGAGGTGATAAATCTCCTAATGGAAGGTTGTCCATCAAACCACAGCTGAACCAGTCCAGACTGAGAGTCCCATGTAGTACAGATGGAGTGCCACATATTTAGCTTGTAGTCAAACCCGTTATACTCCACCCTTTTGTCCCTAATATGGGGCATCATCTGTTTCTTTTCGTTACCCCAGAAAATCAGGAAGTCATTGAAATTAGAGGGTGTGGCCAAAGAAAACAGGGAATGGTCTCTTTTGAGGTCAGTAAAGGACCTTAAAAGATAACAAAGAAATAATTATTTATTTGAAGGTACATCTCACTGATAAAGATATAGCCAGTTCGACTGAGCACTTTACATTTTCATAGGTACCTGTGACAGACGGTTGTAGCACCAACATTCTGTAATGGTGTGATCAGCTTCACATGAGCTGAGTTTGTTTGTGCTGGGAAGGTGAACATCTTCCCTGACAGATCTGAAAGAAGAAATTTAAAATTCTTGCTCAATATTTCACTTTTTTGAAAGTCATTATGGGAAATCGGGAGCACAGAGAACCTTATGTGAGCTCACGGTGTGGCCACTCCAATAAGACACAACATCAAAGCTATGAGAAAATTCTTAGTCAAAAGGAGGCACTATTTACATCTGATTCTCCTCAGATGTTTTGATTTTTGATGCTATTTTAATGTCCAATTTCTGAAAGTTATGAAGTAGCTCATTTGCACCCGTGAATCAATTCTGGGCTGAAAGTAGACACAAGTTTTAATGTTTACTGATTTGAAAATCTACTAAAATCTGATTGATTTAGTAGACTAACTATTTCTAATTACAATTATTTTGACAAGAAAAAATCCAAGCAAAGGCAAGACAGAGACAGATGTATTGCTAAAGACAGCTCTGGTGGTTTGTTTTCCACATTTTCCACTTGTTACTGCTGTGTTTTACTGAAAACCAAATGTTAGTCTATTTTGTTAAATCGCAACACAAAATGAGCAAACAATGAATGGTCTTCAATAATTAGAATTAAAAATATATACAAACAGTTCTAAGTACATGGCATGTTTCCTAGATGTATTCACCCTGTTAAGAAACAAAACTGAGAAAAACATACCTTGAAGACCTGCAGCAGTCATTATCAGTGTCACCAATAGAATCAAAAACTTCATCTAAAAGACAAAAGACATGATTAAAACTATTCAGACTTGATAAACAAATGCTACACTTCTTGTTAATAGTAGACATACAGCACTGGTTGTTCCAAATATTCAGTAGGTATGAGTGAAATTATCCTTTGTTCTAGATTATTACAGCAAACAGTAAGTAAGAACTGAAAAGGAAATGTTTGAAGAAAAACTGAAATTATTTGTTTTGCATTCAAAACGGTTTTTAATTTTCTCACAAAAGTTGTGATCTTACCTTGAAATCTGCGACCAGACTATGTTTTCAGTGCCGCTCACCCTTCTTCCTTTTTGAAGTGAGGGTTCATGTGCGACCTTCTTTTATTCTCTTTTGCTCTTCCTGTTTTCCCAGGAGCTACAGCTCACACTTAAACATTTTACAGTGTCTTGGAAAATATTTTGGATTAGATTAGATTAGATCCAACTTTATTGTCATTGCACATGTCAAAGTACAGGGCAACAAAAGGCAGTTAGCATCTAACCAGAAGTGCTTTTGCAGTGAAATAAATACAATGTACTGTATACACACAAAAAAAAAAAAAAAAAAAAAAATATATATATATATATATATATATATGTGTGTGTGTGTGTGTGTGTGGTGTGTGTGTGTGTGTGTGTGTACATAGTGCAAAATAATAAAAAACTAAACTACGAAGTGCTTTTGCAGTGAAATAAATACAATGTACTGTATACACACAAAAAAAAATAAATAATAAATAATAATAATAAGAATAATATATATATATATATATATATAATATATATATGTGTGTGTGTGTGTCAGGGTTATTATAGTTAACGAAAACTAAGACTAAAACTAAAACTAGCAATGAAAAAATATTTCAGTTAACTGAAATAAAAATAAAAACTACAATTAAAAAAAAAACGAAAACTAAATAAAAACTACAATGAAGGATGTAAAACTAACTAAAACTAAACTGAATTGTAGATAAATTCAGCTTCGTTTTCGTTGTCGTTTCGTTTTCTCCCTCGATTACTGCCATAGAGATTACTGCCTGTCCTGCAGCAGCCGCTATGATACCCTCCCTCCAGAGAGGGGGCAGCATAGCGGATATAGACCTTTTCGGGCCAGCCCCCCCGGAAGTACCCCGTCTGCCATTGCGGGGTTGTGCTACAGAGCGACACTTTCACCGGCTCGCAGATTAACCAGTGTTTTTCTCTTTCTACAAATATATATTTTTATAATGTCGAGTCGGTCGAGTGGGAATAATGTTCCGTCATAAACTGTGCCAACAATGGTGTGAAAATTCGACAATGGAAGAAGAAAGTATGCACGAAGACTGCCTTGTTTGCAGAACAAGAAGTTAGGAAGACGTGGGTGAAAAATATCAACAGAAAGAACTTTGTTCCAAATGAATACAGCCGGGTGAGTTTTCGTTAACATTCAATCTCGTACTACTCATAGTCTCGTTGAGAGTCCCGGGCGATTCTGGCCAAAAGAACAGCAGTATGAGGCTACTGTAGCCCTCGGTACTAGCACAAGCCTATAAATGAATGAATGAATGAATGAATGAATGAATGAATGAATGAATGACTTAGGAGAATGATAAAATAAATTAAATATAACATTAACACATAGCCTAATTTACCGCTCGCGTTAACATTACAGCAGCATAATCTTTATGGCTTGTTGACGTTAGTTATAGCCAGCGTTCCACAGTTTTTAGTGTTTGATTATGGGAATAGATCATGCTATTTCCATGACCAATCATTAAAAACAGCGATAAACTACCTTCATCTGTAACTGGAGGCCACTGCCTAACATCATCAATCCAAGACATGTCTGTGTTATCCGTAACAAATGCTCCACGCTGCTGTGTTTGGGTTACTTGATGGAGCACCGCACCCTCCAGTTATGGCGGGGCCACTAGGGGGCGCATGTCCACAATTTTCAAGTCGAAAAGGTGTATAAACTGCTGCATACTGCAGAAGAAGAAAAACTAAAACTAAGACTAAAACTAAATAAAAACTAAACTGAAACTAGTCAATTCCTCAAAATAAAAACTAAACTAAAACTACTAAATTACTTGTTGAACTAACTAAAACTAAACTGAAATAAAAAAGCAAACTGGAAAACTAAATAAAAATAAAAACTAAAGAAAATTTCAAAACTATAATAACCTTGGTGTGTGTGTGTGTGTGTGTGTGTGTACATAGTGCAAAACAATAAATAACTAATGTTGTAAAGTGCAGGTCAGATTCGGATGAATCAATATATATTATGAGCAGAGATGTGATTATAAGTTTTACACAGATTTTAACAGTATTTACAGGAGTGTGAGGAGGTAGTTGTTAAAAAAAAGCAGTAGTTGTTAAAAAAAAAAAAGAGTCCAGTGCAATTATATTATTTACATTTGTGTGGAGGAGTGCAAAGACTTAGTGGACCTGTCCATTTCCTGGTGGGGGGGGGTTGGAGGGGTTGGAGTGTGTGTGAGTGAACGGGGGTTGGGGGGGGGCAGAGTTCAACAGGGAAACAGCTGATGGTAAAAAGCTGTTCCTGAATCTGATGGTTCGTGTACAGAGACTCCTGTAGCGTCTCCTAGAGCAGGGGTTCTTAACCTTTTAGACCTTGAGGCCCAATTTTTTAGTACAAAGTAGCCCGGGGCCCATTAAATATTAACATTGTATAGGTTTAATTGACCTCACTCTCGGTTTGACTTGTATTCAATAATAAACCAAATCCACTTACTGTTTAACAAGAAAAAACCTTATCAAATGAAAATGACATGATAAAATGGGATCATCATAAATACTTTTATTAAACATGTTAACCTGCACACATAAACTGTATTAAGACACCCAACAGGCTGATAATTCCTGGACCAAATCAAGCTGACAAGAAAAAAAAATTAAGGATCAAGTCAGGCTTTTTAATAATAATAAAAAAGACCAATATTAGGAGTAAACTTTAAATTACTGCATATGATTTATTTTTAACCTCAATAAATTCATATAGCCTATGTGACCGGAATTTCAAACATTTGTCCGGTAAATTGAAAACCTGCCGGTCACATTGTCCGGTGCCAATTTTTTCTAGTGGAAACACTGTTCACGATGAGTGTTCGCACTCTTAAAACACGGTTAAGAGAAGCAGGGTTGTATAGGAGAAAGAATTATTCCCCACTCGCTCAGGTGAGACGAGCCATACTGACAGAGCTGCGTGGACCCGGGC
Source organism: Hirundichthys speculiger (assembly GCA_018398805.1). Lineage (NCBI taxonomy): Eukaryota > Metazoa > Chordata > Actinopteri > Beloniformes > Exocoetidae > Hirundichthys > Hirundichthys speculiger. Next base: position 2,191,515 of record JAGFBZ010001926.1, read on the forward strand.
AAATGTTCGGCTATCGGACTATGTGGCAAGTACTAAAGGGCTGAGCCGTAAACAAAGTGTTATGGCGTAAAGCAGCCTTAAAAACCGTTCTCTTAATACAACCATGAAAAAAACCCGCTAAAAAAGACTGACGTGCTTTCGTCCAATCAGCAATGATCCTTGTCATAGCAGGTACCTACCCTTTCCGTTAGAAGTTAATGTCATTGTGTTTTTATTAATGTCGTTGTGTTTTCCTTTTTGTCGTTGTGTTTTTGTTAATGTCGTTGTGTTTTCCTTTTTGTTGTTGTGTTTTCCTTTTTGTCGTTGTGTTTTTGTTAATGTCGTTGTGTTTTTGTTAATGTCATTGTGTTTTTGTTAATGTCGTTGCGTTTTCCTTTTTGTTGGTGTTGTTTGCCCTTCAGGGCCACCGTACCGCTCACCCTTCTTCCTTTTTGAAGTGAGGGTTCATGTGCGACCTTCTTTTATTCTCTTTTGCTCTTCCTGTTTTCCCAGGAGCTACAGCTCACACTTAAACATTTTACAGTGTCTTGGAAAATATTTTGGATTAGATTAGATTAGATTCAACTTTATTGTCATTGCACATGTCAAAGTACAGGGCAACAAAAGGCAGTTAGCATCTAACCAGAAGTGATTTTGCAGTGAAATAAATACAATGTACTGTATACACACACACAAAAATAAATAAATAAAAAAAAAAAAAAAAAAAAAAAAATATATATATATATATATATATATATATATATATATATATATATATATATATATATATCTATATATGTGTGTGTGGGTGTGTGTACATAGTGCAAAACAATAAATAACTAATGTTGTAAAGTGCAGGTCAGATTCGGATGAATCAATATATATTATGAGCAGAGATGTGATTAAAAGTTTTACACAGATTTTAACAGTATTTACAGGAGTGTGAGGAGGTAGTTGTTAAAAAAAAGCAGTAGTTGTTAAAAAAAAAAGAGTCCACTGCAATTATATTATTTACATTTGTGTGGAGGAGTGCAAAGACTTAGTGGACCTGTCCATTTCCTGGTGGGGGGGGGGGGGGGGGGGGGGGGGGGGGTTGGAGGGGTTGGAGTGTGTGGGGCAGAGTTCAACAGGGAAACAGCTGATGGTAAGAAGCTGTTCCTGAATCTGATGGTTCGTGTACAGAGACTCCTGTAGCGTCTCCTAGAGCAGGGGTTCTTAACCTTTTAGACCTTGAGGCCCAATTTTTTAGTACAAAGTGGCCCGGGGCCCATTAAATATTAACATTGTATAGGTTTAATTGACCTCACTCTCGGTTTGACTTGTATTCAATAATAAACCAAATCCACTTACTGTTTAACAAGAAAAAACCTTATCAAATGAAAATGACATGATAAAATGGGATCATCATAAATACTTTTATTAAACATGTTAACCTGCACACATAAACTGTATTAAGACACCCAACAGGCTGATAATTCCTGGACCAAATCAAGCTGACAAGAAAAAAAAATTAAGGATCAAGTCAGGCTTTTTAATAATAATAAAAAAGACCAATATTAGGAGTAAACTTTAATTAATTAAAAAATAATATATATAATCAATCAATAAAAAGGAGGTGATAAAATAAATGCATTCAAATAATATAAATCTATTTTTAAATAAAATAAAGTGCAATGAATCAAAGTGCAAAGTTGAAATAAAGTGCAAATGAAACTATAGGCATATAATCTGCAAAGCCATTTGAAAATTACTTCAGCAGTCTCCATTTTTGCATGGCAGAACCAGAAGAACAATGACACGAATGATAACAACAATGAACAACAATAACAACATACAACTCCCCGTTTATCTTCACCCCTTAATGAGACACTTGGGCCTGCTTCTGAGACATAATCAGATCTGGTCTGGGTGGAATCGGAAAAAGGCTCACTCTCAGAGTAGCCTCCAGTGTTGCTCTGAGTCTGTTTTGGGCTTTGGTCTTGGTTGTGGACACAATGGAGAATCCTTATTCACACAGGTATGTAGTTGTGAATGGGAGAAGGAGTTTCACAGCCCTCAGTGCAAGACAAGGGTACTCCTTTGAGACAGCAATCCAGAATGATCCTAGGTCTAGTTTGCCCCACTGCAGCTTTAAATGCTGTCAGTGGAAACTTCCAGGAGCTTGGATTCCAGGTCTGAGGACAGGGCAACATCATTTGCAGTGGGATCCACTGAAAATGGGTCAAAAATCCACATGTTTCCTTCTCTGGGATCCTCAGGAAAATAGTCACCAAATGTCTTTGCCAGTTGTGAGAGGTGCAGGGAGACTGAGTCGCTGATCTTCACCTGAGGGGAGTTTTCCAAAATGTCAGACAAAAGTGGAAACATGTCCATCGTCTTTTCCTGGGCCCTCTTGGTCCACAAAGCAAGTTTCCTCTTGAAAGCTTCAACTTTGTCTGCAACACAAAATATGTTGCTGTTTCTTCCTTGAAGTGAGGTGTTCAGTTGGTTCAAAAGTGAAAAAATGTCACAGAGGTAGGCAAGTTTTGCTGTGAACAGTGTGTCAGCATAGTAATGTGCAAGAGGAGATTTTTTCTCAATTAGAAAAGAGAAGACCTCATTCCTCAGTTCAAACAAACGATTGAGGACCAATCCTCTTGAAAGCCATCTCACTGCACTGTGATACAGCAGTTGGATATGATCTGCTTCTATGTCCCCACAAAGCTTAGCAAAACATCTGGAGTTCATAGCATTGTTTTTAATAAAGTTTATGGTTTTCACACTTACATCCATCACCTGGTGGAGGTCTGGTGACATCTTTTTTGATGCAAGGCTTTCACGGTGGAGAAAACAGTGTGTCCATTTAGCTTCTGGTGCACGATCAAGGATCTGTCTAATGACACCATGATGCTTGCCAGTCACTGATGCCACACCGTCACTGCACATCCCGGCACAGTTCTGCCAGTCCAGGCCATTCTCAGTGAAGTAGTTATCCATGCAGCAGAAACATTCCTGAGCTGTAGTTCATGTTGGTAGCTCTCCACAAAACAGTATGTCTTCGTGCACACTACTGCCCCAGCGATAGCGAACAAAAACAAGCAGCAGCGCAGCATTCGTGACATCCGTGGACTCGTCTAATTCCAAAGAAAAAAAGGGCTACTTTTTATTCTTTCTATAAGTTGACGCTGTATGTCTGAGGCCATGTCCGTGATACGGTGACTCACAGTGTCGTTTGAGAGTGGGATGGTCAGCAACTTTTTAGCAGCGGCCTCTCCGATCATCTCACGGCACATATCAACAGCGGCAGGCAGAACCAACTCTCCGCTATGGTGAATGCTTTCTTACTTTGTGCCACACGTCTGGCTACGAGGTAGCTGGCTTTCAATGCACGCTTAGAATTACTGAGTGACACAACAGACTTTTTCTGCATCTGCAGCCCAATTTCCTTCCTCTTAAAATAATCCACCGGTTTTCCCACAAGAGTCGGGTGCTTGGTCTCTAGGTAGTTTCAAGGGCTTGAGGGATTCGTTGGACAGCATTTGCCCACACTCCACACACTGGGCTTTTGGCACTGCCTCCGTCCCTCCATTTACGAAACCGTACTTAATAAAGTCGACATTGTATTTCCGTAAAAAAATTTGTCTTTTGGGTGGGGGAGTTGGCAGGACTTTCATCTTCATTTTTTCTTTTCAAAAACTTCTCCATTTTTGCCACTTGTTCCTCTCTGTGTTGGCGCTTGTCAAACAACTGAGTGACACATTACCGCCACCACATGGTCGAAAGCTGTATGCAGTCTCGCGGCCCTTGCGTCCCACAGGTGCAAAACTGAAAGTTTTTTGCGGCCCTCTGGGGGGCGCTGGCGGCCCAAGTTTGGGTCGCGGCCCTATGGTTAAGAATCACTGTCCTAGAGGGCACGAGGGTAAACAGTCTGTGTGCTGGGTGGGAGGAGTCCTTGATGATGTTGGTTGCTCTCCTGAGACAACGCTTCCTGTGGATGGTGTCCACGGCAGGAGTGGAGCTCCGGCGATGCGCTGGGCGGTTTTCACCACCCTCTGCAAGGCCTTCCGGTCAGCGCTGGAGCAGTTCCTGTACCAGACTGTAATACAGTTGTTAAGGATGCTCTCGATGGTGCAGCGGTAGAAGTTCACCAGCACGTTTGAAGAGAGGTGGTGCTTCCTCAGAGTCCTCAAGAAGAAGAGGCGCTGGTGAGCCTTCCTGACCAGGTTGGAGCAGTTTGTTGTCCAGGAGAGGTCCTCTGAAATGTGGATCCCCAGGAATTTGAAGCTGGTCACTCGTTCCACTGCCACACCGTTGATGTGGATGGGTGGATGAGTGACAGCATTCTTCCCGAAGTCCACGATGATTTCTTTAGTTTTTGTGGTGTTGAGTTTAAGATTATTGTTCTTGCACCATGCAGCCAGGAGGTCCACCTCCTCCCTGTAGGCCAACTCATCGTTGTTCCTGATGAGGCCACTTGATGATGGCGTTGGCGTTTACTTATTTATTTTTAATACTGTTATCCCGTTGCCACTCCAACTGCCCACCCAGAAAGCCACCCACAAGTCGAGGCTTTCTGGGCGACTAAAAGTCAAGGCTTTCTGCTTACCTGTCACTCAGTGTTCTTACCCTTACCTATGGCCACAAATTGTGACTAGGGACCAAAAGAACTAGATTTTGAATACAGCCGAGTTTCCTCTGGAGGCTTGATGCATTTTAATGTCGAGCTGAAGTAAGGAGTTTATCTGGAAAAGGCTGAGCACAGCCGCTAGTCCTGGACATCAAGAGAAGTCTACTGAGGATGCTTGGGTTGGTTTGGACATGCTGAAGTGACTATATTCCCTAGCAGGCCAGGGAACACCTGCATATCATCCGGGAAGAGCTGCTGGTGGTAGCCAGAGAGAAGGAGGTTTGGCCTTCACATACACTGTATGCTGGTATAGATCCATAGTAGTACAGGCTATGCCAACTCTTGAAGTCTTTATTATGTGATGTGCAATAAGTTGTATAACGTGCTCGTTTAGTCATAAAAGGGTTATTACCAGACCTCCTCAACCAGCAAATGTTATAAAAATGTGTAAAACAACCACAAACAACTTCTCTCATTAGAATATATCAGGATTTATTAACACAAATATTAAAAGGAACAAACACTTGAATCAAGATCCTGATATCTACTACTAAAGGATAACTAAGCTAACATAATCAAACATTAAAAGGGGAAAAGAGTGTCCATATGTCTGCATGTAAACATGTAACTATAGGTATATGTGTGTGTGTGTGTGCACGGATGTGGGCGTGTGTGTGTGTGTGTGTGTGTGTGGTAATGGGGGAAGGATGTTCAAGATGGCTGCCGCGATCACGTGTTCTCGTCCCTCACCAAAATGGCCACCGACTCGTGCAATAAGGCGTCACAAGATGGCGGGCGAGGTCACATGGTGCTCTCGCCCCTCACCAAGATGGCCGCCGACTTATGCGGGAGGGCGTCACAAGATGGTGGACAAGACCATGTGTAACTCGTCAGAAGATTGTTAGTACGGAGGAAGAGGAAAGATAAGGGTAGAATGAAATCCACAGCAGGCAGGGTGATTCCTAACCACCGGTGCTGTGATCGCTCTAAGGATTTTCACACAGGTTGGAGAGCGCAGAGCAGACTCTTCACTCTCCTCCTGACTGTTTGTCTGAAATCACAGCGCGATCAGCTGGTGGTGAGAAAACACTGCAATCACGTGGGTAAATACACACGGCGGATTGCCGGCGGGCTCAACCGTAAACAATGTCACAGTAAGCACAGAAATATTAACTAAGCTAAGTAACTCTGTGACTAGCAATAGCAACTCTGTCATTTTTCACAGATGCAGCATTGTGAAGCCACTTCACCGAGCTGCTCTGGGTTTGAACTGAGAAACGGAGAGCGGGGTTGCTGTTTGCAATAGTAAAAAAAACATATGAGCGAAATTCAGTTACGGCAGGACCGATGGTCTGGTTCTAAGCATATGCAACACACAAGAAAATGGGATTGCCAAACACAACTAAACTAAGCTCTGCCCAGACACAACAGCCTCTTACTTGTGTCGCTTCCAAAAGCGATCGATGGCGTTGTAGAGAACCGGGAGGGTGATTAGGCTTGGAGTACGGCTGAGCCGTTATTGGGTTACGCTTCGCGGGTGGTCGCAAGAGCGGCTCTGCTTGTCCTGTCTCTCTCTCGGCTTCCGTGAAGGTATAGGTTGCGGCGTCTCAGCAGAACCGGGTCCTATAGGGCGCGCATGGAGCCGTGGCGTCTTTCCGTGCCTCTTTCGCGGCGATGTGCGTGGGTCACTCGTGGTACTGGCTGGACGGGGCGCGTAAACTGGTCTTCCTTACCAGTTGCTGACTAGCACGCCGTTGGATGGCCTCGCGGTTGCTGGCTGGGAGCAGTGATGGGCCGGGGTAGGCCTGAGAAAGGATGCTATGGGTTGTGCGGGGTAGATCTGAGCAGGAGAACAGAGGGAACAAAAAGGAGCAAAAGAGACAGAGCTTCTTGCGCTCGTGGTATTTAAACGGCGGGTCTGCGATCCGCCTTCGTTTGGGAACCCCACTGTGAGAAAGGGGTCCGCGGCCAGTGAGAGGCAGTGAGAGGGGGTGACATCACGTTTTACACCTAGGTGTGAAACTGAAACTGCCAGGCATGCTGGGGATTTGAGTTTTATGATTTCCTTTGTCCTTCTTTGTCTCAGGAAAACCATGCGGTCTCTGTAATCACATGGTGTGGCCCAACATTAGAAGACAGCTGGAATTCTTCATTCAAAATGAAAGTCATAGCTTAGACATTGCTAGCTCTTCCAAATGGACAACCCCAAATATACCTCCAGATTAGTTGTAAACTGGCTGAAAGTGAAGACATTGGCCATCACAAAGTTCTGATCTCAATTTCTGTAGAAAATTTGTAGGTTGTTCTGAAAAGGCACGTGCAAGCAAGGAAGCCCACAGATTTAAATCAGATCCTCCAGTGCTCTCAGAAGGAATGGGCCAAAATCCTAGATATTGTGAGAAACTTCTAGGGGGCTACCCAAAATTGGTGGCATGCTAATTTTCGCTGCACAGTGAGAAGGTTCCCGCCCAATCCCTATCAGGCCTTTCTGTGTGGAGTTTGCATGCTCTCCCTGTGATTGTGTGGGTTTTCTCTGGGTATTCCTGCTTCCTTCCACAGTCCAAAAGGTTAATTGGTGACTAAACTGCCCACAGGTGACTAAACTGTTGCTATTGGTAATGTAAAATCTGAATATGTCCAATAAGCAAAAGGTGTGCCACAAGGCTCAATTTTATGTCCCATTCTGTTTTCGATTTACATCAATGATATTACCTCAGCTGTCACTGGGTGTAATATTCATCTTTATGCAGATGACACCATTTTGTTTTGTATTGCCGATGATGCACACTCAGCCATAAATTCCCTCCAACACTGCTTTTCTGGTCTCCAAGTTGCACTCAGTAATCATAAACTGGTACTCAATGCAGGCAAAACTAAATTCATGTTGTTCACCAGATCAAAAAATAGTTTACATGATGACCATATCATTTCTACCAATTATGGTACAAATATTGAAAGGGTCACTGAATACAAGTACCTTGGTGTCTGGTTAGATGATAAACTAACCTTTAAACATTGGCTGCGGTTACATGATGTTTTTTAATTCGGAATTAACATTAGGAATTAACTAATTCCGAATTAAACTTTTTTTCCTTCGAGTTTACATGGAAATAGTAATTCCGAATTAGGGTTTACATGGAAAACACGTTTATTCGGCTTTATCCATTGCCGCTTAAGGTCTGGGGGTTGGGAAGGGTTTCTGATTGGATAGGGGGGGCGGACGTCTTTACGTATTTACGTCTACCGGAAGAAAACAAACTTACTGGATTAGCAACAACATGGAGGACTACGTTATTAGCATCTTGTTTGGATTTCTTTGGATTATATTTTTGAAGCAGCAGCAAGACGTCGTTCCGATTATTCTCTTTCGTGTGCTGGGGAGGAGGGAGACAGAGTGCCGGAGAAGAAGAAGGGAGACAGAAGACCGTGATTCGGCAAATAGCAGAAACCGGCCAGTTGAACGACTGCTCTACCTCAGCCCACTGCCGCATACAGCTCGCAATGCCAGACAGCAGTGGATGAAAGTACGAAGCAAGGACTGGTGGGATCGTGTCGTTCTGACCCAATTCACGGATGTCGAGTGGAAAGAGAACTTTCGGTTGACCCGCGCGTCGTTTGTGAAGCTGTGTGGCCTGGTGCAGGGCTTCATGTCCCCCGAAGAAGGCTATGTCCGTGCACCCATTCCCCTCAACATGCGTGTGGCTATTGTCCTCTACAGACTGGGTAGTTGTGCCGAGTATCGCCTGGTAGCAAATCAGTTCGGTATTCACAAGGCAACGGTGAAGAAATTCACATACTTATTTTGTAAGGGCATGGTCGAAGGAGGACTACTAAAAACCCTAATAAAAATGCCAAATGAAGAGGAGGCACTCGAGATTGCGAGAAGGTTCGAAGCCTCACATCACATCCCTCAGATTTTTGGCCTAATTGATGGTAAGTATGCTTTGGCTTTCCATCAGTTAATAACGCTAAATGCACCGACGCGTTTTAAAAATGTTTTAAAAACTAAGTTACATGGTTATACGGAGTAGAAACATGTTTTAATGCAGCTCTTTCCTGCTCATATGTGCTTTTCTGTATTGTGTACTGATAGTCGTGACACTGCATTTATTTAAATTAGATGCCAGTATTTTGTCCCCTGGGTTTACAGTAATTTCTGTTGATAACTTTGTCAGGTACTCATATTCCGATCCTTGCTCCTTCTGATGGCTACCGAGATTTTGTAAATCGGAAAGGCTGGCCTTCCTACGTCCTTCAGGCCGTTGTGGACGACAGGTTCATGTAAGTGTTTTTTTTTCTGGGTTGATATTCAAAACACACTTAACTGGCAATGCTTTTGAAAAACATGCTGAACAGTATGCTGGAGAAATTTCCCTATTTACTAAGCATTCTGTTTTTAATATTATGCACATCCCTTGAAAAGGTTCATACAAACTTATTTTAATAGATAGCCTTTAACAGTATGTGTTCTTACTGAGTACATCACACGCCCCAAGCAACAACAAAGCGAGTTCAACCATTCAATACAACCTTTACTGTCCACTTGTGAACTCTGTGCCATGTGGCCTGCTTGCTACCATTACAGTTAGAAGCCCAGATTTAAAATTGTATGCTGCAATCACCATCTTGTCAGCAGGAATGAAAGCTTAAATGCTTTATTATGTACGTGTGTGTTTGTGGTTGGTGTGCTAGTATTTTAATCATTTGTGTCCTATAGTTTCAGGAACATCAGCTGCAAGATGCCCGGGTGTGCCCATGATTCATCGGTATTCAGGAATTCTGACCTCTTTAGAAGAGCTCACCTGCTGCCACAGGTAGGCATTCAGACACTAGATAGAGTAGCCTACATGCAGCTCCACTTGAAAGAAAACCTTACCTGCGGCCTCATAACATACAATGTCTAAAATATGCAACACAACATCTACAATAATATACCAGCATTAATGTTTCCTTTTAATATTGTGGTTTCTTTTTGTCTTTCATATTTTCGGGTATTTTATTTTTCATCTTTCCTAATAAAAAAATCACCAATATACACTGTTTGTGAAGGGGTGCCGGAACATGCGCACACAACTGTATGTATTACACTTGACGATCAAAAATGCTTTTCCTGAAGGTAGACAAATAAACCTCTCCTGTCACAGGGTATTAGGAAGATCGAGGGAGAAGACATCCAGCTGCAAATAGTTGGTGACCCTGCCTACCCACTCCTCGATTGGCTCATCAAAGGATACCAGACATCACCTCACCTCACTCCAGAACAAGAGTCCTTCAACATTTATCTGAGCTCTGTTCGCGTTGGGGTTGAGCAGACTTTTGGTTTTCTTAAATCAAGATTTCGAGTTCTGCAGAAGAAGAGTGAGTTTCACTACACTTTTGCCCCAAAAATGATAGCCACCTGCTGCGCCCTCCACAACTTCTGCCAACAAGAGAGGGATCATGGGAACGCCAACTGGCTGAGCGAGATTTACACTCTGCAATATCCTCAGCCTGCCCAGGCAGCTAATAGAAATTACCTTGCACACAACACCAGGGCAAGGCAGGCATTGACGACATATATGGCAAAAAACTTCCCCCTTCGCAATGGCATCCAGTATTAGTAGTGCATTGTTTTTGCATTTCTAATCATCTGTAAATAAATGTAATTGTACTAGGTTTTGATTTTGAATTTTTTTTTTTTTTTGGACGAAAGTTAGGTTGTCCATCTTTGCCTTGTTCTTTGTGCCAGTTAGTTGAAATAAACATTCATCAAAAATCAAAATATGTCTATGATGTATTGAATAACCATTACACACAGCGCCGCGCCGTTTCAAATTTGTAGACTTTATTGCAATAAAAAGTGACAGTAGTTTGTGGGTGAGCACAGGCACTTAGACACTGTATGACTCGGTCATAAATCACAAAAATAAACTACTTAAAGCAATAAGATGCTCAGAGGAGCCAAAAGTATAAAAGAAAAAAAATCTTTAAAAAATTCACAAATAAACAAAATGGTAGCTAGGTACCCGCTTTGGCATTTAAAGCCTAAAGGTGCTGCACTTGTTTGTGTGTGTGTGAGAAAGAGAGATCATCTTTCCTATGTATCTAGTCTAGTGTAAGTAAATTATACTCAGATTCAGCTTCTGTGTTTTCATTGTGTGTGGGGAAACGGAGTTGAGACTGGACCTGGCGCCGATACTGCTGGTGTGGGACTGGAGATGTATATTGGGGATAAGAATTACATTGAGGGGAAGGTGGATGTGGACGTGGATGTGGGGTAGGTAGGAGCGACCTGAGACCCTCAAGCATAACACCAACAAGTCTCTCAGTAGACCTTGAATTCTGCTCAATGAGTCTGCTCAGCAGGTTCTCGTCTTGCTCCCTTCCCCTCTGCTCTCGGCGCTCCTCTTGCTGTTGGAGCTCCCTTTTCCTCTGCTCATCTCGCTCTTCAATCCACTGATGCTCTCTGTCCTGCATTTCCTGAAGCATCTTCGCCTGCTCCTCTGACCAGGATCGCAGAGCCCGCTCATACGCCGAGGTGGCTCTGGGGAGCTTCCTTCCTATACCAAACATTTGTTTAAAAAATTGTCAGTACACCCCAAACAGTGGTGATTCTCTCTCTCAAATATACATACACAACCGGATGTAGTAGTAATATATTTTATAAGTATAACACTTACTTTTTGTTCCTCTGGGTTGAGCACTCGCAGTGTCCTCCACTCCTGTAAGCCGAAAATCATCACCACCAGCCAGGGATGTACCAGGTGCATTACCGTCAGCCTGGCAAGGAAATAAACAGGTCATTTGGGTGTCATCAAGAATATGTATGCATAAATAAAGTTTTTTTTTTAATCAAAAAACAGGTCTATCGCCACAAACCTGGCCAGTGAGGGTGGTGGGTGAACCACTTTCCACACTAAGTTGCTCCTCCAGTGAGGAATCATCTTCATCTGAAACACAAGGAATAATTGATACTTTTACATCAGGGCTCTCACTCATCCTCTCTCAAAACTAATAGTAGAAGCGGTAGGAACAGCATCAGCAGTAGTAGTACTTGTAGCAACTAAACACTGGGCTAATATCAATAATAGGCTAGTTGTAGTGGTGCTGTACTAAATAGTAGTATTAATAGTAGTGGTGGTTACGTTTGAACAGAATAAAAAGGGTTAGCTTACCTGATATGTTTGAGTCGTTCATCTCCGATGCGCGGGAATCATCAAATCCCACCTCGACGCCATGGAGGTCGGCATTCGCCAACGGCCGTCCACCGAGGACCCTGTCCACCTCCTCATACAACGGAAAATTTGAGGGGTCCGACCCGCTCCTATTATTGTGCGCCTTCGCCTTGTTGTACTCTTGCTTCAAGAGTTTCCACTTATTTTTTACCTGGGTGGCGTCTCTATCTGCGAATCCTCCTTCATTCAATCTAGCCGATACAACTTTGAAAAGATCACAGTTCTTATGTTTCCGGCCATCTGTTCTCTTGATTATCTCCAGTTCCTCCAAGCTATTGATTAAATAAATCGTCTCTGTTCTTGACCACCGTTTACTGCGCGCTGCCATCTTGAAACTTTGTTTTGCAAACAAGCCCAGCCCGTAATATATACGTCATCACGACAGGCGGGAAAGAGAACGAGCATGCGCAGAAAGACCGGAATTAATTTAGAGCCGAATGGGTGTTTACATGAACACGGAATTAGTTAATGTGGAATTAAAATGGGAATAAACCAGCCACTTACTTCGGAATTAAGTTAATTCGGAATTGACATTTTCATATGGAATTAAGTGTTTACATGGTAACTTTTATTCGGCTTTAACTTTAATTCCTCTTTAAAGAGGAATTAAACTTCCCATGTAAACGCACCCATTGTGTTTCTAAGCTGGTGATGTCTTTACGAAATAAAATTTGTTTCTGTTATAGAAACAGGCTCTCCTTTCCGCCACATTGTAGGAAGATGCTTGTTGAGGCAACTTTTTTATCAGTGTTGGACTATGGTGATATTTTGTACATGCACGCCTCTGCTGTGACTTTATTTAGGCAACATATAACTGCTGAAAGGGGACTTTGGGTTGCTTTTTACTTTTACCTTTGAATGGCTTCATACCTTTGTAGGATCCCTCTTCGGATTTTATTCTATTAATTGAAGCCTCTTTGTCTTGTCTCTTCACTCTTGCCTCTCTTCTCTTGTTCTCTTGTCTCTCTGACTCTTACCTCTTACTCTCTTAATTCTGAAACTTTCCCTCCTTTTTAATTTTATTTTCTTTGAAACTTTGTGGCGCGGATAAAGACTCTGAAATCATTTTGGTTGCTTAATCTTATTTTTCTTAAGTTGTTATTTTGTTTCGGCACCCTTTTTTCCAGCCCTCATTTTTACAGAAGCTTTATAGTCGTGCCGCATCGACTGTAATAGAACGATCACTGCATAATCGCAACTAACAAACGTTAGTTGTAAGTTGAGAACAACTTTCTTTTGTAAGCCTTCACGTCAATTTTTTTTGACGGGCAATTGAACTTTTTAACTGCCGGTTCCTGTCGACCGAAGTCAGAGGCCACGGGACCAACTCGCCTGCCAGACGGGAGAAAGCGGTACGACCCGCCGAGTCACGCGCTACGTCCGGAGACCTGACTACAGGGACTTCAAAGAGAGCCATCGACCAGACACGGTTCCCGGAGAGCCACTGCGAACTGTGCCAACCGATGCGCCGAAAAGTAAGCGCCAGACTTCCTCCAGGGTAAGGCTGAAAGAGATAAGATTTGGTGTCTCCCAGTGGTGACGGTTCAGAACGGTCCGTGCGTCACGGACCACGTCCGGACCACACTTCCCCATTATTCGGCAGCTAATTAGTTCGAGAATTGCCCCTCTTTATTAATTTGTTCACTTAGATAACAGATTAGCTGTTAGCAACCCGTGCGTACCCGCCATCTTCCTTGTTATGATTCTCTTCCTTCCTTTTTCTCTCTATCGTCACTTCCTGTCATGCGCTATAGCCAAATATGAAGAATTCGCGATGTTGATGTGCCTGTTTATATATATATATATATATGAATGTCTTATATGTTTTGTGTTCTTGTCTGTGTCTAAATAAATGTTGTACAACGTATTAGCGACTCTGATGATTAATTTTCCACGGCCAATCCAACTCGTCAAGAACCCACTACAAATTGTGACTCATTTGTTCTTTAAGTTTTCCGTCTTTTTACCAAAAGCCGGTGGCAGCCCAAGGATTATCAAAATATTAATAAAGTCACACGAGTCCCCCTACATTATTATTTGGCACCCCAGATGGGACGATTTGCGACGCTGTGGAAAATTAATCTGAGTCCGCTGATCTAAAGTTGCTCTGAGGCGCACGCAGTCGCGCTCAGACCAAACCCCCCCGCCTTTTTCTCCTGTGAGCAGACACAGAGAGATGCAGCTCGTGCGCGTGCCCGAGAGGCCGCTGGACTCAGTGTTCAGAACGTTCTAATGTGATGCATGCATGTTTAAGATTTTGTTGAAAAGGGCCCCAGCAGGCGAAGTTTCAGCGTATTCCTGAAATTTCGTATCTGCTCTGAGTGCTCCTGTGCGTGTCCGCGGAAATCCGGCGCGTGCACGAGGTTCAGCAGAGCGACGTCCGAGCCTAGCTAACCCGGGGACTGTCGTCTCATTTTTGCGCGTTGTCACCACAGAAATATTGCTTCGCGAAAATACGGAAAGCAATCCACAGTGTGGTAACAAAAATCTTTCTCCTTTGTAACCGTGAGAGAACACGGAAGAACAACCCCGCCCCCGCGGGCCGTCCTGCCCTGCATTCAGAGAGGTGCAGAAACTCATCGTTCTCCCAGACCAACGTCTGAAGAGAGAATTTATTTATTTATCGTCACAGTAGTAAAGTCTAGACTCTAGTTTCTGAGGAAACTGGGGTCGGGAGACACGATCTGTGATCAGTCGGCAGAAGCCTACCCCGTCGAGCCAGGCGCGTTCACGCGCTGACGCGCTTTTATCCGCTCACACAGCGGAAAGTTCTGCTTTGCGCAGCTGAAGTGTGAAACTTCTAAAGCGAAAAACAAATTTTGAGCACTGCCGCTTGAGGTTCAAAGTCCGTGTGGCAGGACTAGTTGTTAATCACTTCCTGAGAGAAGACAGGGGCGATCAGGCCCAAGAAAATCCGAGTAGAAGCTAAAACGTCTTCCACTCGCGCGTGCTGCGAGTGGAAGACGTTTGCTCGTGCAGAGGGCACGAGCAAACGCGCAAAAGTATTGTGTTTCAGCCGAGGCTGAAAAGTTCTCTGTGCAGCAGAGTTCTTGATAAAACTTCTAAAGCAGAGGTGAAGTTGAGAACCCGCTGGGTTCAGTTTGTGTCACATAGAGTCATTTTGTGAGCAGCTGCGCGCACACGCGACGCGCGACGCTCTGCATGTTGTTACCGGCCGCTGGCCAGAGGTGAAGTGACTCGTGTTACAGTTGGGAACCTCACGGTGGGCGGAGTCAGGGCGTGACGTGACGACGTCATCGCACTGGTAACACCCTCCGTGACGAAACCCCTGAACGTTTGCAGGTGGAGAAACACCACCCTCTTGTGGTTATTGTCAGAATAACCAAGTTGGTGCTAAAGGCACTATATGTAATAATTTGTCCCAAGAAAAGACAACAGCAGATCACCTCTGATTATTGAATGACACATTCCCATGAACATATTTTGATTGAGCAGTCTAACCAACTGTATAAGGCCGACTATCTAACAGGAGTGATAATTCGACCCATAGAGAGCTGCAACACTGAGGAGTGACCACTAGGGGTCAGTATAGGCTACGTTGATAGTCAGAGAAGCTCAGCTAAGCCCTCAGCCAGCTAAATGCTAACTGAAGCTAACCAGGTCGACTCATAGCTGATCAAGCTAAGTCAGGCTAAGCTAGGTGGCTAAGCTAGGAGGCTAGGTGCTAACACAAGCTAGCTCAGCTGTTTTGTAGTTCATTAAGCTAGGAGGCTAAGTGCCAACTTAGCCATTGGTAGCTAGCTAAGCTAGGTTAGGCTAGGCTAAGTAGCTAGGCTAGGAGGCTAAGTGCTAACCGAAGCTAACTAGGCTAATTTTTGCTAATCGAGCCAAGAGGCTAAGCTGGTGAAGCTAGGTCAGGCTAGGCTAGGTAGCTAGGCTAGGAGGCTAAGTGCTAACCGAGGCTAACTAGGCTGTTTCGTGGCTCAGGAAGTCAGGAAGCTAAGCTAGTGAAGCTAGGTCAGGCTAGGCTAGGTAGCTAGGCTAGTAGGCTAAGTGCTAACCGAAGCTAACTAGGCTGTTTTGTGACTCAGGAAGTCAGGAAGCTAAGCTAGTGAAGTTAAGTGGCTAGGCTAGAACGCTAAGCGCTAACTGAAGCTAGGTAGATTGGTTTCCAAATTCAAGACAAACTAAGTGGGACAGATTAGGCTAAGCCAGAACCAACGTTCGGCAAGCTAGGCGGCACGAAGCTAAAGAAGTTAAGGAAACTGCCAACAAGCTCAGACAAAGAAGAAAATGGCAGATACAGACTCTTCTGACGGTTCTAGCCACAGAACCATCTTTGATAACCTGGAATTAGCTGTAACCGAACTTACAGGGGAAGCTAACGGGGAAGCTAAATCCTGGCTATCAAGAACACGTTGAGCGATTAACCACCACCGAAATCGACTCAAAACTGTCAGACCTAATAGCGGAGGCACTCACCGACCCTCCGAAAGACAAAGCTCTGACCAAAATGTTAGGTAGCATGACGATTTTGGTAACTTCCCAGTTTCTAACAGCACAAGCTCTGCTAGGAAAGGCACGCAGCTCACTCGAGTCACGTTCGCATAAAATAACCCAATCGCAGAAAACCAAGGCTTTTCTTGAAACCCAAGTGGAACAGTACAAGTCCAAGCTTGAGGAAACAAACGCTCAGATGGCCCAGCTCGTAGCCGAGCGGGATGAGGCCAGAAAGAAAACGGACCAGTGCGAAAGCCGCTATTACAACCTTAGAAATCGAGAAAAACGAACGCGATCAGACAATCGTCACTCAAAGCGCCTTCCTTAAGGACGTGGACGAAGCATGTAAAGCGTCCCATCGGGAACTCAAAGAAGTCCGACGGATAGCTGCAACGACGCAGGAAGAGAGCTGCGCTTACAGTAAGCAACTCAACGCCAAACGGGAACAAGTTCTACTGTTGCAGGCGCAGCTCGCTCAAACTCAGCGTGGGCTCACAGAGGCCCACCGCCAAATTACCGGCTTGGCTGAAGATTTAGAAACGGCTAGAAAAGAGCTGAGGAGGTCCCTCACAGCCAGAACGGCTGGAACACCTCCGCCCTTTTCTATCGAACTTAAGGCTGATCCTCGCGTACCAGGAGCTGGTAGTGAACCTCCTTCACCGCCACTCATGTCACCATTCGCGAACTCGTATCAACCTCGTGAGTCAAACTTAGACCCGATGCGTAGAGGGCAGTCGCCCTCCCCAGCGGTTCAACAGGTTCCCCGGGGCCGACAGGGAATTAGAAAGGCTAGCCCGACACATACCAAAGTTTGAACCCGTTCCTGGAGCGATAAATGGCACTCGTGCATACTTGGAAGACCTCAGGTTCTACCTGCAAAGGTTCCCTGATGCCTCGACCCAGGACAAAATTTATCTAATTAAGTTGACGGCAAACCGCGAAGTCAGCCGATTTGTTGATCGCCAACCTGAAACCGTTAAAGGAGATTTCGACAGGTTGTGCCAAACTTTGGAGAGAGAGTTCTCCGACAGTGCATCTCAATGTGGTCTGACAGCAGCGCTTACGGTCAAACAGGGTCGACAAGAGCCTCCCCAACAGTATATAAGTATTATAGACTTCTTGAAGCCTATTTTGGTACTCGTAACGAGCCTGGGATGGAGGAAGAGCAGAACTTCTAGTCGCTCTTCGTTCAAAATCTCCATCCCGCTACGAGCCACCATCTCGGGGTCATGGCGAACCCTCGCTCTTCCAGCATTGCACAGCTACGAGAGCTAGCTGGTCTGGGTTTCCAGAGGCAGAAACAGTCGCATGCCAAGCCCCCTGACCACGCCGTATTCGCAATCAGCGCAGCGCCCCTGTCCATGGAGCTCGAAGGGGCCACCAGACCTAAAGCGTCTCGATCGACCCCTGCTCCTATGTTCACACCACAACATGGGCGAAGACACACACCTCCGTCTAGCCCAAATCGAACGAATCGCGAACCCAACCACGCCAAGTCTTATTGGCCTGACCGTGAACCACGATCCCCACCGAGCGAACGAAGGTGGCGTGATGGATTTCACGGGACCCCCCAACGGGGAAAGTATCCACACAACAGGTACGATCGACCTGTACCTCAGCATTCGGACCACGGATATCGAAACCGAAACCACGGTAGATATCAGTCAGAACGGCCACCGCCCACTTCTCGTCGTCCTCCACCAATGAGAGATCATTCAGATGCGAGAAACACTAGGCACGACTTAGAAGACGAACAAGAGGTTCTGTGCCTGACCAAAAACGAAATGAAAAACATTAAGTTGTTATTACAGGAAATGGAGAAGGGACATCCGAAAAAGGAGGTTGATCTCTTCACAGTTTCTGCCGTCATTCACGCGACCGCTAGACTCAACGACGCGCTGGGCACCCCTGACGCGGGCCCCGAACTCGGTAGTCTTAGCGATGCTGCTCTGGCAGTTGTCTCTCCCAACAAAAGGGGGTGGACCAAAGTCGTCCCGTTAATTACCCCACAGAGGTAAGTGAGGACGCTCCTCCTCCCAGGGCCACCTTGGTCGCCCAACTGGATAAGAAGGATGAACCCGCAGAACAGAACAACTCGAAGGTCCAGGTGGAACCACCTGTCAACCAATTTATCTGCCACCTCACCGAAAAGGGTTCCACTCGAAAATTCTACCTGTCCCTCACACTGGAGGGCGTGATAACCTGTGACGCCTTGCTGGACACGGCTGCAGACGTGACCATCATGTCAACTGCCCTGTTCCACCGACTGCGTCTAATCGCAAATCAAACCAATAAGGATTTGAAAACGCGCCCATGTTCATTGAAGGTGAGACCGTTCTCCCACGAGAACATCATCCTAACGACCGTTTCACTCGTCCAACTGTCCGTTGGTCCCATGAAATTGGTCCACCCAGTCTATGTGTCGCCTTTCGATTCCATACCATTCTTGGTAGGAAAAGACCTGCTTAACCGGTTTGAACCCGTAATCGATTTCAAACGGCAAAAGCTCTGGGCTCAAGTCCGACGACCTTTGACCCTGACCATCCACGAGCCAAGAGAAGCACGGTGTTACTTTGTCCAAACCCCATCGGGTGAAACCGAAGAACACCCAAACCTTCCCTGGCCACACTCGATCCAACCACCCGACCTAAAAACTCGGATGGTGGACGAGCAACCAAGTCCAACGCCACCAACAGGTGCAGCTGCTGGACGGGATGACTTTTCGTGCTCTTCTAATGCGTCCGAGGCAGTCGAACCCTACTGCCCTCTTGTGGCTCATGGCACCGAACGCCACGAGAACCAGGTAACAGAAGTGCGCCGATATTTGGGGAGTGACAGATCAGCCGCCAACCAAGAGTTGCGCAACACGCTGGCGCCACAGAACCCAGATATGCAGTCAGCCAAAACGTCTGCCCGGTCCCCCTTAGACGTCGTCCGTAACAAAGTTGTCGGAGGCAACGCCCACATACCAGGTCCAGATAGGAACCTGAATGACATCGAGAACACAGTAGCCAAACACAGCGCCTTACGAGCCACACCGGAGCTCTTCAACCAGGCGTGGCTACCTGTCTCCCTCCCACCACCCAATTTGCGCCCATCGGCGCAATGACTAAAGCGACCGCCACCAGTAATGACGTGACTCACCCTCCGGACCCTCGGTCCGTCGAACCTGCATTCACAACTGACGACTCAACCGCTCTTCGATGTCAGGACCCGGCCATTTTATTCGTTATCAAATCCTTAACGGACACACCCGAGACGCAGGCTACGCCGGCAAACGTCAGTGACGTTCCTGACTCGCCCTCCTTAGTAGACATGCGTTCTCTATTTCGAATGGTCACGGGCATCCTACGATGTGTTTCTGGAGCACACCCTTCGCCAGGGCTCGTGGTCCCCCGCAAACAAAGGGGGGAGACGCTAATGCATGCCCATGACACCCCTTCGGCGAGACGCAAGGGCACCGAAGCAACACACAGAGCTCCCCTTCAACAACAGGGAACCTCGTTTCCTTGGTCCGACCTCCAGATTGACTGGATGGGACCTTCCACCAAATCGACGCGAGGTAACAAAAACCTCTCGGCAGTGACCCGCGCATCCACCACGTGGATTGAACGCCTCCCAGCCACCAATGACACGACCGAGGCAACGGCCTATATTCTGATGAACCACGTCTCTTTCTGGTTCAGGCTTCCAAAACGCGTCGACTCCGACCGGGGAACGCACTGTACCGCAGACGTGATGCGACAAGTCTGGCAGACATTAGGGGCGAAAACAAAACCCCTTATCAGCCATCAACACCAACATTCGGGCCAGGTAGAACGAACAAACGCATACGTTGCGCTCCAATACCTCGCCGACCTGCACGTACGCCCGCGCACGACTTTCGTTTTTGTGAAAAAACGACTAGAGAAAACAACCGACGGTCAGAAAGCCTATCATGACCAGCAAACCTCCCACGTGGAACCTCAGGTGAGTGACAAAGTGTGGTGCTACCAATCCCTGCAGCATACCAGACCTGGTACCAAGCCAGGGAAGCTCACACGAAAACTCCTCCCACGTTGGACAGGACCACACACGGTCACCGACACACTGTCTCCAGTGGTGTCTCAGAGCAAGACCAATCAAGGGCGAAAGGACCCCCTTTTCAGACGGGTCCATTGCAACCCAACCGAGTTGCACCAAACCCCCATGGGACTTGCAGGGGACCACACGATAGCCAATAGTTAGTAGGACTCATATACTTTCGTTCTCAGAGATAATTAGAGCAATTATCACTCCTGTAACGATAGTTGACAGCGTAGACTGGTAGTGCGATAATTATTGGTTCAACCCCTCAGCGTAGGATAAGTTTGAATAAAGTGTGTCAGAGCGAACTCACGAACGTGTGGGTACCGACCTACCAACCAGTTGGAAGACGGGTACCTGGTGTGATTCTAAGTTGACGTTTGTTCTAACATGTTTCTAACGACGCCTATGCTCTCATTCCCCACTAGAGCGACAACGCTGACCCCAGCGGCCTGATACGAGTCCAGCAGGAAGCTGACAAAAGGGGGGTGCTCATCCAGAAACCCCTCGCTCCTGTATAAGTTTCCTTCTCTCTCTCCCCGATGTGTACTAGTAGAACATTTTTTTTGTCGACTTTCTGATGTGAAACATACCCGTTTCACCTAGATTCTTTTCTTTTTAGAAGTTTTCTTCTTTATTGTGTGGTCATAAAATCGTAGATTAGCCCATACCTGGGAAATGTGAATTAGAATTAGGATAGGTAATCATCGCCCAAGGTCGAGGCCTCGGCTCAGATTACTCACTGTGTGTTTTGCGTCTGTCTTGTCCTGCATGCCTGTAAAGATCCTCACGCCAAAAGGTTCTTGCTAACGATAAATAAACTTACCACACGAGTAGAATATAGAGCCATCGGAGTGTGCTCACTTAGAAATAGTAACACCGTTATAAGGACGGTAGGAGTCTAGATCGACTGTTAGCGATAGAATACTGGAAGACACTGATCTAACTCTGTTCAGACCTTCCTTCCTCAGACGGGACCTTTGGATTGATCGACGCCATCTAAAGAACCAGAAGACATCGATCAAAAGGGAAGATATGTAGGATCCCTCTTCGGATTTTATTCTATTAATTGAAGCCTCTGCAGCCCTGAAACCTTTCACCCCCATACCAACGGACCACCAAGCACCAAAATCATAAATTCGAGAATGTCCAGGTTGCCATGGCAAACTCTTGTCGAGGACCACATCTGGAAACAATAAAACCAACATTACCATGGTAACTAATCCAAGAACCACTTAAAATGAAGATATATCTCTTGAGATGACAGGTCGGAATGCAAGCACCAGCCCAAGAGAGTCATAAAACTCTCAGTGCTGCAGGAGAAGAGCACCCAGGAAATCTTCTACAACCCCCATCTCTCGTCTTCTGAACAGACGATAAAAAGTTTATATAAACAATTTTCTTACAGGACAAAACTACTATGATTTCCGTAAAACTGTCATAACTGAGGAGAATATAACATTTCACGAACACATAAAGGGGATGTCAAGTTAAGCTTATTATTGTGTATTTAGATCCATGTCACCACAAGCTTTCTGTTTTCCACAGGACAGTTTGTTAAATGAAAGGTTAAAAGTTATTATTCTGTGTGACATAACTGTGATATTTGTGTTTGTGATATTTTATTTCATCCTGATAATTAAGCTAGTAACGGCTTAAATGTTGTTTAAACTTGTGGACTACAAAAAGATCAAAAACTTCATCTCCCAGAATGCAATGCTCCGGATTTTCTGCGGGAAAATCCCTGTTTCTGATTGGACAAAGCATCGACCAAACCCTCTTATTTTGCATAAACGCTCATGAATAATCATGGATATATAAAGAAGATGAGCCTTTTGTCTTGTCTCTTCACTCTTGCCTCTCTTCTCTTGTTCTCTTGTTCTCTCTGACTCTTAACTCTTACTCTCTTAATT